>JAOXXN010000102.1:37604515-37643777 GCA_026770055.1 Myrmophylax atrothorax
GTAAAGAGCTATACTTAAAAAAAAATATTTAAAGGTTTTGTCATTTTTCTGACCTGGATGCTCATGAAATTTAGCCTAAAAAACCCCTAACCAGACATTTCCAAGAGACAGTTTTGATCACTATAACACATGACCAGACACGAAGGAATAAATTATCCAAATTATTATCACAGAAAACTGATTATCTACAGATACATATTGGATATCAATTGAAAAGAGAAAATAAATCTTAAAACCTTTTTATACCTGTAGACCATGCAAAGACATGAAGTATTTGTTATAACTGATGATCTGATAAAAAAAAAAGCATTTAATTCACTCACAATGCTGGCGTTGTGCTTCAGCTCCTTGGCACGTGCCAGGGCTACAGAATCCGAGGGTATGGCATATCCAGTGGCCTTCACTTTATCCCAGGCCTTCCTGTAGAGATTCTGGGGGGAGAATGGAAAGTGTGTGAGAGTGGAAAAATTGTTTTTCTTAGTAATAACCAACAACCAAGAGAAATCAGCAGAAATTTCAGCAGGAATCCAAAGCCCTTTTGGTTTTATTCAGACCCCATAACTATTCCTTGACATCAAGTTTAATCTTGGGAGTGCACATAAAGGATGCTAAAAATTCTTTCTAGTTATTCATGTTTGTTCTCATAGGAGGTGTTAATTGTGTTCAGGTGCAATTTTATCCATTTATTAATGCCTGTGTTTGGATAAAACTGGAACTACAGTTAGAATAATCCATCTGCCTGAAAAACATCAGCACCTCCACCTCGATTAGTGCAGAAGGTTCTCACTGGCTTTGAGAGGCTCCTTGTTTTGATATTTATCTTCAGACAGAGAGAAACAACAAAATAAAACAAAAGCCCCTCAGAGCGGCAGCTTAAGAGAAGAAAAGATGTGTAGAAACAGCTGAACCATAGGGTATTCCAAGCTGGAAGGGCCCACTTACATTGCTGTAGAGATGTTTCAAATTCTGAACCCTTTCAGAGTCCACTGTTTCGGTCACAGTCGTGTACTTGTCCTTAGTTTTATGGAATTCTTCCTTGTATTTCACCTGGAAACAGCAGCCAGAGTCAGGGAGCTGTGCCAGCTCTCAGAGGGAAGGGGGGCAGAGCTGGAGGGGGGCAGAGGGGCTCTCACCTCGCTGGCATTGGCAGCACTCTGCAGGGCAGTCACGTACACAGGGGTGTCTGTGACCACACTGAAGTTCTGGAAGTTCTCCTTTCCTGCAGAGGTGTATTTTATCTAAGGAAAAGAACAAACAAAAATCTCACTGATGCTGAAGACAACCTGGAAATTCCCTGCCAGCTCACTTTAAAATCAGTTCTGAAGTCCAGGATCACAGCTCAGTTAAGAGCCCTTCTAAAAGTGACAGGCAACAAAATAGAAATACTTACTATAAAGCCAGTCTGAACTAAGGAATAATGACAATTATACATCACTGCTACAGTCTGGCAGGCTCAGAGGACAACCAGCAAGGCAGGAGACACTATTTCCCCAACAGAAATGTCTCCCTGAGGTACCTGCTCCACACAGAAATCAAAAAGTGCTATGTTCTCACTGACAAACCCCACAGCCTTGCTCGCTCTCTCCATTCTCCTGCTCCCTGCTCCTTCAATAACACAAGGGATGTCTCTACAGGCAAAACTCAAAGAGTGCATTATCCCAGATTTAACAACATATTTCTGTTCAACAGGAATTATTTCACTCTGCTCTGGACTACAAGAGGTGTCAATCCCAGGGAATCATTAAAAAAGAGTCTTGTAAATATTTCCTTTCCCAAGGAAAACACACTTACTTGGCTCTGGAGGTCATAGGACTTCTTAGCCTGTATGATCTGTGGAGTATCCCAGACGTAACATCCCAGGCCTTTCAGCCAGTTTAAGTCATCTTTATACACTGCCTACATGGGTGGGAAAAGAGCATGAAGTTAGGAAGAAATTTGCTTCTGCTTGGGAAAAAACTAAGGAGAAAATGACTATTATTCCTGGGAATATTGTTCAGGGGGAGGGAGCACTGGAATGGATGTGGAGTCTCCTGCTCCAGAGACATTCAAATCCTGCCTGGTCACAATCCTGTGATCTGGGTGAGCCTGGGTGGGACCAGATCATCTCCAGAGGTCCCTTCCAACCCCAGCAAGTCTGGGATTCTCTGATAAAAAGAGACTATATGTTCCTTCTCTCTATTCAGTATCTTTGACTCGTGCAGATCCAAAGCAGGAGGTCACTGAATGTGAACCAGGCTCCTTTGGAAACTCCAGTCCACCTGGAAGTTCACATGGGAGCACAGAGAGCATCCCATGGGCTGCTGAAGGATTTTTACCCCCAGGACTTGCAAGGGGAGTTAAACCAAAGAATTCTGCATAGTAATAGGCCAGGCAATTAACACTCCCCCCAGATTTCCACAGGGAAGCTGATTGGCCCAAGCTGAGATGCTGCTGACCATGGAATATGAGGAAGTGCTATGGCTCAGAGACCATTCCTCAGCTCACACTGATCCAACCCCAAATGGACCAGGAGAATTCTTTCCCAGACCCACTGGATCCACAAGGATTGGTACTGTGCTCTAAGAAATCTAAAGCCACAGTTACTGATTTCACATTTAAACACTATGGCAGATATTTGAAAGTACTTTAAAACCTTGGAAAAAATTACATAAATGGTACTACAATGATGTCAAGTAAGTCCCAATAAGTTCAAGAAGTATTTGGACAACACTCTCAGGCACACGGTGGCATTTTTGGGCCAGGAGCTGGACCTGCTGATGGGTCCCTTCCAACTGAGCCTATTCTAAATAAAGGCTAAACATACATCACTCAGGATTTCCTGGGCTTTTCTGGCGTGAATAACATCATTTTCTTCAGGGGAGCAATTCCACTGGTGGAAGTAAGTTCGGTATTCCAGGTCACTGAGGATGTACTGGCACTTCTTGGCCAGCACGTGGTTCATCATGTCGGTTGGGATGTGGACGTTCTTCTTGGTGTCCTCGTAATTCTTTCTGTAGGCCAACTGAGGAGGAAAGGTGGGCAAAGGGGGGTAAGAACAGGGATTTTCTGCATGAGTGACTAACAGGCCACAGCATAATCTGAGACATGATTGCTGGATTTAGCAGCTGAACTCCCATGGGACTCAGCAGCATGAAATCTTGGATATTAATCGCTATTTATTCTGATGGGGGTCCAGAAGGACAAGAATGACCTTCTTCACTTGCAGATTTAACAAGTGGTAAAACTAAAAAGACTTCAAGATTAAAAAAGCCATAAGCTAACAACATGGTTTTCATCTAATTATAGACAGAACACTTGGGATTACACTCCTTTTATGCCCTGCATGACTTGCTGCATGTGCAGGATGGTAAGAGCAAAACACCACACGTGCATTTACCTTTCCACTTCTTCAATTCCTATTTCAACTCCAAATCTATGCTTTTATTTGTAAAGCAAAAGTATCCCAAGTGCTTTTCCTACTCCTCATATTCTTTAACTGAAATAGAAATCTTCTCTTCCTATTTCATGTCCTTCTTTTCTCCCTATTCCATGCCCTTCTTTTCTTCCCATTTCATGTCCTTCTTTTTTCCCTATCCCATGCCCTTCTTTTCTCCCTATCCCGTGCCTTTCTATGTCTCTCTTTTCCTATTCTATTCTATTCTACATTTCCTATTCTATTCTGTGTAATAACCAAACAAATCCCTTCTTAATCTCCCAAATCATTTCTAGTTCAGTATTGAGCCCACGTATAAAGGGACCATTCAGGAAACACAGACATGTTGAAATCACTTGGAGTGATATTACTGTGGCTGGATGTTAAGGCTGGACTCGGTGAGTCCAACCTGACCTTGGAGGTCTTTTCCAACTTCTGTGGCTCTAATTCTATTAAGCATTGCATTATTCATGTTTAAATAATGAAATAGTGGATTTCATTAGTGCAGTTAGTGAGATGAATAGGGAGATAGAGACACTGGAGGACATCCCAGTGAGATAATTCTCTCCTTACCGCGCTCCTCATTTTCTGGAATTCCAGTGAGTGAACAACTCCAGGAAAATCCCCAATCTCCTTCCCAGCCAGGTAATGGCCCTTCAGCTTCTCATAGATTGCCTTGTATTTTAGCTGCAAAACATCAATGTGGAGATTTTGGCATTCATCCTAACAACAAACATGGGATAAAAAGGGGAGGACTGGAGCGCTGACCTCGCTGTTGATGTGGTTCGCGTGCTTCGCTCCCACCAGGGGCACGTACTTCTCATCCAGGGTGTAGCCAATGGGCTTGCTCAGCTCCCAGGCCTTCTTGTAATGTTTCTGGACAAAGCACAGACAAGTTTTGGTAAAGAAAAATAAAAAGTCACGCTTTCCAAGAGACCTGACTCTGCCATTTATGCACACGTACAATGTGACTGGTTTTATGGACTGGTTCCCAGTAGAGTAAATTGTGTTTCTTTTCTGTTATTCAGTGCAAGGCAAGCAGGGTCTGTGTTCCACAACCAGGAAGGTACCTGAGCCCAAATTTGAGCTCATTTCTGCTTCCTTTGTTAGATTTATATCCAGAAGAATAAAAAAAAATCCCAAATGTACATACAAACTCTTGCTTAAAAGAGCAGTGTAGAATTGAGATGGATAATTTTATAGATGTGATCAAAAATCCTCAAGTAATGTTGGTGTTTACTACAGAAACATTAACTGTGTCAGTGGCACTTTTCTAATACATCTAATTTGGTCAAATATTATGTATATTTGCCTTTAGACTAAATTATGAAGTGCCCATTCATATGAATAAGTGGTCATTTATATTTCCAAAAATAGAGGTTCCCTATTAAAAATTAGTGAGACTACTCAAAAGTAACAGCTTAATAATGTAAGTCATCTACAGTTTTCCTTTCTTATAAAAAAGTAAATGTAAATGTCATCAGTGGCCAAGGAAGATATTTTTGGATGGAATCATGAATTGGTTTTGTCACACAATTTCTCCTGTTACAACTTCCAAACACCACCCAGCTGTGCTTTAAGGTCAGTTCAATAGGGAAAGAAATTATCCTGATTGCAGTGATCCAGACCTGGAAATTACACAATTTTGCCAGGGCCACCCAGCAGACCAGTGACAGAGACAGGGATGGAACAGCTTCCTGAAGTCCAGTCCATGTTCTGCTGCTCCCCAACAAGGAAATCCAGGATTAGGGGGCTATTTCTGGGATCTTACCTCGCTGTGGAGTAAGGACATGTCCTTGGCATGGTGCAGTGCAGGAGTATCATCAGACCCAATATACTGGCCTTTCTCAAGGTTAAAGGTTTCTTTGTATTTCAGCTACAAAAAGAAAATCAACACAGTGTTAATTCCACAGCAGAAACACATTATTCCAATTAGCTCAACTCTTAGAAGTAGATATTCATTTTCTCTTATGTATGTTCTGAGAACAAGACTCATTTTTCAACTACTATAAGCAAAACCTAAATCAGACACATTGTCTGGTCTTCTACAGGAAAATGTATTTTGGATAGGATATTTTGTTGTTCATTCACATCACTTCTTACTAAATTTACTTCCCCCAGGAAAGCCTGTTATTAGTGAAGCAGCATTTTCACACACACACACAAGGCTAAACATACAATAATTCAGCAAAAGCAATTAAAAAATTTACTAATTCTTGTATATAAGTTTCCATTATAAGAAAAAGTACATACATCACTCTGATTGACAGAGTTCATCTTTGCCAACACGATGTCAGGAGTGTCAACCACACTGGTGTAGTTGGAAAAGTTATCCAGGGCTTCTTTGGTGTAAGATCTCTGCAAAGGGGTGAAATAACACCTTAAACACCGTGCATGAGAAAGGAGAGCTCATTGTGGCCCTGCTGAAAATCCTCTCTCACCTTATTTATCAGCTCCTGCGCGTTCTTCACCTTCTTGTGTTCCACCGAATCCAGAGGGATCCACCCAATGCCACGGAGCCATTCCAGGTCAGATTTATAAACATTCTAAGTCACAAAGACAAGGGAAAAGGAAGGGGATGATTGAATTCTGGATGAATTCTGCACTCCCCTCAGGCCAGAGCGTGTGCACCCCACTCACGTCGCTCTGCAGGTCGTAGGCCTGGCGCGCGTGGATCACGTCGTTCTGGTCGGGGTGGCACGTCCACTCGTGCAGGTACTGCTTGTACTCCACATCACTGACCAGGTTCTGCCCTTCCTTGGCTGCCACAACCGCCACAGCATCCACAGGCATGTGGATTTTGGACTTGGTTTTGTTGTAATCGGCCTTGTACAGGCGGTCGTTCTGGATCTCGCCCGCGTGCTCGTACCACACCAGCTTGGGGTCATCCCTCATCTTGGCAACCCCAACGTAGTGCCCTCTCTGCTTGATGTACTCAGCCTTGTATTTCAGCTGATGGAGGAGGGAAATAGGGATAAATCAGCACTGATGATCCCCACCCTGGTTGTAACCAGGGAACAGCCGAGGGTTTTGTCAACACAGAGAGCAGAGGAGACACAACTGTCCAGTGCAGCTTCAGGTTTTCAATAAAACATGAGACAAACAGCAAATGTTACTGTGTACAGACCTTACAGTTCAAAATATAGCATATATTTATACATGCTATGTGTATATATATACTATAGTCTATAGAGAGAGAGACACTGAAATGCTACCAATTTTTAGTGAACAGTATTGTTAACACCAGGGGAAATGTTTGCTACTAAGTGCATTCAGTCTCAATCTTGCAACAGGTTACTTGAGACTGGCTGAAGAGTGGCTGTTTATTTAAGGCATTTACATCACTCTGTTTGGACAAAATGTATATTCCAAATAAGAGTCACAGAACAATTTCAATATCCATCATGCCCAAGTGCAAAATATAAAGTGGGTACTGCCCTACAGGTTTCCAAGGAAGAAGCCTCCATGATAAGCCAAAAAGTGGAATCAGAGTCATATATTAGAAACATAATATCACTTCAATTATTTAACACCTATAAAATATGAAAGCCCACCTCAGTTATTTTGGAAGGGCTGTTTCTGGAGAGAGTAAATGTGAAAGGGTCAGCATATCAGCATTGATATCTCCAAAATGAAAAGTCTGGATGTTACCCCAAATGGAAACTTTTTTAGGTCTGGTAGTGAATTTTCAAGGACTTGTTTTCCCTCTGAGAAAATCCTCACCTCACTTTGGACATCATTCGAGTGCTTGGCATGAGAGATCTGCACCGTGTCAGGAGGTAACAGGTACCCAGTGGCCTTTTCTTTCTCCCAGCTTTCCTTGTATAAATTCTGTGGGAAATAAGAGTGAGGAGAAAGTCAATACTACTCTAATGATAACTATCACAGTATAGATACATTTCAAGGCCATGCTGGATGGGGTTTGGAGCAGTCTGGGTTAGTGGAAGGTGTCCCTGCCATGGCAGGGAATGGAGTGAGATGACCTTTAAGGTCCCTTCCAACCAAACCATTCTATATATGTGACCTAACTTAAAGTATAATGATAACAAATCCTTCTTTTGGGTTGTTCTTAATAAGGCAGGTTTTCTAAATACCTTGACAGAGTTCCTCAAGTGAGTAGAACCTGTCAAGGAGAGCTCATGTACCTGATTTAGAATCCTGGCTGCCTCCCGGGCCATGTCCAGCTGTGGAGTGTCTGTCAGAGTGTAACTGGACTTGGCCTCATTCCAGGCTTTGTGGTATTTAATCTAGAACAGAGGAAGGAAAGCCTTGCAGCACCATGACAGGGTTGGGAAACACTCTGATTTATACATGAAATACTGTACAAAGCCCTGAGCCTGCAAGGCTGTTAGACAAACACACTGAACACAGAAGCCCAGAGGTCAGGGCAGCCCAGACCCCTGGGAGCAAACTCACATCACTGAGGATGTCTCCACAGTTCTTTGCGGTGACAAAATCCACCCTGTCTGCCACGGGGGTGAAGGGCAGAGTGTCAGCCTTGGTGCGGTACTTCCTCTGTGGGAGAGGAGCAACAGTCAGACAGACCACCCTGGGACAGCTGTGGCTGACACAACAGCTCCACACACAGTCACGAGGCAAGTAAAGAACACTGAGACCAGTCTGGGACAGCTCTGGCTGACACAACAGCTTCACACACAGTCACGAGGCAAGTAAAGAACACTGAGACCAGTCTGGGACAGCTCTGGCTGACACAGCAGCTCCACACACACTCACAAGGCAAGGAAAGAACACCCAGACCAGACTGGGACAGCTGTGGCTGACACAGCAGCTCCACACACAGTCACAAGGCAAGGAAAGAACACCCAGACCAGTCTGGGACAGCTCTGGCTCACACAACAGCTCCACACACAGTCACAAGGCAAGGAAAGAACACTCAGACCAGTCTGGGACAGCTGTGGCTGTCACAAGGCAAGGGGCTTCCCAGGAAAGAACACCCTCCCCACAGGATGAATGGTGTGAAAATGCTACATTTTGCATTAGAAACAAACCAATGTGTTCAACCATTTAAAACACTTTGGGTGACAAACAGCCTGAAGGAGATTTCAGCACGGACAAACATTTTGTTACCTCACTCAGGAGGTCTCCAGCGTATTTGACGTGCTTGACTCCGAGGGAATCATTTGGCAACCACCCGATGCCCCTCAGCCACTCCAGATCAGACTTGTAGACAGCCTGGGAAACAAACAGGGCCCATGCTCTTAGCTGCAGTTCCAGCAACATCCAGGACCACTGGCACACACTTCCAGTGGCTGAAAGGAGAGCAGTAACTCCAACATGAGCACTGTATCTGAATATATCACCCTTCAGCTTGGTGATATGTAAGTGGTATTTATTGTGTACTCCTAACACAGAGCAAACCCAGTTCCCCGAGTTCAGCAGGTTCCCACTGCTTGGAGCAGAAGCAGAGTAAGAAGGGACAATGCAGCAATAAGCTAAGGGATGTTTTCATGTTCTCTTACATCACTCTGCAGGTCGTAGGCCTGCCTGGCGTGGATCACGTCGTTCTGGTCGGGCAGGCAGATCCACTGGTGCAGGTAGTGCCGGTAATCGGCATCACTGACCAGGGTCTGCCCGTGCTTGGCTGCCACGATGGCCATCATGTCCACTGGGAGGTGGCACTGGGTCCTCCACTTGGCAAAGTGCTTCTTGTACTCTCGCTCGCTCTGAACTTTGGCCACGTCGAGGGCAAACTGGATTTTCGAGTCTCCCTTCGCGTTCGGGACCCCAACGTAGTGTCCCTTCTGCTTCTCGTGCTCCAGCTTGTATTTGTACTGGGGAAGAGCACAGGTCACCATTACAGCAGTTACCATGAACATCTCCCAGAGCATGTGAACATCCAGATGTCTCTTTTGGCACTTACATCACTGGCAATCTCTCTGGAAGCCTTGGCTGTCTTGATGGGGATGGCGTCTGCTCTCAAGTCACAGCTCACCTTCAGCTCATCCCAAGCTCCTTTATACATTTTCTGAAGACAGGAAAATGCCACACATGTGGTAAATGCTCTGGCATTTACCATTAAAGAAACTCAGTTTCCTGCCCTTTGTGTGCTGAAACACCATGAATTATTTACTGCCTGACTCCTGCTCCCAGCCATAAATTGTGCTGCAAATCTCACTGCCTTTAGAACATGCACAGGGCCTGCTACACCAGTTTTGCAAACTACAAAGCACAGAAGGGTGTTTGTGAAAGTTTAGAAAATATTTATGTGCCTTGGGCTCTCACCAACAAAATATCACCTGAATGGTGCGTGATATTCATAATTTTTAATCAACTCTATGAAGGGATTTATTTTCAAATGGCTAAATATTTTAAGGATGCTCAGTAGAGGGAAGGGAATGCTGCAAGTCCTGTATGAGGACAGACTTCAATGAGATATGTGTGACAATCTTCAGGTTTGGAAGCAATATTTAGAATGATACAATTCACAGGACACACGTCCCATTTTAGAGACATGTAGAAAAGAGTAGGAAATTACAAAAAACCAGAAAGTAGAAAATAAAGAAAAAAACCAGTAAGCATACCTGGCTATAGTTAACAGCATTAGCCTTGGCTAGGTTGATTTCAGGTGTGTCTGGCATAATATGGATCATGGTCTTGTCCTTCTCCCAGGCTTCTTTGTATTTTGGCTGTTAAAACAGTTTGGTTTATATCACAATTACAGAATCCTGCTCATCAGTAACACAAAATCCCACAAATCTCTGCTGAATTATCGTCTCTAAAAATAAAATGCTTGATCAATTTTACATTCCAGCAGTGAGATTTCTCTCCCTGAGAGCCCCAGGAGGTTGTTACATACAATGCTGAGCTGCTCAGCGTTGGTTTTGGCCAGGACAATGTCTGGAGAGTCCACCACACTGGTGTACTTGAGGCTGTCGATGCGGGTCCGGTACACGTTGTCACTCAGGAGCTCCTGGGCATTCTTCACCCTCTTAATTTCTGGAGACTCATTGGGCAACCAGCCAATGCCACGGAGCCACTCCAGGTCTGACTTATACACAGCCTGCAGGAGACAAAGCCAGAAAAGCAGAACTTTGGTTTAAAGAGACTGGGAATTGTTTTTACATACAGGAGATGTGTCTTGTCAGAAGTAAAATGAAATCTGGGAACCAGGTTTTAAGTAGTTCCTTTCTTAAACAACACATTCTAAACCTGGTGAAGTTGAATAGAGGGGAAACAACTGAAAGGAATTGCTGCTAATGATGATGAATATTAAGATCTTAAAAGAGTCTTCCTGCCCTTACTCCTCCAGTCATTCCAACAATTTACAAGTCCAAAAAAAACCAAACCAAGATGCTGACCAGGAAATCTGACAAAAAGAAAGGAATGTGAATCTCACCTTCAAAGCTCAGAATTGGAGGAGCAGGAGAGTGCCTGCTGTTGGCTGACATGCAGGAATGCCAAGCCAGGAAAGGGGTTGCACTGACTCCTGCTGCTCAATCAGCCACTAAAACATCTCACCTGTCCCTCACATTGTTTCCTTTCCCTTAAATAGATTTCCAGGCTGACTCAAATGAACAGGAGTGTCAAAAGCCACCTGATTCCAGGGCAGCAAACAGCTGTTATTCATTAGTCCCA
Source organism: Myrmophylax atrothorax (assembly GCA_026770055.1). NCBI lineage: Eukaryota > Metazoa > Chordata > Aves > Passeriformes > Thamnophilidae > Myrmophylax > Myrmophylax atrothorax. Next base: position 37,615,524 of record JAOXXN010000102.1, read on the forward strand.
ACAATAAGCAAGAGAGACAAATCCTTCCTCCCCTCCAAATCACAGCAGATACCAACTGAAGTTTTATAAAATGTAAAAAATAAAATTAGTGCTTTGGAAAAGTGGAAAAGAGCAGATTATAGCAGCAACATAAAAATGGAAGGAAACAGTCTAGAGATGAATCTGTTGGGACTGTAAGGTATCAAACCATGAGGACAAGGCTGTAGTGCATTGAGCAGCAGGAGCAGAGGCTCCCACGTGCGCAGCCACTCACATCACTCTGCAGGTCGTAGGCTTGCCGCGCGTGGATCACGTCGTTCTGGTCGGGCAGGCACGTCCACTGGTGCAGGTACTGCCGGTACTCGGTGTCACTGACCAGGGTCTGGCACTCCTTGGCTGCCTGCACTGACAGGGCATCCACAGGGATGTGGATCTGGGTCTTGGAGTCGTGGTAGGCCTTCCTGTAGAGCCGGTCGTTCTGCAGTGCCATGGCGCGCGCGGCCCACGCCAGCTTGGGGTCCTCCTTGGCGCTGGGGCACCCGATGTAGTGCCCCTTCTCCTTCTCGTGGGTCTGTTTGTACTTGTACTGCAAGTGCAGAGGTGACACCACAAGTCACACCCTGCTCATGGACAGCAGCCCCAGACACAGGGTGTGCAGCTTCCCAAGCTCTCGGCTCCCTGAGCTGAGTGTGGCTCAGTCCTGCTGAGCTGGACAAACACACGCGCATGGCAGGACAGGGCTGTACCTCACTGCAGATGTCCCTGGAAGCCTTGGCTTGTTTGATGGGAATGGCATCAGCTCTTATGTCATAGCTCTTCGCCTTGGCCTCATCCCAGGCCTTCTGATAATGTTTCTGCAAAGGAAATTAATCACCTTTGTTAAACGCAGCAAAGTCTCTCTGATAAAAATTCCTTTCCTTAAGACCTACTTCCCTTGGAATTACCAGCTTGGGAGCCCTGTTTGCCCACTGGGACTGGCAGGGTCACAGCAATGATCCTGGCAAGTGTCTTAACAGAAGATTCATGACTTAAAGCAGCAGAAATATTCCTGCAAACATCTCCCTGTGCCCCCTCTAAATGCGAACTGTGCAAACCCAGAGGTTCTGCTCACACACACCTGAGTGCAGGGTCACAGCTATGGGGACCAAACATCTGTTCCACTGACAAAATACCTCCAAGCCTGCCCTTCAGCTCTCAGGCCTCCTGACAGCTGCCAGGGACTTCTTTCTTTACCAGCCTTTTTTTCCCTGTCAGAAAGGTGAGTGTAGGCAGAGAGGCTCAGTCCATTTTTGAGACTGAGCACAAACCAACGTGCATTCATGTGTCCAGAGACACCCAACCTGTTCAGGACACCAAGAACGTGAGGGTTCCTGCTTTGTGGCATCTCAGCCCACAGAAGCTTGGTCAGCTCAGCTAGCTACTTTGTCATTAGCACAGGTGGGTAAATGAAGGACTTTTTAATTTGTTTGTAATGTCTGTAAAAATTCAGAAAACAAATGCTATTGCAGGTCAGACTGTAAGGAACTCAGAAAAAGCAGTAATCAAAGCACAGGCAAGACAGAAGTAGGGGAAGTGAAATGTTTTTTCAATAGCACCTGAAATATTTCATGCCTAATCCAATCACATCAGGCACTTTTGAAAAATATTTAATAATATCAACAGAAAGAAAGGCTGGGAGTAAATGCATTTTCCAGGCAAAGTTCCAGTCAAGTCCTACTGAAATTCAAATTGGGAAATGTTTCCAGCTGTACAGAATTCCCAGTGTTTAGGTCCTACAAAAGTAATGAATGAAACAACACAATCTGCAAAGCCTGTCAGGGCTGCTGACTCTGCAGACTCCAACAACTCCCCCAGGGAAAGTGTTTGGCAGGTTTTGTCAGAGGGAGCAGGAATTGCACCCTGAATTTTGGAGTTTGCTCATGAACACACAACCTCTCAACCTAAAGAGCCCCTGGATGTCCTTTACTGTCTACAAGCACTTTAGAAGATGATGTTTGGGCACCACCATTTGCAGCACAACCAAAAAGGCACAGGTCAAAAACCAAAGAACAATTGTCATTCCTCATTTTCAAACACTCCACAAGTATTTAATTTCCCTCTCTTACATTGCTGATGTTGAGAGCGTTGACTTTGGACTGCAACATGACAGGAGTATCAGAAGGCACAGAAATCTGGGTCTTGTCTTTATCCCAGGCCTCGCGATACAGACGCTGAGGAGGAAGGAAGAAAATGGCATCTCACTACAGGGGAAAAACTCCAAGGGGAATTCTTTGGTAATTCCAGTGACTGATTTCCAACCAGTCATTCCCACGGTGGAAATTCAACTGCAGTGCTTACATCACTGAGCTGCATGGCGTTGGACTTGGCCAGGACGACATCGGGAGAGTCGGCGATGCTGGTGAACTTCTGCTGCTCGGGCCGCGTGCGGTACAGCCGGTCACTGAGCAGTTCCTGCGCCCTCTTGGCCTTGACCACCTCAACAGAGCCCTCTGTGAGCCACCCAATGCCTCGCAGCCACTCCAGGTCGGACTTGTACACGTTCTGCAAACACATCAAGGGTTACTCACATTGCAGAGACAGCCCTTTGCCCAGAGAGGTTGTGGACTCTCCATCCTGGAGGCGTTCAAGGCCAGTCTGGATGAGGCTCTGTGAAAGGTGTCCCTGCCCATGGCAGTGCTTGGAATGAGATGATCTTTAAGGTCCCTTCCAACCCAAACCACTCTGGGACTCTGTGGTTCTGACTCGTTGTGCAGGGAGATTTCCCACAAGGCTTTCCCCAATTCCTTCTCACACACATACCCAACAAGCAGCCAAAGACACTGTGATGTTTCGTGTGCTTTCCACACACAGCTAAACCCTGGGTTTTCACAGCCACAGAGATACTTTTAGGACATTTGCTATGTTCAAACCAGGGGCACAATCTGCAAGCAAACATTCTACGGCAGACCAAGAAAACTCGGCTGCCTTATGAACCACCCAGGGTGTTTCTGGCCCTCAGGCTGAGAGCACAACTGATTTGGAAAGGATAAGATAATCACAGCAGGACTCCTGAATGTGCACTGGGAAGGACATTTACACGGTCACTAACAGAGCCTCAGCCACGCAGCTCTCCTGCAGTGCCTCCCACTCACATCACTCTGCAGGTCGTAGGCTTGCCGCGCGTGGATCACGTCGTTCTGGTCGGGCAGGCACGTCCACTGGTGCAGGTACTGCCGGTACTCGGTGTCACTGACCAGGGTCTGGCACTCCTTGGCTGCCTGCACTGACAGGGCATCCACAGGGATGTGGATCTGGGTCTTGGAGTCGTGGTAGGCCTTCCTGTAGAGCCGGTCGTTCTGCAGTGCCATGGCGCGCGCGGCCCACGCCAGCTTGGGGTCCTCCTTGGCGCTGGGGCACCCGATGTAGTGCCCCTTCTCCTTCTCGTGGGTCTGTTTGTACTTGTACTGGAAACACAAAGGGAAGGATTAACAGCAGCTAGGGGGAACGGCCCACCATTTCACACTGCTGCTGATCACAGACACATGGGAGAGAAGAACGTACGTCACTCGCAATGTCTCTTGATGCCTTGGCACTTTGGATTGGGATTGCATCAGCTCTCATGTCATAACCCTTCTTCTTGGCCTCTTCCCAGGCTTGTACATAAAGTTTCTACACAAGAGAAGGCAGAAAATGGCTTAGCAATATTTAAGATGGGTTTCCACATTTTGTAAGTTTGTCTCAAGATTTTCATGAATGTGTGTTTTAGAATCCCTTTATGGTTCCTTCATTGTGAATTTCCCTTAGCTCAGTGAGTGTGTAATGTCCTCACCTTGCTGACATTGGCTGCATTGGCCTTGGCCAGCAGAATATCTGGTGTGTCAGGCATGACATGGATGGACTTCTTGTCTGCATCCCAGGCCTCCGTGTAGAGACGCTGCGAGAGAGAAACAGTCCTTTAGAAACACCTCTCTGAGAGGGCCATGATGGAATCACTGCAAATGTGAGAGCAGTAATGATATATACCCATGGTATAAAAGTAACCTTGAAGCAGGACAAGATACAAATATAACCAAATGAATACATAGGTCCAAAGAAATTATTTTACAGACTGCTGTGAGTAGTTCAAGCAATAAAATATCCTCACTCGGCAAAGCTTCTCGTTGAACAGATCAAGAAGGAAACTTTGCCCTTCCTCTTTGTTTCTCAAGCTAAGCTGGTGCAGCAATTGGTTGGTTTTGGATTGCTGAGAAACTGCTGTAGGAGGAAAAATATATTTATTATTCTGCTGTAGCTGTAGAGGTTGTTTCTTTATGTTCCTTATAAAGGAGAAGGAGGAGGTACTTAAGGACTTTCATCCTCCAGGTCAGAGAGACACTGCAGAAGCTTCACTTCCAGAGAACTTCAGCTATTTCCTCACAACTTCCTCATCATTCAGTATTACTCTTCAAAAATAAGTGATTTAGGTGACTTCTTTCTGTACATTTTTACCGAGAGCCCTGAAATAAGAGCTTTGCAGTGCAATAGCTGAATTTGGACATTCATTTTAAGTCCACAACAAAAGTCTTTAGTCTTACTTTGTATTTTGCATTTTTCACCTCATGAACAAATTCTATCAACAGGTAATACTGGTGACTTTGACAAGGAAAAAGGAACCTCACCTTGTTCATTATCTCAGCATTTTGCTTGGCTAAGACCATGGGCAAGGAATCTGTCACGCTGGTAAATTTGATTTTGTCTGCAGGCTGACGGTACTTCCTGTCACTCAGGATCTCTCCAGCTCTCTTGGCCTTCTCCACTTCCAAGGAACCAATAGGAACCCATCCAATACCTCGTAGCCATTCCAGGTCTGATTTGTAAACAGCCTGAAAAGATTTGGAAGTCCATTACATTTATACAAACGTATTCAAATGATTATAAATAAGCACATCTTAGTCTATAGGAACAACTGACGTGTTTCTGAGAGGTAGCAGGATATGGCTTTGCAAATCAGTGGGTTTTTGGAAGATTAAATAAAATAACTAATAACAAAAAGAAGGGGGTTATTGGAGCACACCACAAGTATCAGTTACACACAAATTACACTTCAGGATAAGGACAGAGGAAATAGGATTAAAAATAAAACTGATGAAAGAAAATTACCCCCAGGTCGAGGGCAGAGGAAAAACAATTAAACACAAATTTGATTGAGTAAGACAAATATTTCCCCCCCATGGACAAATCTGATGCAAGTGATGAAGGCATACAAAAAATTGGAGTGTGTAAGACCCTGCATTTTTAATTATGCATTCCAAAGCAAGGGGCTTGCTCACATCACTCTGCAGGTCGTAGGCCTGCCTGGCATGGATCACGTCGTTCTGGTCGGGCAGGCAGATCCACTGGTGCAGGTAGTGCCGGTAGTCGATGTCACTGACCAACACCTGGCACTTCTTGGCCAGCACCACTCCCAGCATGTCCACGGGGCTACTGAAGTGTGTCTTGGTCTTCTCAAAGGCCTTCTTGTACTCCCTGTCACTCTGGATCTTGGCCACGTGCATCGACCACATCATCTTGGGGTCATCCTCGATGTTGCGGGCCCCGATGTGGTGGCCCAGCTGCTTTCTGTAGGCAGTTTTGTATTTGTACTGATGGAATGCAGAAACAACAATTACCATCTCTTGTCAAGCTGCAAGTTCAATTTCCCTGTTGTTAATACAGTGGTTTATCATCTTGCATCTAATAGCTTTTAATTTGTTCCTGCTACTTTTAACATTTTGTATGAAGTCAAGGAGATATTAATGGATGTTTTGTATTTATACACCATCTCATTTTAAATTATTGTATTTAATTTAATTAACTTTACAGCATTAAACATTACACCACCTTGAGGAAGGCAGCAACGTAACAGAGTTACAGTTTTAGACCTTTCCTCCTTTTAAAAACAAACCATTTCCAATCAAAGACATGTCCCCTGTCTATGCCCCACTGTCACTCTTACCTCACTGGCAATGTCCCTGGATGCCTTTGCTGCCTGGAGGGGGATGGCATCAGGAGGCAGGTCATAGCCCTTCTTCTTCAGCTCTTCATATCCTTCCTTGTAACGTTTCTGTCACGGGATTCAAAGCAATTATTGCAAATAAATCTTTCTGCAGAGTTTTTCAATGGTACAACTTTCCAATACTGAAAATAAAGCATGGCTTTCCAAACACAGTTTAATTACTCCAGTTCCATATCTGACTTTTAATGACATTTATTTTGTGGTTCATGTTATAAAGTATAATTAATGATATAAAGTATTTTAAATTGCTATCTGAGTGTTTTCTGATGATCTCATTCAAGATTAAAATTTTCTTCTCCTAAATGCACTAATCTGAATGATTCCCAGGGCCTTCTCCAGAGGTCCATAATACAACCCCATGACTCTCCATACCCAATTTCACATGCAATTATTTGTGGCTTCTTGAGTTCTCATGACAGAGCTGCTGACATTTCTTTACCTTTCCATATAGTCTGTATTTGTTCCTTTATAACCAAGATTTTTATGTGAATTACATAATCTTATATAATTCTAAAGAGGCAGTTTAATATAATCAGACATTTCCACAAGAATATCAGGCTTACTAAAAACTACTGAATATCTACAATGATAACATGACCAGTAGGAATGAGAGAGAAAACTGGTAACATGTTGGGTATTTTCCTAGTATTTCTTATATTCTAGCAACTGCTCTTCCACTTCAAAATTCAGCAATTCCCCTCAGCTTCCCAGTGCATAATAATTTTCTCAGGAGAGATCCCAGGAGTGTTTACAGCTGTTAGATCTGCTGAATGACAGCACTGCTTTTTAAACTAAAGGCACAATTGTGATACCATGAAGGACACATTGTAGGGACACACTTACATCACTTGTGTTAACCAGGTTTGATTTAGCCAGCAAAATTTCGGGAGTGTCAGGCATGATGTGAACCTGAGTCTTGTCCTTGTTCCAAGCTTCTTTGTAGAGGACCTGAAAGAGCAAACACACACCTTGTCTGGCCCAAAGCTCCCCTGCACAGCAGGGACCTCAATTCACCTTGCTCTGCATCAGCAAAGCAAAGCTGTACTATGCAAGAACTAAGGATGTAAACAACACAAGAGATTAAAATCAAATAATACAGTGAGTTCTTAACTGAAATACAACCTACTTTTAATCCTTTACATCCATGCCAAGGAAACAGCATTAAGGCAATATATTTACATATTACTTAGCAAAGGTCTTATTGGGTAGGTTATACAGCACTCAAGACCCTCATCTTCTCACCAAGGCACAGTGATGATGAGCAGTGAGGCACTGACTGTAAACAGCTGCTGTTTGTATAATTTAAGCATGTTTTGATATGGAGACCATTTAAAAATGTAATTATTTATTGAATCCCACATTCTGCCTCTAGAGGCAACTTACATCACTCCTGTTTTTGGCATTAGCCTTTGCCAAGACGACATCCATGGCATCTGGGATGCTGGTGAACTTGATGGTGTCTGGGTGCTGCCTGTACTTCTTCTCACTCAGTATTTCAGAGGCTTTCTTGTTCTTTTCAGATTCCAGAGACCCCAGAGGAGTCCACCCAATGCCTCTGAGCCACTGGAGGTCTGACTTGTACAAATTCTGTTCAGGGTGAAAATCAAAGGCATATTTGATCATTTCACTGTTCATTTACTAAACCCGATGAAAAGACTAACTGTTATTTCAGCTTCAGTCTGATCTGTACTACATCAAAAGAGTTCTTAAAGATGCTTTCCAATAAGCAGTAATTATTTTACAGGGAAATAAATGAACTAAACCCAGAGGAAGCTTACATCACTCTGCAGCTCATTGACCCTCTTTGCCTCGGTGACATCGACCTGGTCTGGCAGGCAAGTCCAGCGGTGCAGTATCCGTTTGTAGTCTATGTCGCTGACCAGCTCCTGACATTTCTTAGCCAGGAGGAAGCCCAGCATATCCACAGGCATGTTAAACTTGGTCTTCCACTTCTCAAAGTCCTTCTTGTACTCCCTGTCACTCTGCATTTTAGCCACTTGCATAGACCACAGCATCTTGGGGTCGTCCTGCAGGCTGCGGAAGCCAATGTGGTGGCCCTGCTGCTTGCGGTACCCCTCCTTGTACTTGAACTGCAATGACACAGGTGCCCGTCAAATGGGGCAAACAGCAACACATTCGCCAGTTCAATTACCACTGCCAAGGAATCACCCTGGAAGTGGCCCAGGGCAGGCTGGATGGGGCTTGGAGCAATCTGGTCCATGGAAGGTGTCCCTGCCCACGGCAGTGGTGGGACCGGATGGGCTTTAAGGTCCCTTCCAACCCATTCTGTGACTGTGATTTTATAAAAAACCAACTTGCTATAGCATTGCATGTAAAGTTTTAGTAGCCCCTTGATTAAAGTGCATCACTTGGTGGCAGTAAATGCTCCCTCTGGGAAGGAACACAGACCCTGGAGAGAAAGAGGACATGGCTAGAAGGGTCTCCTGTGCCATCTGATCCACAGTCACACTGCTCAGAACTCCCTAAGACTGACACACTGAAATGTTTTGATGTGTGACATAATCAACAATGAAAAATGCAGGTGCTTAAGCACTGGCAACATTTCCTGATGTTAAATACAATCTCTTTCACAAATGCAGGAGTTGTATTTATACCAAGTTTTGATGACAGCAGCACACGTGCCACCACATGTGTGTCAGATTTGTGAGGAGGGTTTCTCTGGGCTAATTGGACCAAATTTGCTGCTGCTCTGGAAAGGAAACATTGAAAAGAGCAGACAGCTCCTCCCTTTGCATCACTAACGACTTCCTGGATGGACCACAAACTTTGGACTTGTTAAGATGCCAGAGAAACCCTTGTCAGATTGTTTTCTGCACTGACAGGAACACCCCAGGAAGGGGTTTGTCGGCAGTGCTGGGTTTGCCTCCAAGCCACACCTCAGCAGGGAGGTGTGTCTCAATCTGGCGTGACTGCAGGGTATGGCAACTGCCCCAGTGTGTGTCCCAGAGCCAGAAACGCTGCTCACATCACTTGCAATGTCCCTCGAGGCTTTGGCAGCTTTCACTGACATGGCTTCAGGTGTGAGGTCATAGCCTTTCTTTAGCATTTCCTGCCAGCCAAGCTTGTAGAGTTTCTAAAACGGAAAACAACATTAATTGAACAGTCTTAGTAACATGCATGTCCCCTTCTATTCAGATACACTAATGACCATATTACCAAATTCTGGGCACCTCACAGGCTTCAGTCATGACAGAAGGGCTGCTAGACTGGGAACTGAGAAATTGGGAACTGATAAACAAGGAATTGTGGCCTTCCAGGGCTTAGGACAGGGACTAAGTAGTTTTCACCATTGCAGCAGCTTCCTACTAGATCTTATCCTGGGGATTTGAAACATATCTGGGGACTTCGAAATATATACACCTGGGACAACTGTTCACTTGGCTTAACACAATTGTAATTAATAAGGGTTTCATGCAGCCACTCCATAGCTGAGCCAGTTTGTGCACAGCAGATTTTAAGGAGAGGCACTTGCCAGTCAAAGCTTTGCCTCCGAGCAAGGAGGCAAAACAGTACCTGAGGAGTTTTTACTGGCACAATTGTCACTGTCTCCTATTTGAAAGCTGACAGGAAAGAGAGAATCACTACTTGTATTTCTTTTCCCACAGGTTAAAAATACACTCAGTTAAGTTGTAATTTTATAATAAGGAATTTTTAACTGCTTTCCATGTTAAGCATAAAGTGTGGCTTATGCACTTCCAGATTTCCAAAACAGGTCTTACATTTCCACACATTACACTGCAATTTAGTCTGTTAGTTTGCTAACCTGAAGCTGGTACTTAATGTTACTCTGAAAATATTACTCACATGAAAATTCTTCCCTCTGTTCTAAATCCCCAGTAGATATTAATTTAAAATGTTAACAGGAAGAATTAAAAAGCTCTACCTGACTGTAGTTTGTCTTGTTCTGTTTTGCCTGGAGAATATCTGGTGTATCTGGCATCACATGGACCTGAGTTTTATCCTTCTCCCAGGCTTGAGTATAAGCATGCTGTGGATAAAAAATACATCAGAGGTGTTAATATAAATGACAAAAATGGTTCTTTTGGGTTTTCACCTTTCCATTTGTGCACTTTGGGTATTGATGGGTAAAAGGACGTATGTGCTGGCTTGGATTTATTTTACTACGTAAGAATCTAATCCAGAATTAGCTGAATTATTAAGTAGTCTTGCTTCTAATGAAATCCAACCCCCAAGACTTTCAGGACCAGTAACTTCTATATAAGATTGGGAAGAAGAGAGATTGGAGAAAAACAAGAAAAGATTTTTTAACCAATGCTATTTATCATGAACTGTTTCATTAAGAAGCAAAATGAAGGAAGAGGAGCCTGTGTTAGGTGTTTTTCCCAGGTCAGTGCTGCTCCATAAAGGAGGAGACAGAGACTCAGAGACTGTTTATTGGAATGGACTCTCTGTGAATGTTTGCCTACTTCTCCCTGTAAATACTCACCTTGTTCATGATGTTTGCATTCTGCTTGGCAAGGACCAGGTCCATGGCATCATTCTGCTTGGTGAAGGGGAACTGGCTGGGGTGCTGCCGGTACTTCCGATCACTCGCAATCTCTGTGGCCTTCTTGGACTTCTCCACATCCAGGGAACCAACAGGGCTCCACCCAATGCCCTTGAACCACTCCTTGTAATCCTGCTTGTACTCATTCTGCCAACCAGAACACAAAAGGAAAGCCCCAGTTTACCCCCATGCCCACGGTGTGACTCCTGTGCAGGGCCACGAGTTGGACTTGATGATCCCTGTGGGTCCTTCCAGCTCAGCTCATTCTGTGAAACAGCTCGTACAAAATAACCCCCTTGTTTCCAAAACACAGCTGTGATGTAAGAGCAGGAAAGCAGAAACTCACATCACTCTGTATCTGGTTCATGTTCCTGTACAGCTCCAGGCTCATGGCGTCTGGCAGGAGCATGTACTGGTGGATCAGGCGCTTGTAGTTGGTGTTGGTCACACGGCCTTGTGCCTCCTTGGCTGCCACCACGCTGAGGGCATCAGAGGGGGTCTGGTAGTGGGTCTTGCCCATCTCATAGGCCTTCTTGTACTCCCTGTCTGACTGCAGCTTGGCTACGTTCATGTAGTGCACGAGCTTGGGGTCATCCTGCAGGCTGCGGAACCCCACGAGCTTGCCCTTGTCCTGCTCGTAACCCAGCTTGTACTTGTACTGTGGGGAAGAGAAACAGGCTTTGATTGCTTTGCACTGGACATCAGGAAGGAGTTGCTGGCTGGGAGGGTGGGCAGGCCCTGGCACAGGTTGGGCAGAGAAGCTGTGGCTGCCCCTGGATCCCTGGGAGTGTCCAAGGCCAGGCTGGAGCAGCCTGGGCTGGTGGGAGGTGTCCCTGCCCATGGCAGGGGGTGGCACTGGATGATCCTTCATTTCTCTTCCAACCTAGGCCAATCTATGACTCATTTGTTTAATAAGGAATATCTATCTTATAAGAAAAATAATCCCCAAACTCAGATTAAAATCAGATTTTTACATTGTCAAGAAAACTTCAGGAAGCATATGGAGGTGGTGGCTTTGCCCACTTTCCCTGAGGGTGCTCTCTAAGGCAAACCAGATGTCCAGGGTCCCTCCAAAAGCAGGGCATTTAAACCACTGTCTTAATAAATGAAATTGCTTTACAATAATTGTAAGCTCCTGCACAAAGTTCAGTGTAACCTGCAGGGGCTCCCCTGCTTTCTAACCCCCTTATAAATGGGACATAAAAACATGAAATACACTGACAGAAGGCAAAGGAACCCCTCGGGGGTGCTTTGCTGAAGGGAGATGCTTAGAAAAAGTGCACTTTTTATTTTTCATAATCTATCTGAGAGTTCCCCAGATCAGCACCAAGACAAAGCCCCAGAAGCCCCAGAGCCCAGGCATGTAAACTCCAACTTCTCTGCCCAGTCACTGTCCTGCTTCCAACTGTGGCTCAGTGGCTGTTTCCATGGCACTCTGCACCATACTCAGAGCACCTGACTTCTGAAAACTAACCTGAAATCAAAGATTTAATCATGAAAAAATTCAAAATACTTCCCAAGATCTTTTGCCATTTTTTGGCAAAGTTTGCATTCTCTGCACCAAGAAATTTAATGGGACTTCAAGATGATTGCAGCACAGCAGGAAAAAAGAATTTAAGTCCATATCTGTTTTTTTCAAATATTTCCAATAATGATCTCTGAACTTTCTGTTTAAACTATGAATATAGAACATATATTTAAAATATATCCAAGCACCATCACTGAGGAATTAACTGCCTTTTCTTCCTTTTCCTAAGAGTCTGTCATGTATCTCCTTATCTTTCTTGCAAAGAAATTGTTCCTTAACCCTAGAAAATGTATTACAATAAATATTACAATGTACTACAATATATCAAATATGTCACAATTATTTACAAGACAGAGAAAAAAGAAACTTCATGTATTTGGCACAGAACATTGGCTTGTGTCAAAACTGAGCTCTTTAGCACATCCCAAATGGATAATTTTTGATGTTAAGAACTCACATCACTGGCAATATCCCTGGAAGCTTTGGCAGCTTTAATGGGAATGGCATCAGCCCTGAGGTCATAGCCTTTCTTCCTGGATTCTTCAAAGGAAGATCTGTACATTTTCTGTCAGAACAAAAAGAATCATCTTTAAAAAAAACCTCCCAAAAAAACCAAAATGGCATTTTTTCCACATGGACAATTATTATGCAAAAGTTGTATTTATAGGATGTCAGACTTAAAAAAAAAAAAAAGACACAAACATGCCTATTTCTGCCCACATTAAGTGCACAATTACAAGCAATACTTTATTTAGCACATGCAGATTTAACAACTGGCTACCAAAACCTGGCTATAATTTCATCTGTTCCCAAAAGAACAGGTGAAATCTGAGAGAATCTTCAGCCCAGGACAAGACCTCATGCATGGGGAAGCAAAATACTAAATAAAAATGCATTAACAAACATGAACAGCAGTTAAACTGTTCTGCTTTGTTAGCAACGATTTTATTTTAATGACCTACATGAACATTTCATAATCTGGCCATAAATAATGGTTTTTTCTTTTTATTTAATTTTGGAGAAGGAAGCAGAGAAAAGGAAAATTAGTAACTTTTTGTGAAATTACTACAAGTTAGCAAGGTGAGGATTGGGGGGACATTATTTTTTTGCTGTCATCTCACTTATTCCTAATAAAAAAATAAGAACAGGGCCACAGCCTTACAAACAATACTCACCTCACTTATGTTCAGTGCATTTGCTTTGGCCAAAACAATCTGGGGAATATCTGGGGTGATGTGAACTTTCTTTTTGTCTTCTTCCCAGGCTTGTTTGTACTTGTGCTGGAAGGATGAAAAAGAAGATGTCAGCATTTCTTATTAAATAAAACAATTTAAAAGACTATTTTCTATCTGAAATATAAAGTGCCTTGACAACGATATGACACTTTTATTTATTTATCTTTTTATGTTTGTCACTTGTATTTTTTGTTTCATTATTCACATTTCTCCCAACAGTTTCTCTCTTCATTTTAGCACTTAAGGCATATTGATTAACTGATGGTTTCCAAAGCTCTGCCTACAACGAGATGGACTCTCACACCAGGCACAGTTTGTCTCTTCCTCCTGCAAACCAGGATGGATTTTGCTGGCCCTTCCTCACCTCATCCATGATTTTGGCATTATTCAGAGCCAGGACCATGTTCATGGAGTCCATGGGCACGGAGTATTTCAGCTTGTCTGGGTGCTGCCGGTACTTCTTCTCACTGACAATTTCCATGGCTTTCTTGTTCTTCTCAGCTTCCAGGGAGCCCAGGGGCAGCCACCCAACCCCCTTCATGCTTTCATCGTACTCTGCCTTGTACTGATTCTGCAGACAGAAAGGAAAAAAATCAGAGGCATAAAAAAGTTTGTAAATCAGGACACTTCTTTCTGTTATGAATCAGGAGTACAAGATAAAAACTATTAATGAGAAATTGTGCTTTTCCTGTGTTGGTCTACACAAACTGTTGCTCCTGAGGAGCCTGTTGGGACATGTAAGGAGTCAATATCCATTTTACATTTGTAAAGTTGTGTAATTCTGAGCTCAAATTGTTTAGCAATAGCTGTAAGTTAATATTTCAGAGTCTGAAAAAACTGAAGTAATTGCTGAAGAACTCACTTAATTTACTCCATTTTAGCATATAGCTGAACTTCTTCACTAAGAAAATAGTATTATTTATCTTAATATTGACCTTAGTTGTTTCCTGGCAGTCAGGTTCCCTAGGCATTAACAGCAACACATAATCCTGGTAACCTTTGGCTAATCAATGTTTCCAGACCAGCCACTTCCCTCCCAGTCTGGTTAGTCCAATATCTCCCATATTGGATTATATCCACATTATCTCTCAGTGTGCCTTCAGGAGACAACACAGCTGTATGTGCACTGCAGAGCTGAAGGACCTCCCACTCACATCACTCTGCAGCTGCATCATGTTCTTGGCCAACTCGATGCTCATGGCATCGGGCAGGACGTTGTAGGTGTGGATCAGGTTCTTGTAGTTGGCGTTGGTCGCCACCTCCTGGGCTTTCTTGGCTGCCACCACACTGACCATGTCCACTGGGGTTTGGAAATTGGTCTTGGCCTTCTCATAGTCCTTTTTGTACTCCCGGTCTGACTGCATTTTGGCCACCTGCATGAAGTGCACCAGCTTGGGGTCGTCCTCGAGGCTGCGGAACCCGATGTGCTTGCCCTTGGCTTTCTCGTAGGCCAGTTTGTATTTGTACTGCCAGCAGGGAAGAGAAACAACAGCAAAAATATTCCATTAAAAAAGGCCCCAGAGCTCAGTTTATCACTGCAAGAATCACAAGAGCCAGGTTTAGTCACTTAAGCACAGTTGCAGTGAAGGCACCACACAACTCACGTCGCTGGCGATGTCTCTGGAGGCTTTGGCTGCTTGGATTGGAATGGCATCTGGCTGCAGGTCATAGCCCTTCTTCTTGTCCTCCTCCCAGCCAGCCTTGTACAGTTTCTGGTTTCAGATGGAAGAGAGAGCAGGTATCATGAAGGCAGCACTACTGAGGTGTCCTACACCTGAATTTAAGTATTTCAAAAGGACACTGGATGACACCAATGCCTGGTCTGTGCACCACGAGCACAGTCACTCACATTGCTCATGGTGATCTGGTTCACTTTGCACTGCAGGATTTCTGGGGTGTCTGGCATGACATGGATGCTGGTCTTCTCCTTGTTCCATTTATCTGTGTAGAGCCTCTGCAACACAAAGTCATTTGTAGCACTGAAAAGGCATTGAACTCTATAAAATAAGAGCTGGCTTTTGTTCTGCTTGTTTGCAGTAATTAATATTTTGCAGAAAGCCCCCCCAAGCATGACAAACAATCTCCACAAATATAAGTGCTGAGGGACAACATTATCTTCCTCATTTCTTTAGTACTTTGAGAAATTTGAAAAGTATGTTTTGACAGCTAATAAATATGGGAAATGGGAATTTTCAATCTGCATTCTTCCCTGCTTTAATGGAAAGAATAATTTTTTTTTTCTTCACAGACTCACTTTCCATGGCAAACATGGAATTAGGACCAGTGGTGTCTCAGCTAGGGATAAATGTAAAGGAGTCCGCTTTTCAAGGAAAATTGTACAAAATGACAGAATTCCAGGGGTTTTCAGCTCACTGATTATGAAAACTTTCTACAGAAAAAAAGCCAAGGTTACTAAAGCACTTTATAATGGGAGAAGAAATCTTTAATCCCACACACAGACAAGAAATCTTTATAAACAGATAAGGAAACTCCCTTAATGATGAACAGTCTGATGCTTCCATGACCTCTTAGTGTCCAGTGCCAACCAACTACACCCCCTGGGAACTTTAATAACCCCACTGGGAATGCACCTGCCCCTTTTTTGGGAGACAAAGCCCCAACCTTCTCACCTTGTTCATGGTCTTGGCATTCTGCTTGGCCAGCACCTGCTCCATGGCATCCATGGGGATGGAGAACCTCAGCTGGTCCGGGTGCTGCCGGTACTTCTTCTCACTGAGGATCTCAGTGGCTTTCTTGGCCTTTTCTACCTCCAGGGAGTCGATGGGCACCCAGCCAACTCCTCTCAACCAGTTATTGAAGTCGGATTTGTACAAGTTCTTTTAAAAAATAAACAAGGAAAACACAGAGAGGCCAAGAAAATTATCGTGTCTATACACAGAAACACAGGGAAGGCCTTAAAGCTTCTCCTGGTCCTTCATTTTGGAGGGGAAATTTAGACTTAAATAAAATTTAAATATGACAGAGTCAGTATTTGGACTCTGTGTGTAACTGATGATCTCTGACAGGACAAGTAATAATCACATTAATAACAGATTGTAATGATAAAATTACATGAGTTAGTAAAACATTCTCCTTTCATGGGAACTAGCCAGATATGTAGAGATACAAGGAAAGTTGTTACTCATGAGGTTAAGTTCCCTAGAATTTACCAGCTACACATAATTCTGGTAATCTTGGAAAGCATGTGATTCCAGACCAGTTATTTACATCCCAACCTACTGTTAATCCCATATAATATACATTGGTTTTCATAAGTGAATTTTTTTAGCCTTAAAAGGTTAATTGTGCAACACAGTCATTATGAGAGGAGAATAATGAGCTGATGAAGGATGACATACATCACTCTGAAGCTGCATCACGTTTCTGGAGAGCTCCAGGTTGACAGAGTCAGGCAGGAGGGTGTAGTTGTGGATGGGCTGTTTGTAGCCCGTGTTTGTCACCACCTCCTGGGCCTTCTTGGCAGCTGTCACACTGAACATGTCCAGGGGAGTGTGGTACTTGGTCTTGGTGACCTCGTAGTCCTTCTTGTACTCCCTGTCCGACTGCAGCTTGGCCACGTTCATGTAGTGCACGAGCTTGGGGTCATCCTGCAGGCTGCGGTACCCGACCTGCTTGCCCTTGTCCTTCTCGTAGGACTCCTTGTACTTGTACTGCAGGCACAGCAAAACAGAGGGTTGCCCACTTGGGGAGCAGCAAATGTGCCTTGGATGGTTTTAAAACACTGAGTTTCAGAGTATTAATGGCTGCAGTTCATTCTATAACCTCATAAATGGTAGCCACGTGCCCTCCCTCACCATTGTCACTGGCATGTTATATTCCACTGCCAGAGACTTCTAACCCCCAGGGACACTCAGCTTTTAATTAAGACTATAATGATAAATTATTGAAAAGCCCCACCAAACAGTCAGAGCCCCAGATACTCAGCCGGGATGTTTAAGAGGGGGATGGAAGAGTCACTTGTCACCTTTTGCCAAAGCCCCACCAGACAATCAGACCCCCAAATACTCAATTGGGATGTTTAAGAGAGGGATGGAAGAGTCACTTGTCATCTTTTGCTAAAGCCCCACCAAACAGTCAGGCACCCCACAACTCAGCTGGGATGTTTAAGAGAGGGATAGAAGAGTCACTTGCCACCTTTTGCTAAAGCAGAAGGACCTCAGGTCTCCAGCAATTAAGAACAGAGCACAGGTCCATCATCATCATCATCTCTATTATTATTATTATTGTTATTATTATTTTTAATAATAATAATGATAATAATAATAAACAACTCTTCAATAAGCTGGTGAATCCTTGAAGCACAGCCCAAGAGCCCCAGCTCACCAGCCCCCACACAGGCCATGAGGCATCTTTAAAGGAACAGTTTTTCCAGAAGTTCATCCAAACCCCTGAATTCCCCCGTTATTTCCCTCCCAGTATCCCGAGTTTCAGCCCTCAGGGCGAGGTGTCTCCAGCATCCTGCCTCTGGATCCCCAGCTCCAGGAGGCTGCAGAGCAGCAGGTGTGTGTTCCACCCCATGGAATGGTACTCACATCACTCGCAATATTCCGGGAAGATTTAGCAGCAATAATGGGAATGGCATCTGGTTTCAGGTCATAACCTTTGGCAAGGGTCTTCTTCCAGTCTGCCTTGTAGTTAGCCTGGGATGGGAAGAAGAAAGGAGTTAGTCATGTTGGGAGCAGCAATTTTAACAGTCTTTAAGCCATTATTTTTATTACAGTTATGGAATTAAAATATTCAGTGTAGTCTGAGAAATTTCAAGGAAAAATGTCCACCTGTACACAACCTACAGTTCTACTGTGATAAAAAATCTGCTACAAAGCTAATCTTTAACTCCATAAGCATTTTATGCAGTTTTTATATAGAACAACTCCATTTTTGCCATTGATTAAACAAAGTCCTTTCTCATTGACTGAACCTTCTGAAATTCTTTCCTGTTGGCTTCCAACTCAGGCTTTGTGGCCTGACAGGGCTGGAGAAAGCAGACTGGCTGATTTTTTATTATCAGTTTGGACAGACTGTTTGCATTTTAAGGCTGTTAAAGGGGATATCAGCTTTTACCTAATTCCTGAAGGGCTGATATCGCCACCAAAACCTTAATATCATAAAGGCAACATAACTGATACCATCAGTGGAGATCTTCCTGGTGCTGGATGGGTGTGAGTAGGGATGGAAAGCAGCCAGACCAGTGGCTGAATGGCAGCAAAAAGCATTCCTATTTTCCACAGGATAATTTCCTTTGAAAGCCCAGCAGCAGGGAGCAGCACACAGGGAACTTGCACTGCTAGCACATGCAATGGGTTTAATATAAAATAGATGACACAAGTCTCCAAACCTACAGGAATCTCAACAATATCATGCTGGTTTTCTCACTCACTCGATCCAAGTAGCTTGGCAATAAACCACAGAAATGTGTTTATGCTCATAAAGGCTCAGACAGCTCAAAATGTGCTTAACAGGCACAAAATTAAAAGTTTAGGTGAATTCAGAGCTTGGGCATTTGGGGTAGGATAGGACAGCAGCACTTTTTACATCATATCCCCTTGCTCTTAATTCTTCTAATCTCACTTTGCAACAGTTCTAGGAGAAAAGGGGAGTTTAAACAGAAACTTCATGTAATAAGGTGGGTCAAGAGCTCTGAACTCCAAATGCACTCACATCACTGATGTTGTAGGCATTGACTCTGGCCTGTATGAACTGGGGCACGTCAGGAGGGAGGTGGTACTTGTGAATGATTTCTTCACCTTTGGATTTATACAATATCTGCCAAGAAAAAGAAAGAAAGTTCAGCAGCCCAAATTTAATTGTGAATTAAAAAGCTATTAATAGAATGTGATTTCCAGGTGATTTTCCGCTGGAATTGTGAATATACACACAGAGTCACCTACATGTTTATTTCAGGAGTTCTCTTAAAATTAATAATAAATCGATAATAAATTGATTATAAGGTAGCACAGGGCAGGAAGTGGCAGTGTCGGAGAGTTTTCTAAGTTACTTACATCACTCAGCTGTTTGCTGTTGATCTCTGCTTGCTTCTGCACGGGAGAGTCAGTCACTGCAGTGAACTTGGTCTGATCAGGATGCTTTTCGTAGGTGTGCTGAAGGAAGATAAAAATACATTGTCAGAAAAGGCAGATGAAGTAATTTTTGAGTATTGATAAAGTAAATAAAGTTATTAATAAAGTAACTTCAGTACTTCCAAAGTATTAATTTAAAAATATGTTAAGCAAGTGAATGCTTGAGGTTCATTCTTTATTTTGGCACAATTCCTCTAATTTTACGGTTTTGCTTGTTAAAAAAAAGATTGTGCTATATCTGTCTTGGTCACTAGATGTCACAAAAGGCTCTAAAATAGAGATGAAGGTTTTTAAAAGCCAATATTGCTATTCAGGCCAAATTGAAAAGCACTGAAGTTAACAGGAATCACTCAGGTAGTTTCTGCTCCCGTCCTCTACTTACATCTTTGCACTGCTCCAACTTCTTAATCGCTTCATACTCCTGAGTTATGGTCTGGGGGAAGTAGCATTTTGTCTTTTCCTCTTCATAATCTGCTTTGTAATTTTTCTAGGGGTAAAATCAACACTCAGTGAGAAACCCCAGGGGAGCTTTCCCCGAAATGGAGGTGTGGTGGGGCAAACAGAACACTCACGTCACTCTTCATAGCTTCAACTTGCATGCAGTGGGTGTGATGGGGGTCCTCAAAGCTGCCCAAATAGTGTCCCAGAATATTCTTTTGATAGGCCTCTTTGTATTTCACCTGGGAAAACAACCCTGAGCTGATGAACAGAAGCAGCCCAGAGGGGCAGCACTGAAGGACACACCACAAAGCAAATACATACATCACTGAAGTTCTTCAGAGCAGCATCAGTCTGGAACTTGGGAGTGTCACAGTAATTCATCCTGTTGCCTTTGGACTGTTCATAGGCCTCCTTGTACAATTTCTGCAAAGGCAAATAGTGTCAGGCAAGGCAGGAGGTTTCACTGCAACTCACCCACAGCTTGTCAAAGTCACAAGAGGGAAACTGTGAAACGCTTCCAAAGGAAAGATCTCCCACAGGACTGAAAAACAGATGGCACTGTTTTCCCAAGGATTTGTCAAAGTAACTTTTTGGGGGGTTTGTAAGGGAAGGCAGAAAGGTCTGACTAATGGGTTTTGAACTTCTGACACTGGGAAAGATGTAATCTCTTTCCATGCAGATGAAAACAGCAAGAGAGACCTTGAGAAGACCATTACAGCGAGTGACCAGAACACAGTATGTGTGTAAAAGTAACACAGATTTTCTAATTATTGCCTGAGGTGAAATCCCTTCAAACAGTAAGGGAAGAATTGTCCTCCTCTGATCCATTATCCCCAAAGGTCTAAATGAACTATTAAATAATTAGCTATCCACAAGCCACTGCTATTGCCCCACTCATCTGTGGAGAAATGACTCTTTAGCTGAAACATTCTGTTGGGTGGCATCTCATGACAAACACAGTTCTACGAAATTAAAAGTACTAAGAGATCCCAAGGGGAGGTCTTGTGAAGAAATGATGAGTTTGGACTCGTGGACAAGACTGAAAATCCCAATACTTACATCACTCAGGATATTTCCTGCAGCTTTCAGTTGCTTCAGCAATGGGTTCTCTGTAGCAGGAAGCACATTATAATCTGCAATAGCTTTCTTCTTTTCATAGTCTGCTCTGTATTTCACCTTGAAAAAATAAAAATAGAAAGGGTGAGGTTTTAAAAACCAGCATTAAAAGCCAAATGCTCACTAACCTGTGCAATAGCCCAGAGAAGCTGTGGCTGCCCCTGGATCCCTGGGAGTGTCCAAGGCCAGGCTGGAGCCACCTGGGCTGGTGGGAGGTGTCCCTGCCCATGGCAGGGGTGGCACTGGGTGGGCTTTAAGGTCCCTTCCAGCCCAAACCAGTCTGTGATATGATTCTATTCTATGATATAACCTTGAATTTTTCAGGAAAAATGCTCCTCTTCCTTAACTACCAATTCATGGTGGCAAAGGACCATGAAAGGTCTCAACAAAACAGTTTCAGCAGCAACTTGTCTGACTTTGGAACTGTTCTCAAGCTGAGCAAGTGGGACACCCAGAACTCACCTTACTGACATTATCTGAAGCTCTCTTATTGGCTTCATATTCTGGAGTTTCAGTCTGCATGAAGTAGATTTGGTCTTTTATGTTTTCAAAGTCCTCCTGGTATTTTCTCTGACAGGAACAGAGAGAAAACAAGGTATCAAATACACCTTCATTGCAAAGCAGACATCCACAAAGTGGCTTATTTAGGAAAGCAGGAATACCACAACAGGAGCAGGCAAGGTGTGGCAGCATTTTCCATGCTAACATGAGGAGAGGCTAAAGCTGTGCAGGAGCTCCTGAAGAACCCACTCACCATACTCAGGTTTTCTGCGTTCATCTTGGCAATGGCCACGTCGTAGCAGGGAGTCTGACTCCACTTGCCCTTGATTTTGTTTTTATAGTCATCGTGGTAAATGACCTATGAGGAAAGAAAACAATCACATTCAACCCCCAAGACACAGCGACACAGCTCCATTTTCACTTGACAGCTTTGTTTCTCAGAGTTTTATCTTTAAAGTTGCCCCACAGTTTAGATCTGCCTTATAAACATTTTGTTAGTTATTGGCAAAAACACTTTAAATACAATTTGACCAAACCACTTCAGTGTTCAGTTACTTCTCTTTGTTCCCCCTCTGGCCTAAAAAAGATAAACAACCTCTTTTTGAAGAAAGTTATTAATAAGGAAAACCCCTCTGTGATGCATCACCAACATTTTGCTTTAGTTCTGTTTTCTCACTGCTCCCATAATATTGGGACATGGAATTGCCCATTGGCTAAGTCAGAATTTACTGTTATTGCTGCTGGAACTTGGTATAAGAAAACCCTTTTAATAGATGGATTATCTGGTATTTGTGATTTCTATTGGACTGCATTCAAGCTCACAGAAATCAAGTATCAACTGTTTAAACAGTTTGTCTAACAGCAAGCCCCTTCCTGAGTTTTAACTCAGTGTTCCAGGTGCATTTTCAGCCACAGCTGCACAAAAAATACTTCTCCAACATCCTTCTAATTGTTACCACATTGACAAATAACTTATATATCAAAACCAGCCCTAAAACCATTACATTTTATTGGTTTGGAGACACCTATAATTATTGTATTAATTTCAAAGAATTATGATATTGATCTTGTTTGTTACATGTTATAAAATCTTGATGACAATTTAGCTTTTAAACTATGGAATAATAAGCCCAAAGAAGTTTTCCCTAAATGAAATGATTTCACCTTCCAGTACAATATTTTATGAGTGGTTTTGCAACCAGGAGTTAGTGGTGTAACTTCCAGAAGGGTCCAGTACAATATTTGATGATGATTTTGCAAGCCCAAGTTAACAGTGTAACCCTCTAACATTAAAGACAATTTTCAATACCCAACCCAATGAATAAAACAAACCCACGCACGTCCCAAATTCTGAACTGAGTTAAAATCCTTCTCATGCCCTCCAAGGTGGTGCCACTTGGTGCCAGTTTGTGCAGGAACACCTGGGCTTGCCCTGGTTGTATTTCTTAGCCCCTTCTGTACCCCTGTTTGCCCCAGGGAGGTGCCCAGGCAGCAGCCCTGGTGGTACTCACATCACTGAGCTGTCTTGTCACCTTCTTGGCCTGTTCCACGTCCGGGGGGTCTGGCAGGGATGTGAACTGTGCCTTGCGCTCCTCGTGCCCCTTCTTGTAGACAATCTGTGGGAGGGGGCAGTGCCCAGTTAGAGAGGTTGCCCAGTTACTGGGGCTGAACAGTCACTGGGGCTGAACAGTCCCAGGGGCTGCCCAATTCCAGGGGCTGCCCACAGCAATGCCCACCCCACAGCAGCTTCGCTGCTGTGGGGTGGGCATTGCTTTGGGCAGCCCCTGAATTCCTGGAGAGCATCCACAAACTCCCTGATCCCTGATTCCCAAACCCTCACCCCAGTGCTCTGTGCATCCAAACAGCACCAAAGCCCAGCCCTGGGCAGCTCCTGCGTTCCTGGGGAGCATCCACAAACTTCCTGAGACCCCAAACCATCACCCCACTCCTCTGTGCATCCAAACAGCTCCAAACCTCAGCCCAAATCTCCTCACTCTCCTCATCACCCTTTTAAACAGGTGCATTTGCAGACCCACCCTGGGGGTTTCTCCACTCAGGGTCTTCTTACTGATTATGGAAGATCCGAAGGTCTTTAAATGACTTTATTTAAATGTTTATATATTTAATTGAAAATATTATAAAAATAGTGTATAATATAAACAATAAATTCATAAAATAACAGTATTCATTTTTAAATTATTTAAATTTTATCACACTAGTTTGATGTATTAGAATATTAAGTAAACTTCCAATGACAATTGTATGATTATTTCATTTATAATAATCACAAACTCTTCTGAATTGGAAGGGACCCACAAGGATCATTGAGTCCAACTCTCTACTTATTTTTTTAACTATGTGTTATTAAATTAAATTTAATAAATTATTTGAATAATAATACTAAATAGTTAATTCATTAATTATCAGAAGCTTTTTAATAAATTATCTCATTCATTCATACTCCAGATTGCCAACAGATTTATGCTCTGATACTGAGAATATATTTCCCTATGAAATATCCCTGCTATCAGAGCTATCAGTGCCCACTCCCACACTTTTATTTTCTGTTATGCAGCTTTTATATCTAAGCAAGGCCCAGCACAGCATCTCCCCAGTCCTGCTGGAACCCAACTGTCCCTGGTACTCACATCACTCAGAGCCTTCTGAGCCTGTGCCACCCTCCTGAGCTCGGGGCTGTCGTTGTAGGGGTAAAACAGGGTTTTGTCTCCTTCCCAGTCCTCAGTGTAGAGTTTCTAAAACCCAGAGAAACACCAGAATGCTCGTTATGAACTCATCTCTGCCTTGGGAAGCTTCTTTCCATTCAGCTGCTTGGAGCTGGGCTTGTTTTTTCCTACCTTGCTGAACATTGCTGTGTTTTTTATGGCATTCACGAGCTCTGGAGCATCAGGGGGAAGCAGGTACTTGTCCTTATTCTCCTCCCAGTTCTGTTTATATAATACCTGGAAGGAAAGATCAGCAAGTTGGTCACTATCACTAGAAAAATATTTACTCCATGAATAAACGACCTGCTCTAAAGTGAAAGTCTCAGACCAGTGACATTTGAAGGCAGCAAATGGAAACATTTAAGATGATATTTACACCTGCCTTACCAACTTCACTGCTGTCCCTCCCTGTGCTTCTGATCTGTTGCATAAACACTGATTTAGCTTAAAACTTTATTCACACCAACCCCACCCACTGATGTTCACCAAGGCAGACCCCACTCACCTTGCTCACTTGCTGGGACACTTTCTTGGCATGTTCTATGTCCTGGGCCTTCTCATCCACGTGGCAAATTGTCCTGGCGATTTGCCCAGCCATGCGGTATTTAACCTGGAGTGCACAAAAATCAGACACTCTACAGAAAAACTGGCTTCTTTTTTTAAAAAAAAAAAGTCAGAATATTGACATTTTGACACCTAATACTGTAACCATCCAAAACCTGAATGGCCCTGGAAATGCAGCCTATGGAAACCTATGGATTGTGGGAGTTAACTGAGGAAGAAAGGCAGCTTTGAGAGGGTTTCAGGAGATGCGGATCCAGGTTAGAGGTGGTGCCTGTCTGTAATCACAGAGCTCTTCCTAAGAGCCCTTCCACCTGTGTAAGGAGATATCCAACCCCAGGGCATGCACTGTAGCTCCATTTCCCAGTCCCTTCCCATGTAAACACTGGTTGTAGTGCCAAACCAACACAGTCACATTCCCATGGCAAACCAAGAGCTTGGCTGGAACTGGAACTTTTCACCCAACATTTAAAGTTCACACCTCATTTGCTCCCTTCCTGCTCACTAAACACGGCTTTGACTCACCCACCTCACTGAGCTGGTCCTGCACTTTCTTGATCCTCCGGATTTCTGGGGTATCAACTGTGGAAGCATAGGGTTTGCCTTTCTCTTTCCTGAATTTTTCTTTGTACTTGTTCTGGAAGAAAACAATTTTAAAGTAATTCAGACATAGCCTGACAGAAATCTGTGGGCAATTATTGCCATATTGATCTGGTCAGGATGGGAGTTTGGGCTGATTACTCAATAAGACAAACAAGTATCACTCCCTGACATTTGCAGTTATGCTTGTTTTAGCCAACTGACTTTATTCCATCTGACACAATGGGAAAAAAATCCATCTCTAACTTCAGCCTGGTTTGGATCACCTTTAATTGGTTATATGCTCCTTAGTAGCTTAATATTGATATTGTTACTAATAATTAATAATATTGAGATACAATATATTAAAAATACATAATCGAAAATTATAGATGTAAAAATATATATGTGTAATATAAATATATATGGGTAAAATATGTAATTGATATGGCTATATAACTATCATTATTCATATATAATAATTAAGAATTAATTCTTGATACTATTATGATACAAAGTATAATACAAAAATATATATCATTGAAAATTATATATGTAAATATATGTATGTGTAATATATATAAAAATATGTGTAAAATATATAATTGATACGGCTACGTAGTCATTGTTATTATTGATCTATAATAATGAAGAATTAATTCTTGATACTATTATGATACTAAGTATAATATAAAAATATATAATTGCAAGTTATATCTGTAAATATATATATGTAAAATATATATATTTATATGTAAAATATGTAATTGATATGGCTATATAGTCATTATTATTAATATATATGATTAAGAATTAATTTTTGATACTATTATGATACTAAATATAATATAAAAATATATATAATTGAAAATTATACATGTAAATATATATATGTGAAATATATACATATATATGTAAAATACATTATTGATATGGCTATACAGCCATTATTATTGATATCTAATAATTAAGAATCAATTCTTGATATTACGATGGTACTGAGTATAAATTTTAAAATAAATGCAGTTATTTGCAATATAATAATCAAGCAATCCCCATGAACTCTTTGGAAGGTGTTCCCCAAGAAATAAGAGCTGTGTGCCCATCCCACCTCACTGAACAGGTCCTTCATCTTGTTGCTGTGCTCCAGGTAGGGGGTCAGGAACTTGGACGGGTCCACCTTTGTCCGAATTGTCTTTTTCCTGAGCGGAGGCGCCGCATCCTGCCCCGAGGGCTTGTCCTGCTCCACAGTGTAGGTGGTCGTGGTGGTTTCAGGGCCTGTGAAGTCTGTGCTGATGGTCTCAGTGATCTCAGTGACCACCTGGGAATAAAGGGAAAAAACCCCAATTATTTGTGACTCTAAAAGTTCATTATTATAAGTAGTTTCCAGCTCCCCGAGTGAGGAAAAGGATGCTCAGCTCCCATCCAGATCCACCTGGAGGCAAAACACCAGTGACACTTTTCCTACTGGGATTATCCATTATTTCTAACCTAAAAAAGCCACAAGGAATTAAATGTGTGGCTGGTTTCTGCATCCAACTCACCTAATTATTCTCCAGAGAATCTGGAAGCTGCCTCTGTTTTATATGTATTGAACTTACATAGTTTATATACTTGTTTATCCACATAGTTATGCTGCAAGCAACTATCTTAGCAGTAAGACTCTAATGAAAAGCATTTAAAAATAATTATTACAACTTTCAAATGTGCTCCAAATTCACCTGAATAAGAGTCAGATTTTATTTCATGTCAATTAGCTTTATAAAAATTTGCCTTTGAGGTCAGATTTCTGATAGCTGTTTGCAGCAGTATGAGAGAGAACTGAAAATACATCAAGAATTAAACATTTAATAACTTTTCTTTCTGCATAAGACTATGCCATAAAGAATAACTTGTGGTAACCATAGGGGAAAGTTGAGACATATCTATATTATAAGCAGAATTTCAAATTATACCAATAAATCCTTGGAGACCCAAATATTCCCTACCATTGACATGAAGGAAAATCTGCAACCCACAAGTTTTTGGTGAAATTACACAAGGTGAAGGAACAGAACTGATCTATATAAAGTGGTCCTCTGGGCTTGCAGAGGAAATACAGAATTAAACAGCAACTGTTTGTTGATATTTGAGTGTTTAATGTGACAAATTACCCCCAGAATGCAAAGGCTGCTAATTGAGCACCCCACATTAATTCCATGCATATGAAGAATGGCAGGGCCCTTTACCTCCTGTGGCTCGCCTTCCTCAATCACTGTCTCCTCAATGTAGTACTGTTTAAAAAAGAGAAAAAAAAGACATTGTTAGGCCACATCAGCAAAGGGCAGCTCTGAGGAGCTGTTCTAAACCTTCGGATAAACACCCACAGCTCACAGGGTCTGGTGGAGTCACTGGGAAATCCTGGACCTGATGAGCTCGGAGGTCTTTTCCACCCCAATTGATTCTATGATCCTGAATATCTGTGCATCTTTTGCCTTAATAACTGGATTTTTTCCAAGCATTCCTCAACTAATGACCATCCAAGAAGTTAATGAAGGAGCATTGTCTAATTTTACCCACAGGAGGGAAGACCACGATGCCCACACTGGAAGGATCCGCACCTAAACCGCGGAGTTTGGTGACACCCCGAGGGGTCAGGGCTGTCCCTCAGGGCTGGAAGACACACGGACCATGGGAGGTGTGAGCTCATTAGAGACATTAATGGTGGGTCACCCACCTGTGAGCTCATTAGAGGCATTAATGATGTGGGTCACCTGTGGAACAGCAGCACTGAGCCCGCCATGTCCTTGTCCTGTCCTGTCCTGCCCACGGCAAATGGCAGCAGCTGAGGGGCCGCAATGAGGGGCCACAGTGAGGGGAAGGGGTTGAGGGGCCGCAATGAGGGGCCACAGTGAGGGGAAGGGGCTGAGGGGCCACAATGAGGGGCCACAGTGAGGGGAAGGGGCTGAGGGG
>JAOXXN010000102.1:37727586-37740459 GCA_026770055.1 Myrmophylax atrothorax
AATTAGTGACAAGATTATCACAGACCCATGGAATGCTTTGGGTTGGGAGGGACTTAAAGCCCATCCAGGGACACCTCCCACTATCCCAGGTTGCTCTGGCCTGGCCTTGGGCACTTCCAGGGATGGGGCACCACCAACACCAACTCTGTATCCTATATGCTGATTTTTATATTATTTCAGTTCCAACAGACATTGCTCAGTGTAGATATTTGCCTTTTATCAGTAATGGGAGCCTGAAATATTTATTTCTAAATATTTATTTACAAATAAATCCAACTTATTTTCCTACCCCTTAGTTTTTTCCATCACAATTTGAAGCTTTCCGTTTTTCTCTGGCAAGACATCCATCTACTCACAGATTCCATGAATTAACTCGATGTGGAATCCCATCATTCCTTAGTTGTAATCTGGTTTTTCAGCAGTCCTTAGGCTTGTCTTTAGGAACTCAGGCTTTGCTTTCCTGCCCAATCTGAGCCTCCCTGGCCCAGCTGGGCTGCACCTGGGCACAGGGTGCTCTGCTGGGTCAGCCTCCCGTTGGCATCCGTGAGGAAGGTTGGCACACTTTCCTCCGTGGCTCCATTCCCACAGCTGTCAGTGCTGTCTGCAAGTTTATTCTCAGCACAGTGTGAAGTTTGAGCCCTGCACAAGGGCAACACTTTCGCTGAAATTGCTAAGACACGAGTTTTATATTCCGTTTTCTCCTGAGCATCAGAGAACTCGTTAGCAGGTCCTTTGGCCTCCTCAAACTCGGGATTGGCGTTCATTGTTCTGTGAGTTTGGGGCTGGTTTTCTCTGGGCTTTGTTGTGACTCTGGGAAGGTTTTCTGGTTAGAAAATGGTTGCAAAGCATCACTGAAAGGCAGTCACCTAAAGATGCATAAACGTTTTCTCCTAACATTTGCCACACAGACTGATCTGGTTCTGAGGGGCACAGAATGCTCCTTTATCCCTGAAAAATAGAGCACTTCCTGATGGATCTCTGGGTCCCAATCCCAACCTGGTGGCACTTTCCTCCTGTCAATAGGAGGTGGCTGCAGGGATTTCTGTGGGATGGATGTGCACATGGATAGAAACCCCACATGAAGGCCAGTGACCATCCAGAGTTATCCTGGTGCACACGGGGTGCATCTGGGAATGGAAATAAAGCTGGAAACTGGGAATTATCTGAGAGGGTCATCTGGGATATCAAACCCTTGTGGCTCCACAGACATCAAGAAATCTGGAGGAGGAGTAACCCACTTCAGGAAAATATGGAAATAACTGGCAGCAGAACAAACAGCAGAGCCCTGAATAAAGAAGAGGGAAGAGGAAGTGAGTGGCAGGGAGGAGCAGATGGGAGCACTGGTAGGGAAAGCATCCTGTGAGTTCCCAGCTTTGTGGCTGTGCTGCAGCAGCACTTCTGGGCTCCCCTTCCTGTCCTGTTTTTCAGCTCTGTAAATCAGGGCTCAGATCTCTCTCTCTCCATCTTTGGAATTATACAACATAGGAAGACATTTCCTAGGGAGAAATCCTTCCCTGGGAGGGTGGGCAGGTCCTGGCACAGGTTGGGCAGAGAAGCTGTGGCTGCCCCTGGATCCCTGGGAGTGTCCAAGGCCAGGCTGGAGCACCCTGGGACAGTGGGAGGTGTCCCTGCCCATGGCCCTGGATGGGCTTTGAGGTCCCTTCTATCCCAAACCATTCCAGGTTCCCCAGCGAGCTGGCAAAGGGGAGATGTGCCAGAGCTGCTCAGAGCAGGCACCACCCTCTGAGCACAGTTGAACCCCCTCAAGCTGGGCCACAACTCCCAGGAGCACCAACACCACCAACCCTTCCCAGATCCACCAGCACCCACTTCCAGCCATGGAGAGCCCCACAAATTCCAGGGCATGCAGGAAGAAAAGCTAAAGCAGGAGATAAGGGGATTTGTTAGAAGCCAAAACCTGGGGAAGAACTGGAAGCAGGACCTGGATTTCCTGCTTCCCACTGCTGCCCTTCACCTGCAGGCACCTCCCACTGGGATGAGCAGGAGGAGGAAGGGTCCAGCTCGGAGGGATCTCCCCCCTGTACTCTGGGGAGGGCTCTGGGCAGGGTCCTCCTGTGCTCCAGACACCAAATCCTTCAGTTCCTTGGCTGAGGAGCAGCCTGGTTTGTGTCCAAGGAGAATGTGGGTCACGAAGGCTGGAGTGTAAACTGGATTATTTTTACATTCAGTTGCTTCATTGCATTGGTCCTTCTCTTGAAACACTCACGGTGTGGTGGCTGATTTCCCAAGGAAAGGTTCTCTCCAGAAAGCCAATGGATCAGGGTCTCTCTCCAGCAAGACACAGCTGAGACTCAAAAGGAAAACCAACTCAGCATTTTCCTGTGATTCAGGGCATGATTTGGCTTTGTATTTGTTTGTGTTTGCAGCCTGAGGTGACCCAGAATCATCCCACCAGGGTCAGCAACTCCAAGGGGCTGTAAATAAGGATGAAAACCAGGGATTTCTGTCCAAAGAACAGTTTTTGGGGGTTGTTCTCAGGCTCCTCACAGATGTTTTTGGTGTCCATGCCCAGCTCCAGCAGCAGGATTAAAGCACAAGGATTCATTTTCATTTGGGATGAGCCAGAAACCTCAGTCACATCAGACAACTCAGCTTTTGCTTCTTTAACAGGGAATTAACCCTGTACCAATTCCTCTTTCAACAGGGAATTAACCACTTAGCAAAGAGAACTCCTCTTTTAACATGGAATTAACCACTTAGCAAAGAGAACTCCTCTTTTAACTTGGAATTAACCACTTAGCAAAGAGAATCCTCCTCAAGTGTGTCTGTTGACAACCATTCCTCACTCCACAGACACCTCCCCGTGTTCAGTGCAGCCAAGAGGTTCTTAGACAAGATAAAAACAAGGACAAAAATCATCTTCCTCTCAGGAAATACCTCCAGGGAGAGGTGAGAGCCCCAGCCCAGCATGGAGTGCTCCTGGCCCACCCCCCTGGGACCTCCAGCACCAAACCCACAGCACAAGGAACACACCACGTGGCCTGGAAGGTTTAAACAATCTGGTTTTTACCATCATTTCTGTAGCAAATCCAACAGACAAAGCCTTGGTCACATCAGGGGACAGCACAACCCCTCAGCCCACCCTGGGGGGAACAACACAAGTTTCACAGACACAGCAGGTCACCAACATATTCCAATAAAATTCCCATTATAAAGTTGCCCAGGTTCCTATGGCAAGGGTTTCTATGAAAAAGCAGCAGTTCTCCACTGTGAGTTCCTGATAGAAAACAGCAGGTACAAACCCAAGGTAGAAATCTGGAGTTAGAGAAATCCTTTGGCAGCATGTTCAGTTACAATCAGGCCTTAAAAATAAATATGATCGTGTCTGCAAGTGTGAAGAGAAACAGCAGCCCCCTCTGGTACACTGGGTTAATTATAATTAAATTATTTTACACTATCTACAAGTTGCATATCACAGAGTTAGGGACAGAAGGGATGAGAGAGGACAAATCCTGCTTTTAGAAAAGTTCAGGCCTGTGTGGAGCTGTGTAGAAAACCTCAGACAAGTGGGGATGTTCTTTATATACATTCTTTATACTGAACAATGAGCTGAATAAATCCAACACATCTGGCTGGCTCCAGGGAGGGCTTCTCTGGGAATCCACCACCACCAATCCCAAATTCCTACCAAACAGGGAGGATTTATACCAACAACAGCAAGGTTTAATCTGAGCACAAACCGACTGGGAACAAAGCAAACTCTTCCAATAAAAGCTCCAAACAACAGGAATTTGAAACAGCAGCATTGGAATCAAATAATTTCCTTAAAAGACACAAGAACAAGTTACCAAACCCCTCAGCATTGCCCCCTGTGTTGTTCGCACTGAGCTACTTCCAGGGGGAGGATCAAGACAAACTGAAGTCATGTCAAAAGGAAACAAACTCTCCCTTCCAAGTGCACACATTGAAATAGAAAGGGATTGGAAGAGCAGGTTCTCAACACCTTATTGCAGGAGCACGAGGCTGCAGGTGAGCAGAAGGTCATGAGAATGAACCAAAAGGCAAAGGAGGTGGAGGAGGTGCTGAGGGAAGGGTGGGGTTTGTCACCCAGAATCTGGGAGTTCCAACTGGGACAAAATTTATCCACCAAAAAGACTTATTTAGCCATGTGGGAGCCTCATGGATTCAGTGAAGAGGTTTCTCTCAGTGAATTGCTTCCATTGTTTCCCCAGTCCCAGGGTGATTACTCACCAGGGATTGTTAGAACAGGTGTCAGTGTGACCTTGCTACAGTGAGGAGCTCAAAGGAAGAGAACAAAGTGATTTTTTCAGTGTTGCAACAAGAAAAAGAAAGAAATCCCACATTCCCAAAGGATAATCCAGCTCATCTGCCCCCTTGTACAAACCTCACCCCTTTCAAAGTGCATCAGGGAAGAAATTCTTGGATTTCTTTTCTCAGCCACACTCCCAGCTCTGAGGATTCTCCTTCTCAGGGCCATGGCTGTTGTTTGCCACACTCCTTGTGTGGGGAGCACATTCCCACCCACCAGCACGTGGACTCTGCCTTCCCCTTTCCCAGGAGTGAGAGTTCCTCTGGGATCTGTGGTTGTTCACAAGGGGATGTGGTGGCAGAGGAAGGAAATCCAAGACACAAAGAGCCCCCTGGTCCCACCAAAACAATTCCTGTTCCACTCAGGAGGAGGAACAGGCAGATCCTCAGTCCTAAGGAGCTTCAAACACTCCTGAGTCCCCTCCTTTCCCACAAGGAATGACAACACTCCTTCATTTCTAAATACATCCAAAAAGGAAAAGAAAAAGAGATTCTGTGCAAGTTCCTGGCTCAGCACCTTGGATCCAGCTGGAAGCATCCCTTGCCAGCTCTTCCCAAGGAGACTTGTGCTTGCAGTGCCACCTCTGCCAAAAGACAAGGGAACTCTGGTAAAACTTGTTTTCCTCAAGAAGAACACTCCAGTCCTCTGGATTTTCCAAACAAGGCTCCCGAGGCAGCACCATAAACCCCTCCTGTTTGCACAGGATCGTGGTCCTCGCTGTCACCACACCAACCCCTCCTGGATGGCTCCGGCTCCAGCCTCCAACTGCAGAATTCCCTACAGCCACTGGCACAGGAGGATCACAGGAGACACCAGAGGAGGCAAAGCAGCACTGCACGACGTCTCAGCTTCCCCCAGTTCCCAGAACCACATTTCAAAGGGAATTATTTTGGGACAATCTTTCGAGACTCACAAGCGGCGTTTCCTGAAAGCGCAGGAGAAAGGGCTCAAAGGAAGCTGGAATTATTTTAAACCATCCCTTAATCTAGTTCAAGATGCAAATATGCAAATCACCATCAGAGCCGGTGCCTATTTTTACTCTGCAGCGAGCTGGGTTATTGGAAAAGGAAACTGTACTTTGATATCCACGACAGGGATTGGTAAAGACCATTAGCCAGGTGATTATTCCTTAAGCGAGGAACAGGAGCGGGCCGTGTTACAGCAGAGGCTGCCGGTGGTAACTCGGTTGCTGCTGGAGCAGGGAGTGAGCAGGAAGAGCCCCGGGGTAGGCTGGGCCTGCAGGCAGAGAGGCCGTGCTGCTCTGGAACGATGCCATGTCCGAGGCCAGGCCCAGCTGGAGCGGCGGCGGCTGCGGGAACGCACCGGGGCCCGGAGCGGTCGGGAAGGGAGGCAGGGCCGGCTCGGGAGCAGGGCTGTGGGAGACAACACCGGGTCATTCTGGGAGAGTGCAACACCCAGGGAGGCAACACCGGGTCATTCTGAGAGAGTGCAACACCCAGGGAGGCAACACACAGCCCAGGGAGACAACACTGGGTCATTCTGGGAGAGTGCAACAACACCCAGGGAGACAACACCTAGCTCAGGGAGACAACAGCTGGCTCAGGGAGAGTACAACACCCAGCTCAGGGCTGGGCTGCAGGGAGACTACACCCAGCTCACTCAGGGAGACAACCCCCAGCTCAGGGAAACAACCCCCAGCCCAGGGCTGGGCACTGACACCCCACTCCACTGCTTCCCTCAGGAGCAAGGTGGGGGCCTTCAAAACACGTAAATTTGGACAAGAACATGAATAAAATGCTCATTTTGCAGGTATTTGGTGCTTTTCCAACACAATTTTTACACACACACCCTCAGAACTGAAATCAGCCCCAGGTTTCCCTCCTGTTACTCTCCCTTGTTAGTCAATACAATTTCCCATTTCCATGCCTTTCATGCCTGTGATGCATCAGGTTTTTATGTTTTTGCAGAAAAAAAAATCTTTTCACCCTCAAAATCCTCCCAGCAGTTCAATAATTTTACTACTCAGTGACCCTGGTGGGTCCCTCCCAACTCAGACTGCTGGGTGAAATACATCCAATTAATACATTAAATATCTGGGAAGCCTCTTTAATTTTTCCTCTCTGGGCTGGGGGGCCACACCTGAGCTCAGAGGCTCCTTTCCAGCCCTGCTCTCTTAAAAACTTCCTGGGAAACACCCCCTGCAGGATCAGTGGGATCCCTAAAGACGTTCTGACTGACACCCAGCCCAGGAAAACTGGTGGAGTCCTTTCCAAACTGGGTGTCACTGTAATATAAACACGACGGGAACACGGAACGTCCGGGCAAGGCAGTGGAATTCCCAGCTGGAGGAGCAGGAGTTGGTGGATCCATACCTTAGATAGGCAGCCTGGGCTGGCTGGGTGGCTCCAGAGGAGCTGAGGCTTTGGGGGGCCAGGCTGTACCCTGGGGCCATGGGCACCTGCTGGACCCCCTGGAGCACGAAATTCCCGCTGGGAGCCGGCACGGGATAAGGCTGGAAGGGAAAGCAGGAGCCTGAGCATTCCTGGGCAGCACAGCTTGGAAATCAAACCACCAGAACATCCTGAGACTGCAGCACAAACCCCTCCAGTTCCTTCCATTTCTGGTTTAAATAATGCAAGATTTCCTCTAAGTTCAGCCATCAGAGGCTGAAGGTGCTCCCTGGGTTTGGATTCAGGATAATTCACAGGCACTGGGGAACAGTTTGTCCCAAATAACCACTCCAAGCCCAGCATGGCCAGCACTATCCTGCATTCCTGAGCACTGGAAGCAGCAATCTTGGAAGAAACAGCCAACTCCAGCTGCCTTTTGGCTTAAATTACTTTTTAACCTCCAAATATAATGACTTTTCCATCGTCACTGGGAGTTAAGGACACGGAATTACTTTTAACTGACATATTTTCAGAGCTGGCAGTTGCCATGGCAACTATTCTTTTCCCACTGAACAATTAACATTAAAGTAAAATTCACTTCAAGCACAAACCCTCATTCTGTGCTTTCAAACCTCTCTTTCCCCCTCCATATTTTTCTTAAACCATCAGTAAGCACATTAGGGACACTGTAAAGCACTTTGGAGCCCCAATATGTATTTATAACTAATAAACATATTATTATCCATGTCTTACAACTGATCCAACACGTTCATTTTTTAAGAGCTAAAAGCAGAGTGCTTCCATATTTAGGAAAAATCCCCCTGGCATTAATATTATCTTGCAGCTCCCTCCCCATTAGCCAAGAAGGGAACATTTCCCTTGGAGAGTGACGTGACTCACAGCAAGAACAGCCACCAAGCTGCTCCAACACACAACTCCAGGTGTCAGGAATGAATCATGGCAGCATCTCTTGGGATCTGCAGGAAGTGCCAAGCCACGGGGGCAGCCCCAGCCCCTCCTGGCAGGGCTGTAAAACCCCCAGGCAGTGCCAGGTTCCCCATGGAAAGAGGGCAGACCCCACTGACCTGCACAGAGACCCCCGAGGAGGTGGCAGGGAACTGGGCAGGGTGGGGCAGTTTGGAGTAGGCTGAGTACAAGGGGCTTTCATTCATCAGCTTGTTGTAGAGCTCCAGAGCTTCCAGAACCTTCACGTTCAGCTCCGACAGCTCGGAATGTTTCCTGTTCCAAAACAGAGGAATGGACACACTGAGCTCCTTCAGGTGGGCAGAAAGGAAAGTGGTTCATGTGCAAGAAAAATCAGCCCTGAAAAGCAAATGGTCAGTTTGGTTCCCATTTATATTGCAAAATTGCTGTTCTGGGACTGGAGGGAGAGTCCAAGTGGAGCACAACTCCCTCTCCAGCTGTCCCAAGACAGCAACTCCCAGGAGAGCTCACCTTCATCTTCAGCCTCAGGTACCTCCGGGAATCACAGGATCATGGAATGGTTTGGGTTGGAAGGGACACTGAGGATCATAAGTGCCACCCCCTGCCATGGGCAGGGACACCTTCCACTGTCCCAGGGTGTTCCAGCCTGGCCTTGGACACTCCCAGGGATCCAGGGGCAGCCACAGCTTCCCTGCCCAACCTG
This sequence comes from Myrmophylax atrothorax, assembly GCA_026770055.1. Taxonomy (NCBI): domain Eukaryota; kingdom Metazoa; phylum Chordata; class Aves; order Passeriformes; family Thamnophilidae; genus Myrmophylax; species Myrmophylax atrothorax. The sequence continues at coordinate 37,735,877 of JAOXXN010000102.1, forward strand.
TGCCAGGGCCTCACCACCTTCACACCCAGGAATTCCTTCCCAATATCCCATCTAACCTTGAAGCCATTCCCTGTGTCCTGTCCCTCCATCCCTTGTCCCCAGTCCCTCTCCAGCTCTCCTGGAGCCCCTTTAGGCCCTGGCAGGAGCTCTCAGGTGTCCCTGGACCCTTCTCTTCTCCAGGTGAGCCCCCCAGGTCTCCCAGCCTGGCTCCAGAGCAGAGGGGCTCCAGCCCTGGAGCAGCTCCGTGGGGGAAGGATGTCAGCTGAGGGACACAAGGGGGTTGCAACGGTGTGAAAACACACAAAGAGGAATGAGGTTGTGAAATCCCCTGTGAGGAGGAATCAGGAAAAAAAGCAGCGGAATTGAAAGAGGAATAAAATTCCTGTACAAAGATGTGTCAGCATAACCAGAACAAGATCTCCCTTCTGCACCTGACAAGGCTGGGGACTAAACAAGACCATGGTGCACCTCTAGACTGAATCCACTACAACTGGTTATTTTAGACTTGGTACTATGCACATGCTGTGTCACAATTTAAGGGAATTAAATGCTCCAGCATATCAGATCACAGCTCTGGGCTGTGCCTTATCAGGAGGCATCTGCCCAGGTCAAACTAAATACCAATATGCACAAGTGCCCTTATCTGGGAGCAAATGTTTCGCTGGTGTAATTATGGATTAGCTAAACTGCAAAAGCTACTTCTAAGGGAAAGGTCCATCACACTCTTAAGAGGTGCAATTACCTTGCTCAGAGAGTCAGGAAGCTCCGTGTCAATTAAAGCAAGGTCTGCTTCAACTACTGCACAGGCTGCCTGAGCTGTGGATCACACCCCACTGCTCAGGATATCCCTCACAGAACCACAGAGTATGCTGGAGTTGGAAGGGACCCACAAGGACCATCCAGTCCAACTCTTAAGCCAATGGCCCACACAGGGGATTGAACCCATGACCTTGGCATTGTTACACCCAAGTTTTAACCAACTGAGACAGCAATTGTGCTGGATGACTTTGCACTCTGACTTCAGTTTGAGGGATGGCAAACACGGATGCATTTCAAGTGAAATCCTGTGCCAATGAACAGTTCCAGCCCTTTTTTTCATAAACAAGACCTGTGTTGCCAAGAGGAGCTTTTTTTTTGGTAACACAAGATGAAATCACCAATTCAAGGCCACAGAGGCCTCACAACCCAATCCTGTTGGAGTTTCCAACCCTTCAGGCCTCCGTTGGTTTTGGGTTTTTAAGCCAACAGGCACTTCCTCTTACATACACACAACAGTCTGCACCACCCACGTCTGGTGTGGATGCACCACTGCACTCTGTTCTGTTTTTCCACCAATAACAAGCAGACAAGCCTTGCCTACCCAGGCATGACACAAACCAGGCACACACCAGCTGGCTTCATCACCTCTGTAACGATAAAGCAGCCTAAAATTATTACATTAGGCAAGCACCAACTACAAGCATCTCTCCACACGGGACTCAGAGCAGCTTTTCCTGATGGGGGGAGAGGGGAAGGGGGAGCCCATGTTTATTTACTTAGAGCTTATGATGCTTATTTTGTTTATGCTTATTCTACTTATGCTCATTTGTTTATGCCTATGTTACTTTACCTAAGACTAATGATAATACTTATTTTCTTATTTTGCTTATGTTTTTATGCTTATCATGGAATTTGCTCAGCTCACTGTGTGACATCTAGCAAAACTCACTCACTGTCCTTGAAGGTGCAATAACAAGGGGCCCAGACCAATTAAAACAGCCAGGATACCCCAGGATAAATCAGAAAACATGTCAAAAGAACAAGGAAAGTCCAATTAGACCAACAAAAAAGTTGCCAACAAGACTGGTTTGAACCAGTTTTGAGCAAAAGGTAACTTCCCCCTTCCCCTCTCCCCCCATCACACCACCCTCCAGCAGGTCCAGGGGACACTTCTATTCCATAACAGGAGCCCCCCAGGAGGAAGGAGCAGAGGGATGAGGGCAGGGGACCTGGTTCTGTGCAGCAGCTCAGCACCTCTGGCTTCCCTGCTGCTCAGGGAAGATTTCAGGTTCTCTCCAGCAAAGTCCTGAGCAACCACTTTAAAGGACATTTCTAAGGCACCTTGAGATCTGCAGATTAAAAGGAACAGTCACATGGGGAGGAGTTACTAATAAAGTGCTCAGCAGCAGTAACTGGGTTATTTTGGAAGCAGATCTTTAACACACTGAAATTGCTTTTCTTCCCTTTTATTCTGAGGAGAAGGTTGGATGTGGGGTACTTAAGCAGAATAAGTTCACATCAGGCTTGAAACAACCCAGCAAAATAAAGCACACTGAGGTGAATTCAAATGAAAAGAATTTCAGAACACCTTTCTAAAGAGAGTTAATGTGAATTACCTCAACTCACAGTATTAGAAAACCTCTCAGCACAAGCAGAAAGTAGGGCTGGACTGTTTGTTACTGGAGTCTTGGTTCATAATAACAGAACCAGACCACATCACAGACCTGCAACTTTTATATATTAATGGCCCTGACCTAAATATTCTGACTTGTAACAATCAGAAAGTCCATTGTCTCTCACTGTGGAAACTTCAGTAGTACCAATTTTGGCCTGACAAGAAGATTTATCCACACTATTGATTTTATTCTATTTGTGTGACTGGGATGGCTACTGGTGGTAAAGAAAGGGGCATCTACACAAGCAGAACAAAGGCCTTACCCTGGAAACCCTCAGGAATATGCAGGAATAAACAGAAAGCTCCTGATGGTTTATTCTGGGGAACTGATACATCTCTGTGTTGGAGCTGTTCAGTTCAGACACACAGATTTTTTGGGATGCAAGTCGAGAGTGATGGACAAAGACGTTCTCAACAACAGCTGCACTCACAAAAGATGATTCTTCCTGCAAGAACAACTTAGCAACAACAATCACAAAGCAACCGAGCTGCCTGCTAATTCAGTAACAACCAGGTGAAGTGTAACCCTGCCAACCACCTATAAATGTCACTGTGTAATAGCTGGGGCTCAAAAAAGAAAAACCCTGCTTAAATTACAGAGGAACCTGAAAATCCAACCACGCACAACGAGCTGCCACCAGCTCAAGCAAGAGCAAAATACGCTCGTTCTGCTGCAATGGTGGTGCTGGCACCACTAGTAAGGATGAAAAATCAATTAGTGCTCACTCAAGCTCGGCACACCACCACGCACCTGACAGCTTCTTTCTTAGTCTGCAGGAGAAAAAGCTCCAAACTTTGCCTGCTGACTCACAGGCCACCTTATCAGAAGTTCCGTCCTGCCGCTGCAACGCACAAATTCTCTTAAAACACAAGCCCAGGCTAAATTTTTACAGATCTTATCGTGTCCAAACAGCGCACACACAGACACCTGCAGAGCTCCACGTGCTGCCCAGCAACTTCACCTGCACGTGGGCACAGAACACTTCCCTCTGCTGCCCACTCCCTGCTGGAATTAAGGCCATAAAGACATTAAATAATATTTAATGGGTTTGATCTTGCTTGGTTGCAAGAGGGTCCTTTTCCACCAGGTGTTTGTTTTTTGTGGTTTATTTTTCCTGTTAGTTAAGGGATCCTTCCCCTGACAGCACAGCACAGCTCCCTCACAGCGCTTATTTCGCACCTTTCGCAGTATTTCTGCGCTTATTTCGTACCCTTCGCAGCGTTTCGGGCCCGGCGCCACCACCCTTTGAAGGGACGAGCCCAGAGGAGGCCAAACCCAAAAACCAGCAGCGCTAAAAACACCAGCGGGCGCTGCCAGGACCCTCCCAGGCCGCACCAGCTGCTCTGCCCCTGCCCAACTTTCACTCTGCAGGGCCGGGGAAGTTCGGGGCAGGCCAAGGCACCCAGCCCCGGGCAGGGGGCCCGGCCCTGGGCAGGGCCGCGTTTGCCACGGCTCTGACAGGGTAAACACGGGGGTAAACACGGCCGGGCTGCTCCTCAGGGTGCTCCGGCTCCTCGGGCAGCCCCGCCGGGCCCGGGGATGGCCGCGCTGCAGGCCGTGGGGCTGCTCAGGGCCGGGCAGAGGGACACGGAGCATCCCGGGCGGGTCCGTGCCCTCCCCGCGCCCGGGTGGCCTCCGGCGCCTCAGGGCGGGTTTGTACAGACACAGAGGCCTGCGGGGTGCCGCCGCTGCTGTAAAAGTGTTACCAGAACGGGATCTACCTCCTCGTCCTCCTCCTGCTGCTGCGGTGCTGCCCGCGGAGCGATGCCGGCCCGGCGAGCTGTGCCTATGGAGAGCGGCCGGAGCTGCGCCCGCCGCGGGACCCGCCACTGAATGGAGCCAGCACGGAGGGGCCGCGGAGGGACACCCCGGGGGGCGGGGCTTGAGTGTGACTGACAGCGAGCCCAGCCAATCAGACGGAAGAGAGCGCGCCGGCACAAAGGGAATCGACCAATGAACGCTCAGTCCCGCCCCCAAGGAGGTGAAACGAGGCCATACGCGGGGGCGTGGTCCGGAATATGGTAATGAGGTACGTGAGACAGCGAATCAGCGCAGAGGGGCGGGGCGAGACCGGGGAGGGGCGGGGCGTGGGAATGGGAATGTGGGAATGGGAATGGGGATGGGGATGTGGCATGGGAATGTGGGATG
>JAOXXN010000102.1:37788093-37806881 GCA_026770055.1 Myrmophylax atrothorax
CCTCCCTCTCGGTGTTTGGGGTCCCTGTCTCCCCTGGGACCTCCAAGCTGTGCTTTTCCCCACAAACAGCAAGCAGAAGAAGAGAATGAGTTGAGGAAAAAGCAGGAACAGGCCTTAATGGAGAAACTTATGGAGCAGGAGGCACTGATGGAGCAACAGGACCAAAAGGTATGGCCTGGATACACCCCCAGGTGGGATCCCAGACCTGGAGGGGCAGAATCCTCATCGAGGGGGGAGGAATTGAGTTGCCCAACTTGTTGTTGCCTGGAAATAATCTCTGGAAGTTTTCTCCCTGTGGGGAGAGAGCTGGAATAAGGTGGAAAATGTACAGTTTGTGGTTCTACTGCTTTGCAAGTCTGACAAATTCAGGGGAATGAAGTGCAGGGTTGTTGTGTCCCCACGGCCAGGGCTGAGCTTTGTCCTCCCCCAGCCCCGGGGGCTGTGGGTGAGCGGCACGTGGGGGTCCCACCTGGCACAGTGGGGACAGCTGGGGCTTCCTGGGTGCTGGTGGCCGCCCCAGCTGGGTGTGGCAGGGGCAGGAGGGTGCAGGGCAGTCCCTCAGGCCCTGCCCTTTCCCCAGTCCCCCTCGCACAAGACGAAGCGGCAGCAGCAGGAGCTGATCGCGGAGCTGCGGCGGCGCCAGGTCAAGGACAACCGGCACGTCTACGAGGGCAAGGACGGGGCCATCGAGGACATCATCACAGGTAAAGGCTGCCCTGCTGCCCCAGGGCTCCCCCAGCAGCAGCACTGGCAGCTGCTCCGTGTCCTCCCACACCTGGAGCAGAGCTGAGGCCGGTGGGTCCTGGTGTGCAAAGTCTGGAAGGTTCTGCTCAGGGTCTGAGTCCTCTTCCCAATGTGGGGACGTCCCTTGGGCTTCAGGGCAGCCAGGGAGAGCCTGGTCCGAGTCCTGGGGCTGGGCTTGCCCTGCAGGGCTGGCCCACAGCCCCTTCTGCCCCCCAGTGATGGGTGTTTAACGTGAGGAGGAGCCTCCACTGCCATTGAATGTCCTAATGGGAGTTGCCCAGTGACAGCAAATCATCCAATCCAACCTCAGGGGGCCCCACACTGCCCCTGTGTCCCTGCTCCAGCTCTGGGCTCATTCCAGAGGGAGGGACACAGGCCCTGGCACAGGCACCACTTGGGTGCAGTATTTGCTGAGGAAAAGCACCACCTAAAGTGCTTTTTTGGCCTCCACAGCTGCTCTGATTGGCAGCACTTGGAGTTTTCTGCCCCCTGTGGGGTGGAGGGAACACAGTTCAACACTTCAGGAGCTCTGCAGTCCTGTGTTTCCTTGCACAGAAGCTCAAAAAGAGATCTTTTCCTTCTGCTCCTGGAAGTTTTTCCAGGAGTTTTCCCTGCAGAAGGGCAGGAGCTGTTTCACCCCTCCCCAGGGAAAGCCAGGCAGGGTTTGCCCAGCTGGAGGACAGGGCCGTGTGTGAGGCTTCCCAACCCTTGAACTTGATGAATGGCTCCCTGAGACAACATTCTGGAGTTCCAGGGCAGGGTGGCAATAACATCCCATCTGTCACTGCTGCTCCAACTCCTCCAGACTCCCGGGAGCTTGTTTGGTGGGGAAAGTGGTTCTGCTGCTCTGGGGGAGAAACACTGGGTGGTATGGAAAAGGCATCCAGTGGGCCAGGTTAAACATTTGGACTCAAACTAAACACTCCCTGTGCTCCTGGGCCTGGTATTGCCCATTATGGGGGGGACTGAAGCCGTGGAGTGGTGAAGGTGAGGCACAGAAAGGCAGGTAGGACCGAGGCCACCTCCTCATCCCTGGAAATCATGGAGTTCCCCAGGGCTCGGAGTGTCCAAGGCCAGGCTGGACAGGCGTGGAGCAGCCTGGGCTGGTGGAAGGTGTCCCTGCCTGTGGCTTACCAAGATGAATTCTAAGTCCCCATCCCACCCAGCCCATTCCGTGATTCCATGAGTCGAGAAATCCTTCCTCAGCCGTCCCACCTGCCTTGCCTTGCCCAAGGGCGCTGAGGAGCAGCTTGCAGGGCGCTGTTGGGCCGTGCCAGAGCGTCCCTGGGCATTGCCCACGGAGCACTAACCCTGCACTAATGCCCTGGAGCTCTGCTGACCTTGGTTTGTGTGTGTGGCTGTTGTTGTTCCCATGCAGTGCTGAAGACGGTGCCGTTCACCGCCCGGAGCGCCAAGCGCGGCTCTCGGTTCTTCTGCGACCCTGTTCTCACTGAGGAATTCCATTACTAAACTATTCCTCTCTCACACCTGGCGCTCTTAGCACACAGGAAGGTGGCTGTAGCTTTGTTGTCCCCCCTGTTCATGTGGATCTCAGCCAGGACCTGTGAATGTTGAGTGTTTAGTGGTGTCAGCGTCTCCTGACATTGTAGTGGTGTCACCTCCGTCACACGTCCTGTGTCTCAGTAACTCCTCCATCCATCCCATCGACTTCTGGCCATCCTTGTGTTCCAGTGCCATAGAACACCAAGTGGGGGGAGTCACTGGGGGGAGTTTCCTGCAGTTCAAGGACTGGGGAGACCAAATGAAGTCGAGAAGTGACACTCACTTGGCTTTTCTATGTCACCTCCGTGGGCTGCACACCTTTGTGTGCCGTGCATGCCATACCCCAGTGGGACTGTGGGCTGCATGGACTGAGGGGACATCCCTGGGGTGGCCCCTGCCTGGGGAGGGCTGTCTGTGCTAACACACGTGCTTTGGTGTAGACTTGCTAACCAGCATGTTGGGTGCATGTGAGGCACGGGGTGGGACCAGCGGGGCCAGGCCCTGCTCAGCGGTCCCACCCACATTTCACTTCTCCAGTTCCATGCCAGCTTTACTTCAGGAAAACCAGGAGTGTGCTCTGAGCATTCCCTGCAGTGCTGGGAGTGGGGGAAGAGGGGCAGGGCTGGGGGGACAGCTCAGGGCCAGGATGGCCGAGGTGGTGCCGATGGAAGGGCTGGCACGGAACTGAGCGCTTGCCAAGGTGGTGGCCATGGGGGAGGACAGGCCTGACCCCGCATGGCCCCAGCACTGTTGTCTTCTTCAAGGCCCAGCAGCTTGGGAAGCCAACAGTGTCTCCCCCTGCCCTGTGTGCTCTCATTAACGCTGCAACAAACCCACCAACTAATCCACTCGCCGGGTCTTTGCTCTTCCGAGTCCGTTGCCGTGTTCTCTTGCTGGAGCCAACCTTCAAAGCAGCTTGGAACTGGGGTGGGAGAGGCCAGGAGGGCCCTGCCCCTCCTCCTGCCCCCCTAACCCCTCACAGCCTTGGCCTCACCCTCTTGCTCTGTGGTTGCCCCGCTGGGAGGTTTGAACGCTGACTTGACTTGCTCTTCATCTTCCATCCCATTTTTTACTTAACCATCATTTTGTGTTCTGTTTTTGTTTTTGTTTGTTTTTTTTCTGTTTAGCCCTAAAGAAGAATAATATCACTAAATTCCCCAATGTTCACTCGAGGGTAAGGATTTCTTCTAGCACCCCGGTGGTGGAGGATACCCAGAGCTGGCAAGCATCACTTTTTACTTGGCTTCCTCCTCTCTCTCTCTGCCAGGAGCTGGGGGTAGATGGGGCTGAGCTAATGCTGGTGAGACCCTCCAGGCCTGGTGGACACCCACATCCTTGGCTGGCACCCTTGGAGGTGCAGGGAGTCCACAGGCCCTTGGCTGGTGACCACCTTCACACTCTGTTTGGGCCATTTCTCTTCAAGTTCAGCCCAAAATAGTCTTGTCACCAGGTTTTGTAGCCCCAAAGTGCCCTGGAGGTTCTGCTGCCCTGTGGTGGAGCACAAAATGGGACACAAGGTGCTCAACCAGCAGCTCAGAAGTTTGGGAGTTGTGTCTAAACCCTGACAAAACTATCCAGGAAATCTGAGGAAGGGTTTGCCCAATCCCACCCAAATTTGGGGGCCAGGAGAGAAGTGCTTTAACTGGAGTGGTCTCCAGGGGAGCCGAGTGTGCTCCTTGTAGTTGCACAGGTAACAACAGCACATGTGACACCTGGAATGAATGGGCTTCATCAATCTGTCCATCAGCTTTCCCACTCTTCCATCCATCCATCCATCCATCCCTCCATCCCTCCATCCCTCCCTCCCTCCCATGCTCAGTGTTCCCTCCCGAGCTCTCACCTCCCACAGGGGGGTGGGTTGGGCCAGGCTTTGCTGCAGGTGAGGAGGAGGAGGAGGGTGAGGAGGGAGGCCTTGGCCGCTCCACAACCTTTGGCTGCTGGAGCTTTGCTCCAGCCATGGGGCAGGACAGCAGCTGGAGCACCCCAAGCACCAGCTGCTCCTCCCATCTTTAGATTTGCTTGGACTCGATCTAAGAGGTCTTTGCCGACCATGGTCAGTGGGCACAGGGCTCCCAGATCCCTCCTGGGCTGGTGCCCCCCTGTGCCCCAGGCTGAGGGTCCCACACCCCCATGAGCCTCATCCCAGCTGTGGGAATGTCCCCTGCTCCCACCAGGGTTTGCAGGACGGGGCACACCCTGAGCCCCGACTGGGGCAGTGCTGCCTTTGGGATGGGTGGGGGGCAGACCCCCACCCGCCCCCAGGGCCCACCAGTATGACCACACAGTCCCACCAGTATCACCCTGGGGTCCTACCAGTATGACCCCAGGGTCCCACCAGTATCACCCTGGGGACCCACAGTATGACCACATAGTCCAAGGTCCATCAGCATCATCCCAAGGTCCCACCAGTATCACCCCAAGGTCCCATCAGCATCACTGGAGGGTCCCACCAGCACCACCCCAGGGTCCCATCAGCATCATCCCAAGGTCCCACCAGTATCACCCCAAGGTCCCACCAGTATCACCCCAGGGTCCCACCAGTATGCCCCCCGCTTGGGCTCCCCGCTGTGCCCACCCAAGCTGCTTTGATTGGCTCCCAGCAGCGCTCCCCCGTGCCCCGTGCCCCGCTGACGCCTTCCCTGCCCGCAGATCTGCGCAACCAGCCGTACCGCCGCGCCGACGCGCTGAGGAGGAGCGTGCGCCGCCGCTTCGACGAGCACGGGCTGCGCTCGGCCGCGGGCACCGACGTGGGGCTCTGAGCGCGGGCACGGCTGGCACCGCCCGCCCGCCCTCGCTGCCCCGCAGCCAACAAGTGCCTGAGACGGAAGTCCCCGCTCCGAGGAAAGCAAAAGGACTGGCTTGGCTTTGGACACCGACACGGCCTTCGGTGCTGGGACCAAACTGGAAACTCCGTGTGCCCTGGTTGGGTGAGGTTGGAGCTCCGGGACTGGACTGCCCCGTGGGCATCACTGGTTGGACACTGGGAGTACTGGAATGCTCTGCTGTGCTCCCAGGGCTGCTCTCACTGCCTTGGCCTCGTGGGAAAGGGGCACATCCAAGGGCTTGCTGGAGGGGAGATGGGAAGGAGAACCCCAAGAGCCACCCGGCCCTTCTCCCAGCCCAGGCAGCCTCTGCAGCTGGGCTGGGGAGCACCTCGGGGGGGCCCAGGGAGGGGCACCAAGGAGGACCCCCGAGCTGGGGGTTTGGGTGCCAGGGCAGGAGGAGGGGGAGGCCGGGCCGGTGCTCCAGCTCTGCAGTAACAGCTCTGATTAATTAGCACTAAGCCATTAACACCTCAGTAATCAGTATTAGGCTCTGGGCAGTCCAGCTCCTGGCTGGGACAGTCCCGCTCCCTGCTGAGGCTCCTTTGGGCCACAAAGCCAAGCCATGCCCAAAATGCCCCAAATACCCAGGAGGTTTTGGGTTCTCAGGGGCATTTCCAAGCCCCAGAAGGGGCAGGAGATGCTCTGGCCCTTTGTGCTGCCCCAGCTCCAGGAGCAGGGGGTGGATCCAACTCTCCCAGCTGGGAGGAACTGGACTGAGAGGTTTGTCCTTCCCAAGCCCCGTTTTGCTTCCAGCTTCCTTCCCTGGGCTCCTCACATCCACATGTTAATTGTAAAATTTCTTGTATAGTATTTAACCACTGATCCTCCTTTTCCTTTTATGTTGTGCTCCTGTGAACCACTGGTGAAGGTCCCTGGAAGTTTTTTTCCCCCCTTGGATAATGTGTAGTTATATGATAATCTGTTTTTAAATGTACAGATATTTTGCTACAAAATTGGTGCAGTTTTTTATGGTTTTTACACTTCTCTTTTATCCCCCCCTTTAGCCTCTGGGTAATATTGTAAATATTGTTTAAAATGAAATAAATGCATCAAGCCTGTGCTATACAATCTGAATGTTATTTTAACTTATAGTTTCTGGGTTTATATTTAACTGAACAGACAGTTTGGGGCTCAGAGTTACCACACTGACCTATTTACAGGGAGTTTTCCTCCCAGAACTGCCCATTTCTTGCCTTTGCAGCACCTGCCCTGCTAAAGAGAACATGCCACGTCCTGACCCTTCCCTGCCAGTGACAAGGAGTGTTGGAATCAACAGAAATTGGATTATTTTAATTTAAATGCAATAAATTACTGATTACAAGCACCAGATCTCACCTTCTTCAGCTCAAAGGTATTTTTTTCATTAACCCCCCAAATTTCCCAAGCTGGCATGTTCTCTTTAATATTTTTCTAGTAATAGATCTGCTTCTTAGCAAGATTAGAGTGTTTTATAAAGCAGTTCATGTTACTTTCCTGGTCTGTGCTGGCATAAATCAAATAAACTATTTACACTACTACACCCAAATCCTGAGGGGGTTTTCTTTGGTCACTTTTACCTTTTTATTCCTTCCCAAATGATGATGTTTGGCAGGAGAACCTCTGGAGGTTGGGGCAGCCTTGGGGGTTCAGCACTCAGAGGAGTCTCCAGGGAATCTGCAGCATCAATTTGCTCTGGAAGAGGCTGAGGGGACCCATTTTGGGGGGTGTTCCCATGGGAAGACACCTGGATCAGGTACAGGCTGGTCCAGCAGTGAAATGAGTGGAGATTAATTAATTAATATTTGCCATAAATACACATAAACCTCCACAAATATTTATTCCTGAACATCCCAGGAAAAATCCCAAATCACCCCAGGAAAAAAATCCCAAATCGTCCCAGGAAAAAAATTCCAAATTATCCCAGGAAAAAAACCCAAATCACCCCAGGAAAAAAAAAAATCCAAATTATCCCAGGAAAAAAACCCCAAAGCACCCCAGGAAAACTCCCAAATCATCCTGGGAAACATCACAAATCATCCCAAGAAAAACCCCAAATTAGCCCAGGAAAAAAATCCCAGATCACCCCAGGGAGAGAATCCCAGGTCACCTCAGGAAAAATCCCAGATCACCCCAGGGAGAGAATCCCAGATCACTCCAGGAAAAGAATTCCAAGTGACCCCAGGAAAAACAGTTACAGACTCCTGCATTTTATATTTCAAAATAATTCCAATTTCAGGGTGTTCTTAAGGAGTCTGAGCCCTGGAACAACCCCAGCAAGAGAATTCCCTGGATGAATCCACCTTTGGGTGTTTATGCACCAGTGGAAGGTGGCAAAGGAGGGAAACCCCCCCTGGAGAGGAGCTGAAATCCAAACAGCCCTCAGAGGGGTTTGGGGAGTGGGGAAGTTGCTGAAATCCCTGGAGAGGAGAGCAGTGGTTTCTCAGAGCATTGCCAGGAGAAATAAAGGCCAGTCCGTGCTAGAAGACAAGGTTTAATCATCCATAAAAATGTACAAAAATATTCCAAGGAGAGGGTTCCCAACTTTCTCCCCAAGCAGGGCTGGGGCACCTTCCTGGGCACACAGGGGCTGGAAAACGGGGCTGGAATTGCCTCCTCCTCCCTTCTCTGGGCTGGGCAGGGACATTCTGCAGCAGGTTCTTAAGGCAACACATGGAAAATGGTTTGAAATTTGAGTTTTATTCCTGAATTTGCCGAAGGTGGAGAGAGAAGGTGGAGATGAAGGTGGGTAAGCGCTGGAGGAGCCCCCGCGGCTGGGCCGGGCGGGACTGGGGAGGAGGAGGAGGAGGTTGTGTCTCACAGCCCCCTCTGCTGGCACTGCAGCCCAGCCACATTCCCGGGGCCTTGGGAATTCGCTGGGAAAACTCAGTGCCTGGACAAGAATCGCTCTTGTCTGAAACTCCCCCTGGTTTGGCCAGAGACCAAGAATGATCCCAAACCTGGGGCTCTGCAGGACAGATTGGACACGGACTCGTTGCTCTGCTGCCTTCCCAGAACAAAGCACCCCCCAAGCCCTCCCAGGAATGGAGCCCAAGGAACCAAGGGCAGAGCCTTCCCCTGCAGCTGAACTGGCTCTGCCCCCCAGCCCAGCACTGGCCCTGCCTGGGAAGGGCCTCGGGGAAGACACTCCTGGCCAGGAAGGTCCCCTGGGCTCGGGGCCACACCTGCCCCCCACCCCACCCCATCCCACCCCACAGCTCCAGGCCAGGCCCAGCTTTGCCCTGGGGATTCCATCCATTTCCTACAATTGCTGGCATAGGGACTGAGGGGGTGACGTGGAACAAACTAAAAGGCTCTGTGGCCGTGGCTCGTGGGCAGTGCCCGCGGCCCCACCACACTCTGCTGGCTGCTGCTGCCACCTGTAAACATTTTTGGTATAAATAAGGTTCTCATTGATCTTCATCCAGTTGTTCCAAGAGCGTCCTCCTCTGCTTCTCCAGCTCGCCCTCGCTCAGCTCACTGCCCGACGTGTCCCAGTTCCCCTGCCGAGACACGGGCACAGAGTCAGGAGGTGCCCCCTGTGCCCTCTGGGACCGTCAGGAACCCCAAACACCCCGTTAGCTGGGAATGGGAAACACCTCCCAGGCCCTGGAGTGCCCCTGTGCCCTCAGCCACCCCTGTGGAGCCCCAGCCCCCATGGAATGGGATGCAGAGCTTACGGAATCCTTCCCAGGCCGTTTCTTGGTGGGGGATTTGTGCTTGGACTCGGATCTCTGCCGGCCCCGCTCCTTCTCACTGTCCCTCTCCCTCTCCTTCTTGTCCTTGTCCCGCTCCAGGTCTGACTCTGGGGAGTCCTGGGCAGGGAAGGGGCAATGTTAGAGCTGACCATGTTAAATACTAATTTACAGAACCACCACGGGCAGAGAAGTCCAACTCCATTCTGTGGAACTGCAGAATTGTTTGGTCTGGAAGGGACATTAAGGATTATCCCGTACTTTCGCTGCTCCCATACAAGCATTCACAGCCTCTAACACAACCCTGCCACTCAGGAACACTCAGGGAATGGCTGGGAGTCTTCCCAGCTCTCCACAGTCACAGTGAACACCAGGATTTTTCAGGATAAAACCGGGTCAGAGCAGCGCAGGTTCCTCACACTCACACCTGCAGTTAAATCCCCCAAATTTAGCAGTGGTTGAATACTGAGACATAAATATATATATATATAACAGAGTTATTATGTTGGCAAGCCCTTTCCAGAGCCTGATCCCACCCCAAGCAAGTCTTTCCCCCTGCAAGTCCCCCAGGACCAGTGGCAGCAGTGCCAGGTTGCCCACAGGCCACCCCAACACGAACTGCACCTACCGATTTGTGTCTCCTCTTCTTGCTCTTCTTCTTGTGCTTTTTGGACTTCTTGTAACTCCTCTCTGCAGGCACAGAAACAGACCCACAAAGAAAGGATGAAGACCCAGCAGCAAAGCTGGAGTGAGGATGTCCAACCCCCCCCCGGCAGTGCCGTACCAGACTCGGCGCTGGAGGAGCGCTCCGACACCGAGCGGGACTCCGAGCGCTGCCGCTTCTTCTTGGAGTGGCTGTCGTCGTCCTCAGACTCTGAGCCCTTCACACACAAACCCAGGGGAGTCATTACAATCAGTACTAATTACAGCAGCAATTAGCTGCAGCTCTGAGGAGGCAGAGGTGGATTTCAGGGCACCACTTACGGAGCGGGAACGGGAGCGTTTCCGGTGATGCTTCTTGGACTTCTTAGAATGTTTCTTGGTCTTGGAGTGGTGGTGCTGACACTCGTGCTGTGGGGCAGGAGAAGGTGTCAGCGTGGAATTCCACACTGCTCGGGGGTGGAAAGGACCTTCAAGTCCATCCAGGTCCACCCCCAACACCTCCCACCAGCCCAGGGGGCTCCAGCCTGGCCTTGGACACTCCCAGGGATCCAGGGGCAGCCACAGCTTCTCTGCCCAACCTGTGCCAGGGCCTGCCCACCCTCCCAGCCAGGAATCCCTTCCCAATATCCAACCTGAATTCCCACTCTTTCAGTCCCTGTGTCCTGCCAGTGCAGCTCCTGAAGAACAGCCCCTCTGCAGGGCTGGGGCAGCACCACCCACCCTGTCCCACAAGAACTGGGATGATGTTCCTCACCCTCCACAGACCTGGAGAGGTCCAACCCCCAGGCACACATTTACTGCCAAACCCCTAAAAATGGGCAGTGTGGCCAGGCTGGAGCAGTAATGAAAGCACCAGGGGCAAGAACACAAGGTTTGGTACCCGGACCCAATTTAAAGCTGGCCTAAAATTTAAAATTTAAAGCTTTACCAGATTCCAAATTGTCCAAAGAAGCCATTTTAGCCAAAATTCTTAGAAACTGCAGAAAATGAAATAAACCCCCCAAGGAGCACGGGCTGCAAAATGCAGTAATGCCACAGCATGGAAATGCAGGCTGGAGAGCTCCCTGTGCCCCAGGATCCCTCTGCTGGAGGATGAGTTTAGTTCCAATTTCATCTTGTTTTCTATGAAATCCCAGCAAGAAATTGCCCACAATAAACTGGGGAATTTTCATGGCAACTCCCAAACTCCTGCAGAGGCAGATTGAAAGAGCAATTGTTTCTCAAACCACTGGAAGGTGTTTCTTCAGCTCCTCACACCTGGGACATGAGGTTTGATATCCATAACTCCCAGTGTAACAGAAATCAGCAACAGCCTCTGAAATCCTTCCCCTTCCCACCCAGTTTAGGAGGAACAGGAATTTTGGTTTGTATGTTCTCTAAGGAGGGAACAAATGCATTACTAATTACCTCTAGTACATGTAAGAAGTCTTTAAATATCCTTTTTCTCTCAGACTCCAGAGTGATGTCTTCAAACGCTGCCTCCTTCACAAACCTATCTCTGATCTGTCAGAAAAACAGCAAGCAATTTCTAAGATCAAACACAACCTCTTAAAAGTAAGAATAACAACAGTCAGGATAATGCAAATAATGCACTCATGTCCTCCCACACAGTGTCCAGCTCGACAGGGGGGTGGATTAGGGTTAGGATCAGGGGCAGGGGCAGCAGGAACCCCTTTGGGAGCTCTTTCCAGAGCAATTCCCCACTCACATCCTCCCACACGGCGTTCAGCTTGATGGGGGAGTGGATTAAGTTTAGGGGTTAGGGTTAGGATTAGTGGGCAGCAGGAATCCCTCTGGGAACTCTCTCCAGAGTAATTCCCCCACTCACATCCTCCCAGACCGCGTCCAGCTCGATGGGGCATGAATTAGAGGGTTAGGGGTTAGGGTTAGCATTAGTGGGCAGCAGGAACCCCTTTGGGAGCTGTTTCCAGAGTAATTCCCCCACTCACATCCTCCCAGACTGCATCCAGCTCGATGGGGGAGTGGATTAGGGTTAGGATCAGGGTTAGGATCAGAAGGAATCCCTTTGGGAATTGTTTCCAGAGTAATTCCCCACTCACATCCTCCCACATGGCGTCCAGCAAAATGGGAAGGTGAATCAGGGTTAGGATCAGGGTTAGGATCAGCAGGAATCCCTTTGGGAATTGTTTCCAGAGTAATTCCCCACTCACATCCTCCCACATGGCATCCAGCAAAATGGGAAGGTGAATCAGGGTTAGGATCAGGGTTAGGATCAGCAGGAATCCCTTTGGGAATTTTTTCCAGAGTAGTTCCCCCACTCACATCCTCCCACACGGCGTCCAGCTCAGTGGGAGGGTGGATTAGGATTAGGGTTAGGATCAGGGTCAGAGTGAGGCAGGAATCCCTTTGGGGATTGTTTCCAGAGTAATTCCCCCACTCACATCCTCCCAGACGGTGTCCAGCTCGATGAGGGGCTGGATTAGGGTTAGGATCAGGGTTAGGATTAGGGTTAGCATTAGTGGGCAGCAGGAACCCCTCTGGGAGCTGTTTCCAGAGTCAATCCCCCACTCACATCCTCCCAGACAGCGTCCAGCTCGATGTGGGGGTGGATCAGGGTTAGGATTTGGGGTAGGATCAGGGTCAGGGGGCAGCAGGAACCCCTCTGGGCACTCCTTCCAGAGCAATCCCCCACTCACATCCTCCCAGACGGCGTCCAGCTCGATGGGAGGCGTGGCCTGTTTCAGCATGCTCTTGAAGGCCGACTCCTTGCGCTTCATCTTCCGCGCCTCCTCCTTCTCCCGCTCCCTCTCCCGCGCCTCCGCCTTCTCCAGCAGCTGCAGCACACGGAGGGCACACCCGTTCCCAACAGGGCCGAGGGGGAGGGCAACAACCCAACCTCTGCCAACCCAGTTCACCTGCAGAGCCGTCTGTTACATCAGCTCTAATGACAGTTAATCAGTGACTGGATTTCAGGGCAGAACTCCAGGAACACACACACAAACCAGGGGGGAAATGAGGCAGCAATGAGAGAACCGACTTAATCCCTGCCATGGAATTCCTCAGGCTGGAATGGGGATGGTTTGAATTAAGACAAAGCTCTGCCATGATTTTGGCAGCTGGTGTCAGTGTAAGCACAAATACTGGGGAAGGAGGGAGAGAAATACAGTGGAAATAAATGTTAATTCTTGTTTGGGCACGAGATTTCATACCCTAAATCCTCATGCAGTTATTAATTGAAGATGTCTCCAAACACATAGATTAAATATAATTTTTGATCTATGTAAGTCTGTTACAATCACTGTATCTGTCCATACTCACACTGTTGAAAGCCAGTTTGATGTTTCCTGCATCCAAAGTGGTGGCTCTCTTGGTGGAGCTGATGACTGTGACAAAATCCTCGAAGGAAGTGTTCACCTCCACCACAAAGCCTTTGTCCTGCAAGGAAAGGGCTCCTTGGGCACCAGGGAATGTCCTCTGTGCCATCCCAGATCCCAGGGCAGAGCCAGGGTGGCTCTCCATAGAATCATGGAATTGATTGGGTGGAAAAGACCTCTGAGATCATCAAATCCAACCCTTGATCCAACCCCACTGTGATCACCAGCCCAGGGCACGGAGTGCCCTGGGCTGGTGATCACAGTAGGGTTGGATCAAGACATGTAGGATTCTTTGTCCTGGAAGGACACTCAGTGCCACCTCCAGTCCCTTCTCCAGCCTCGTTGCTCTTCTCTGGCCCCGCTCCAGCCTCTCAAGATCTTTCCTGAACAGGTCCCTTCCAGCCTGGCTGCTCTCCAGCCACTCTGTGCCAGCCTGTGGAGTGGCACCACAGAGGGAAGGGCATCTCCTCACCTTCAGGATGTCCTTGATGATCTTCTTCTCGTCGTGGTACCGAGCCTTGAGGTCCTCCACGTAGAACTTGAACAGGTCCAGGGCGGTGGAGCCTGAGGAGGGACAGGAGTCACGGGCACCTCCGGGCACGGGCGGCACTCGGAGCTGCCTGGCAGGGATCACTTGGATCAGGAGGTCTGGGGTGTTTTGAAGATACTTTGAAGATTTTTCGTAAGATTTTTGAAGGTTTTTTAGAGGTTTTTACATTTTCAAATTTTCCTTTACATTTTTCACTCTTTCAGGCTTCTGTAGAAAGATTTTTTAAGTTTGGAGGGTACAGATTTTGGGTTTTTGTAGACAGATTTTTTTAGATTTTTATAGATATTTTAGATTTTTATAGATATTTTAGATTTTTATAGATATTTTAGATGCTTCTTAGATGTAGATTTTTTAGATTTTTAATATTATTTTAGATTAGTTTTTTTAGATTTTTTTTAAGGCAATTTTTTCAGATTTTTCAGGACATCTTTTCAGAGTTTTCAAGACAACTTTTCAGAGTTTTCAGGACATCTTTTCAGATTTTTCAGGACATCTTTTCAGAGTTTTCAAGACAACTTTTCAGAGTTTTGAGGACAACTTTTCAGAGTTTTCCAGACACCTTTTTCAGATTTTTCAGGACAATGTTTCCAAATTTTTCAGGACAACGTTTTCAGATCTTTCAGGACAACTTTTCAGAGTTTTCAGGACAACTTTTCAAGAGTTTTACTGACTTTTCAAGATTTTTTCAGGACAACTTTCCCAGATTTCTTTCCAGGACAATGTTTTTTGATTTTTTCAGGACAAATTTTCACATTTTTTTATTGGACCACTTTTTAGAATTTTTAGGACTACTTTTCCAGATTTTTAATGTCTTCCAGATTTTTTTTCAGGACAACTTTTCCAGATTTTTCTGGACATCCTTTTCTATTTTTCTGGACATCTTTTTCATTTTTTTCTGGACATCTTTTCCCAGATTCTTCATGTCTTTTCCAGATTTTTCTGGACATCTTTTCAGATTTTTCTGGACATCCTTTCCAGATTTTTTTTCTGGACATCCTTTTCAGTTTTTCCATGCCATCTTTTCCAGATTTTTCTGGACATCCTTTTCAGATTGTTCTGGACATCTTTTCAGATTTTTCTGGACATCTTTTCAGAATTTTTAGGACAACTTTTCAGATTTTTCAAACATTTTTAGCCATTTCAATCTTTAAAAAGACATTTTTAGATAACTTTCAGATTTTTTAATTTTTCAAGATATTCTTTAGATTTAAGATATTTTTAGGTTTCTTAGACATTAGATTTTTTTTAGATATTTCCTGGATATCTTAAAGATTTCTAGATTCAGACAGACTTTTAAGATACTTTTAGATACCTTCTAGATTTAAGATATTTTTCCTAGACATTTTGAAGACTTTAAAAAGTATTAAAATGGGGTTTTTTAGCAATTGTAGCTACTTGGATGGTGCTGCAGCTGCCCCCAAGCCCTTACCTGGCTGGCCCAGCATGCTGGTGAACCTGATGTCGGAGCTGATGGCCGGGTACAGCTCCATCCAGGAGGACATGGAGTGCAGCTGCCCATGCTCGTGCAGCTCGTCCAGGAACAGCTGCAAGACACAGGCACAGTGCCAACGCCCTGCCACGGACACCCCTGGCACCTGCAATCCCACCTGGCCTCAAATATCGTGGAAAAAGCCCATTTTCCCCCACCATTAACAATGTTCCATCTCCTTCCTCCTATTCTGCCCCACTCCTGCAGCTTTCTGGCAAACAGCAGAGGAAATGCTACAACCTCTCCCACCTGAGGCATCAAACCCTCCCTTCACCAGCCCTAAGGAACAGAAATCCACCCCCTCTGCCACAGTGAGGGCAGGGCAGCCAATGCCACCCACCTGAGGCATCAAACCCACCCCTCACCAGCCCTAAGGAACAGAAATCCCCCCCCTGCCACAGTGAGGGCAGGGCAGCCAATGCCACCCACCTGAAAGGACTCCCTGTTTTTCCGCTGCCTCCTCCTTTCCCTCAGCAAACTCTTCTGCTTCTCCTCCTCCTCCTCCTTCTCCAGGGCCCGGATGTGTTCCTCAAAGCAGATCAGGGCATCCTCCTTATCCATGTCTGGCAGGAGAAGAGGGAGCAGGAGAGATCAGGTCATTTCCTCCCACAGCCCCTCCCCGGGCACCCCCAGCCTGGCACCCACTCTGCAGCTCCTCGTCCTCGGCGAAGGTGGGGTTGTCCATCAGGTACTGCTGGGCCTCTGACCACGTGGTGCAGTAGGTGACATTGGCCATGTTATCCAGAATGTTCTTCAGGGCTTCCCAGTTCCTCTTCCGTAACTGCTTGGCTTGTTCCTGCGGAGCAGACGCAGGGATTTGGGATTACATGGAGGCTGGGTGGACACAGAGGCAGGACACTGAGGCAGCTCCAAGGAAACCCAGAATTAACCTTTCACTTCCAGACAATCCCAGCCTGGTTTGGGTTGGAAAGGACCTTAAACCCCATCCAGTGCCACTCCAAAATTAATCACTGGATCCTCCTCTCCCACAGCACCAGACACAGACCAGAAGGATTGTGTGTTCCTAAATGGCACATCCCACAGTTCGCAGTGCCTGGAACTGCCTGAACATCCCAGAATTCTGGGGTGGTTTGGGTTGGAAGGGACATTAAAGCCCATCCAGTGCCACCCCGTGCCATGGGCAGGGACACCTCCCACCAGCCCAGGTTGCTCCAAGCCCCTTCCAGCCTGGCTTGGAACACAATCCAACCTGGACCTACACAATTTTGACATATTGTTACTGTTTCACAATAATTCAGAGCAGTTCAGAATAAAAGCCATGTTTCAATTAATTAAAATCACACTAAAAATTCAACATGTGGCAAATGCAGCAGGAACTTCTCTCAGCACAAAGACCTCCCATGGCCCTCCCACAGGGGTTCACCCTGCCCCAGCACTCAGGAGAGGTCACTGAGGTAACAAGGGACATGAGAAAGGGAATCACCTTCTCCTTCTTGGACAGGAAGAACAAGACATCCTCATAGATTTCCAGCCGATCCCGCTCCGATATGGCATTCCACACTTCCATCTCCCCAAACATCTGCTCAGCTTTCCTGTGCAAACACCAAACATTTACTGGTGACTCAAACTGTCCCACCAGCTCCCAGTGACACCAGTGAGCTCTGCCACCAGCAGGACACTTCTGTAGGACATCTCCCTGATTTTCCCCCTTGGGAACTTTTCCACGACACTTTTTTATCTTTTATAAATGAAGGGAAGACCCTGAGATGAGCTCAGTTGGTTCAAACTTGGCTGTAATAATGCCAAGGCCATGGGTTCAATCCCCTGTGTGGGCATTGACTGAAGAGTTGGACTCGATGGTCCTTGTGGGTCCCTCCCAACTCAACAGTCTGTGATTCTGTCTGTGAAGGGTTCACAATGGCAGCTGAAGCCACTGCACACCCTCTCATCCCAGCAGGACTCTCCTGCAAGGGCTCAGGCCCTGGCCCAGCAGTGCCTTACTTGTATCTGGTGGTGGATGTCATCTTCTCGTGGTTCTCCAGGAAACGCTGGAAGGATTCTTTGGCCTCTTTGTACTTGGATCGTGCTTCTTCTTTCTCTTCTTTCTCTGTCTGAACTTTGTAAGCATTAAAAGCTTGCTTCTTCTCACTCAGTTTTGCCAGAGCACTTCACAGCAGAGAAAAAGAAAATAACAATAATGTCATTTATACAAAGGGATCAAATAAGAAAACCTGAGGAACCAAGAGGTGACAGGCCCGAGTAAGCCCAATTTTGAGCCAAAATCAAACCTAATCTCAATGACAGTCCCCACAGCACTGTCTCAGGATGAGTGGAGACCAGTCAGAACAGCAGCACTTTAATGAGGCAGTTAATCACAAAACACAAGGTCTTATCCTGCTGCATTCACACATTTCATGTGACAATTACATTTTTATCACAGGTATCAACCCCTTTCCTGCCAGTGATTGTGGCAGCCATTCATTTCCAAAGTAATCTAGAGAGTCTTCAGCTCCATCACTATAAATGTGTGCTTTTATTCCCATGAAAACAATGCAAACAGCAGAAAATACCAACTCCCTCATCTTTTCCAAAGGGAAAATTCAGTGTTTCTTCATGTAGGGAAGGACCAAAGTTCCTGCCACCAGCACCAGCTCCCAGATATTTCTCACTGGCCCAGCTCTGACTGTGCAGCTCCCTCAGACAGTGCTGGGGCTCAGGGGAAGGGCTGAGGCAGTACCTGTATCTGGGGTCATTGATGATCATCTTCATCGCCTGCTCCCACGAGGCATTGGATGGGACTCGCTGGGAAAACAGCAAATCATGGCCTGGTTAGCTTGGGAATCAACATTCCCCAAGGAACAACTCCTTAAAGCACAGCCATTAGGTTAAAAAAAGGATAAAACCTGGCAAATGCAGGTTTGTAGCTCAATAAAACCTTAATAATTGGCCCAAATACCTTTTCTTTTAACAGTTCTTTAAAGGCTTGTTTGGCCTCTTCCTTTGTGTTCCAGGTGTAGGTTTTCTTCACCGGCTGGGCCTCCTCATCCTCCTTCTTTGAAGCAGCACTGGAAACAAAAAGCAGGAATTTTCCTATTTAAGCCTTTGTTTTTCTAAGTTAGAGCCACTGAGGAGCCACAAATTACTGTAATCAGGTCGAATGAGTTTTCTAAAGAGCAGCAATGATGTTACACATGATAAATCCAGCTGGTGCAAGACTTTTCCTCACGGGCACCACACACAACTCATCAAAAAACCCCAAGTTATTTCAGATAAATTTTTCCCTTATGCAACTGGCTGCCTGCTCAAGTTATCTAGAAATGATTCATTGAAAATACAACACTGAAATTCAGCAGGGATAGTCACATATTAAATGTAAAGGGCCTAAAATATGCCTCTTGTCCTTAACTGTCTCCTGCTGTCTGCAATCCCCCCCAGCACTTCTTTCTTTGAATGATACAAATCATAAGCTCCAACTCCCCACATCACCAATTCTTCATTATTAATAAAGAAAGGGTCCCATTTCTGCTGGAACAGATAAAAATCTATTCAGTATTTTATTTTCTGCTAATGACAACCAAGTGCACATGTCCATGGAAAAGGAACACAAAGGATCAGCATTTAATGGGAAATTCTCACAGCCAGTGAGAGATTTATGGAATGTTCCTGTCAGTGATGCCCTGCAGGGTTTGAGAGCTTTGGGAGAAGGTTGGCAGGAGGAGTTAATTTTCTAAAACCAGATTTAACAAATGCTCCTCTCTGTCTTAGTCCTTGTTGTGCTGTGGTGCCCCTGCCCCACCCTCATGGCCAGGAGGAGCCTGGTGAGCCTCAGCTGAGGAGAAATAAAACTGCAGAAGTCACGTGGCTTCCTCATTTCTCATGGAATGGTTTGGGTGGGAAGGGAACCTGAAGGTCACCTTATCCCATCATCTCCCCCCAGCCCAGGCTGCTCCAAAGTCACCTTGTCCCATCATCTCCCCCCAGCCCAGGCTGCTCCAAAGTCACCTTGTCCCAACACCTGCCCCCAGCCCAGGCTGCTCCAAAGTCACC
>JAOXXN010000102.1:37854529-37869779 GCA_026770055.1 Myrmophylax atrothorax
GTGGTTCTGTACGAGCCACGTTGGGATCACATGGACCAGAAAGTCAGAATAACATCTCAAAATACGCAGAGGAAAAGTAGAAAAAAATATGCACAGTGGGGAGGCTGCCAGAGAGGACTTGGAACCAGAGCAGGGTGTTCTGCTGGGGTTTGGGTTTGGAACCAGAGGAGGATGTTCTGCTGGGGTTTGGGCTTTGGAACCAGAGCAGGACGTTCTGCTGGGGTTTGGAACCAGAGGAGGATGCTCTGCTGGGGTTTGGGCTTTGGAACCAGAGCAGGACATTCTGCTGGGGTTCATCCCCCCAGCTGGAGGGGCTGCACAGAAAGGCAGCACAGGCAGGCGCCTGCCCCAGGCTCCGCTGTGGGAAACTCCTTGAGGCTCTGATCAACAAAGCACTCGAGGAAATGCTTCGCCTCACCCGTGCAGTGCTCCCAGGGGGATCAGCCTCCTCCTCCTCCACACCAGACACTTGCTGAAGGGCCCTGCTGAGCTGACCTGCCTCTGAAACACTCCTGCTCCACCACACAGCCTCCCTGCCTGGCTACTGGCTGTGTCAGTGCCCAGGAGAGGGAAAACTGGGAGACACTGTTTGGCTTCCTGGGGGGCTGGGAAGCACTGGCTGGTTATATTTATATATATACACATACACACACTCACATATAGACACACATATAAACACTATATCTATGTACATAGAGATAGATGACTGATAGATGATAGTTGATACATGACAGATAGATAATTGATAGACAATCTTCTTTCACGCTGGGGGATTTTTTTCCTGCCTTTAAGTAGAAATTCCCCAAATTCAGTGTGAAATTCCAATCCCATATGCCACCTTAATGAGAGAAAATGCCCCTATTCCACAAGTTGTGCCATCAGGTGGGACCCCACACCCCCAGCCAGCAGAGCCCATCAAAGAGGTGGTTTGGGAGGAAAGTTCCTCTCTTTTCTGGTGTCTCTCTAACACAGACCCACAGGGAAATGTCAGCATTAACTCCTGGGAGCTGACCAGCAGGACCGTGTTGGCACAGATGGGATCAGGAGCGGAGGTTCAGAGATTACTCAGCCTCCTGATTGTGCTTGTTCTGCATCTGCACATGTGGCCGTGGTGAGGGACGCGAGGGACGCTCAGCATTCCCATGCAGGAATGGCACAGCTGGGCGGTGCCCTGGGAACGGGGTGATTCAGCAAGAAAAACATCCTAAATATCCTAAATACACGTCCACATGCTGAGAGTACAAAGCCTTGGCACCTCGGACAACACCCTTTAACACCCTGAGCCACATCGCAGCGCGGCAGCGCTCGCGTCCCTCCCGCCAGCCCGCCGCACATTCCCAAGTCCCCGGTTCCCTGGGAACGGGCTGGAAACAGAGCCCAGGGCAAAGGCGGAGCGTCCCGGCTGCAGGGGCTGCCAGCCCTCCTGTCCCCACGTGGGCAGCCGCGAGGTAAGCACGGAGCTGCCAAGGTCCGCCCGGACCTGACAGCCTCATCGCCGAAGGTATCACGGCTTAATCAAATTTGAAAGCAAAGCGCCGCGGCGCCGAGCTCCGTCATAAACCGCCGAAATTATATAACACACATGTTTTTATGCTTTGCCAATTACATCTGAAATAGGGACTGTTTGTTTCAGCCCCTCTAAAAATGAGGCGAGGATGAGAAAACAACCTATTTCCTTATTAGGTTCAGGAGTCAAAGGACTCAGCCAGGAGCCGCAGGCTTCAAGAGCATAGAAGATTAAGACATATATTGGATTCATGATGGAGGGCACAAAGTTCATTTTCAAAATAAAACAGAATTTTATTCATATTCCTTTTAAAATTCAGATTGCCATTTGCCAGCTGACCTGTGACATGGCAGCAGTGTATTACATTTTCAATGAGCAGCCTGTCTGGAGCTGGCAGCAGAGGAAACTGCTTCCTCCTGGAGTTTTTGCAGCACCCTTAAATAGTAAGAATTTGTCGGGATTGTTGTCAGTAAGGGTAGACGGTGCAAACAGGGACAGGGCAGCATATTTATTTTTAATAAGGCGACATGCAGAATAGCAAAGTCGCTGGCATTATGCACTGAATAGGGCTAAAAAATACACAAAAAAAGAGAAATCAGAGCTCGGGTGCAATTTGTATGTGGAAATCAGGGGTAGAAATACTTGGCAGATACATTGAAAATAAAAACAAAAGCAGAGCAGGAAAAAAATAGGCATCTATATTAAAAAATCAAATGCAAAAGCAGTCTGAGGCAAGTTTGCAGAGAGCGCGAGTCAAGCCAAGGGTTTCTATAGCGAGGAACCAGATTTATCGAGCTCGCCATCTGTCAAAATTCTATTACAAAAGGCACATATGCAAAGATACAAGACGACTGATTTTCATATATATTAAAACCCTCAACTCCTGCGGAAAATGAGACGCCCAAAAGCTCCCATATCCAACTTTGGGGCTTGTGCTGTAATTCCAGTGCCACGGGGACGGAGGGGGATGTTGTGCCAGGGACTGTAAATCCAGGCACGCGTGTCCCTGGACGTGCAGCTCTGTGGGAACACCCAAACTGTGGTGTTTGCACCTGAAGGTGCTCAGCGGAGGGAAGGATGGGACCTGCAGAGCAGGGATGTGATGGGTGCCCTCTGCTCCTTCCAGCACCACCAGCCCACCCAGGTGATGCTGTTCCATGCTCTGAGCAAACAGGGAGGAGGAAGAGGCAGCCAAGGCCATTTGCACCGGTGGCCGGGCTCTGAGCCCTCGTTCCTGGGCTGACACAGCAGCATCTTTGCTCCCTTCCGGTCCCACCCCAATTATTTGTGTATTAGATACCTTTTGTCACTGCAATCAAAGCCCAAGTACAAACCAGGCCACTTTCCTGATAACTTAATCAAGGACTCTCTGCTTCAATCTACCTGTAGATAAAATCCAGTGTATATTTTGACACGGAGAAACAAATCCACTTACTGCAGGTGAATTAGCTAATCATATATCAGTAAAAACACAGCTCGTGCTCGGCGTGAAGATGATGATGAATATAAATTCTCCACACACTGAATTTTAAAATTTCCCTGGCCCCAGCTCTCTCATGTGAGCCACGTTAACCCGCAATCTGTAAATACTTATCTGTTGACAATGTGGAAGCAGGATAAGCAATTTTGTCGGCAATCTATTCTACTTTATGAACAGCTGAGCTCTAAAGGAGAGCACTCCAGCCTGAGCTGGGGATTCGTGGCAGGGGAGCGGGAGGGACCCTGGCCCTGCTCCTGGCTGTGTGTGTAGACCTGGGCACGGGGCTGTGCTGCTCCATGCCAGGCTCCTCAGCCCACCAGAGACCACACACAGCTGTTCACATTTCTCCTCCCTGAGTCAGAGCACATCAATTTTACCACAATATGTATTTTTAGCTGATTCACGAGGACTTAACTGACCAGAATGTCACCCTACAGCTCCTCCTGAGGTCCAGCTGACAGGTAGAAACACCGAGTTTTGAGTATGCCAAAAATATAAAGGGGAAAAACTCAGTTCTCTTTTATTGCAGCACTTTGCATTTTTATTTGTTTAATTAATTCTTGGTACTTATCATTTCTCATTTCCCCTCAGTTTAGAATATAAAGCATTCTAGAATCCCAACCTGCAAACACGTGTGTTTACACCACGTGGTAATTTCTCAAACTGTGCCTGGTGGGAGGTGTGGAGGCTGGTTGTGTGTTAATATTAACAGTGTTACACCACTGGCTTACACTATTGCTACCTTCCCAATTTATCATTAGAGAAAATTCTGGCTGCTTGGGCCATCTCCAGCGTTTCTATGGATCATTCTGTGAAGGAAGGGCTCGGGGTCTCCACACATCTGGCCACAGTGTGAGGGCTGTGTTTGATGTCTGCTCCTCCTGGGAGAGGAGAAGTGGAGGAGAGGAGCAATCCAGCCCCAGACTGGAGAGGGGAGCCCAGGCAGCCTCGTGGATTCATCGTGGGCTGGAGCAGAGCGGCTGCTCACTCAGCTCTTCCCCAAACCCGGCGCTCCTTGGGCATAAAATACAGGCTCCTTAATTGGTGTGTGCTTCTCCAACATGTTTTTAATGAAAACGCAGCACATAACTCTTGGTTTGTTGGCTGGCAGAGCCCAATTTACAAAAGTGGGAGTGCAAGATAAGAACAGATACATCTGCAGCGCAGGCTGGGCAATGAATCACGCCGTGCCAGAGTTGAGCAGAATATAATTGAGTCCAACATCTCTGAGCACTTTCACCATAATTAATGATAATCTGTAACAGAGGAATCTGAGATTCCAGTTCAGAGAACTGTTTAATTAGGCCAAGTAATGAAAGCAGCAGCAGTACAAGAATATGGCCTGGCTCATGATTAATGATTCATGCTACTGAACACAAAAGTGCCGCACCGTTAACTCCGACGGAGGCTGCAGCGCTCTGGCATTTACAAAATAGTGAAATGCATGCATTTTTGTGGTTTAAAGATGGAACTGGCAGGATCCTTGCCTGAGCTATTTACATGATAAATATGGTCGCAAAGGTAACCGTCTCCCCCTCGCCGCCTTTGTTCTGGGGGACTGGCAGATAAATACGGTATCAGCCTGGACATCAGTATTAAGGGAAGGTCTCTCTGCTCAATAATTAATATCTTCACTTTTAAACTTAGTCAAACACCTCCCTTTTCCCTTTGTACTTGGCTAACATAGACAAGCCCTGGTGAAATGCTGCGCTCTGGGTGCAGCTACAGAGACACATTCGGCTCACAGGAAGGAAAAAAGGATCAGTTCATAAGGTACAAAATGGAAAAGAGAAAAAAAATATGAAAAGATAGTAAGTTTTTTGCAGGCTTCCACTTTTGCTGGGTCAGGGTGCAAAATGTAGAGCAATTTGACATGGAATTGCCCTGGAAGTGTAAGGGACATGACAAAAGAAGTGATAAGACTGCCTGGGGCTTTAACTTACAAGCCAGCAAATTATATGGGTTTTATGTGACTATTTACTCGGCCATTCAATGAAACAAGGAGCACTACTTATCATGGGCACTGCAGAAGCCCCCGGTACATATGCAAGGTCTGAGATAAGAACACTTTTACAAAGGAGCATGTTCACTAATGTCTCCATTCCCCACCAGATTAGGTCTCCTTGGGTGCCTCTTCAGAAGCTGCCACGGTTCAGCACCCACCGAGACTAATACCTGTGCAGAAGACATTATCTGCTCTCTGGCATAATGGCCCAACATTTCCAGCCTCCACCTTCATGGGGGACTCCCTTCCCTGCACCCTCTCCATCCCTTTTCCTCCTCCCTGGCACACACAACAAGCTCAGGGACATCGAGGTCTCCAGCAGTGGAGCTTGAAAAAGGGGAGGAGAGACTGGCCAGGACAAATCAAGAATAGAGTCACAGAGTATCCAGAGTTGGAAGGGACCCACAAGGATTGCCCAGTCCAACCCCTGACCCTGCACAGACACCCCAACAATCCCACCCTGTCCCTGTCCCACTGTCCAAACACTCCTGGAACTCTGCCAGCCTTGGGCCAGTGCCCAATGTCCTGAGGAACCTGGTCAGTGCCTACCACCCCCTGGGGGAAGGACCTTTCCCTGAGATCCAACCTAACCCTCCCTGACACAGCTTCATACCAGCAGTCAGAAACCAGCACCACTATTAGTTTTTATCAGCACACTTCCCTGGAGAGGAAAAGCTTAAAGAAAAACCCACCTAAAATGAGAAGAGAATGGATGTGCTTAAATTATAATGTCAAATAATGAGCAGGGCAACTTGTGAATCTTTAATGGACATTTTAAAGAGCCCATAAACTTCTGGGTGAGATTACAGAGGCTCTGAACCTGTCAAACACCGCTCAGTTGTTTGACAAAGACATTCTGGCAACTACAGAGCACAGAGTTCCACATGCGTGGATGGGGAACTGTGGGAAATGCTCCTGAGGGAGGCAAGGTGAGGAGGAGGAGGGTGGGATTGGGGACAGCACTGTGGCTCTCAGAATGCTGGATCCTGCTGAACTAATGCCAGCCTTCTTTGGAGATGTCACTGCCACAACAGGGTAGGGAAATTCAGTAGATGTACTTCTGTTTTCCAGAAGACATTCAGTGAGGTTTCACCTGCAGATGAACCACAGACAAAGGCACACCGTGGGACTGGGAATGGAGACTTCATGTCACACTGACTGGAGGAGCTGGGCATCTGCTCCAGTGGTCAGCCAGAGGGTGGTGGGCACTGACCAGGCTCTCCAGGGACGTGGGCACGGCCCTGATGCTGCCAGAGCTCCAGGAGTGTTTGGACAGGGTGGGATTGTTGCGGTGTCTGTGCAGGGCCAGGGCTTGGACTGCGTGACCCTGGGGGTCCCTCCCAGCTCAGGATAGTGTATGATTTTCCAGCCACACTGGGTGAGCTGCAGCAGCAGATGCAAAGCTGTCTAGGCCCTGGTCCTGGGTGAGACCCGGGGCCTCCTGGCTGCCCTGGTAGGCACAACCCAGTCACCATGGACCTCCTGCACACACACCTGGAGCCCTGGCTGAGCTTCCAGGTGCTTGGGGAAAATGTGAGTTGTGACCCAGTTTAATGTTTGAATCTCATGGTAATTTATGCTCTCAGAAAGGAAAACCTTACAAATCTGAAGACAAACCCAAAGACAATCCAACGTGAAAGGGTTTGGGTCACGGCAAGTGGAGCAACTCAGTGCAGCTCTGGCCAACAGAGGAGCCAATGAGGAGGTTTGTAGCAACTCCCAAACTCCAAAAGCACTTCCTACAGGCCCACAGAGGGCACAGTGATGGCCATCAGTGATTTCAGTGTTGGGCCATTTCCATAAGGACACAAGGAAAGCTCCCACCAGAAATCAAACAAGTGCACAGTGACTGTTCAGCCTTTCCCTGTATCACAAAGCTTAGTCAGTGGATCTTCCACGTTCCTCTGTGGAACACAATGGGATTTTTAGGGAATATGTCTCTCTTCTGGTTAAATACTTCAGGTGCCAGGTAATTGTGTTTGTAAAAGGTACCAGTGGCCTCTGCCTCCCTATTGCTACTTACAGCAGTGACCTAAGCACCATGAGAGAACATCAGAAACTAAGCAGCATTCCTGAAATCTCCCAAACTGCCAAGATCTACCCCGTGCTACAGTTTATTCTCCATTTCATTACTAAGGGATTTCAGTACTTAAATGGGAGCTTTCTTTGTCCCTCACTGGAAGATCTGGGCAAGCCTGTGCTCATCCTCATAGCACCGATCCCTGCACTCTGCAAGTTTGTCATGGGCATTTTTGCAAATGAAACTCAGCTGCTCAGGGGTTCAGAAAAGAACTGTTGAAGTGATATTGCTGCAGAAATATTTTTAAACCGAAGTCAGCAGCCCTAATTTTTTCCCATCCTCAGCCCGAGAAAAATTAGCACTGTGACGTCTGAGAAAATAAACAGAGAAGGAAGGGCTGGACTCAGCCAGTGCTTTCCACATTCTCATGCCAAATACTGCCTTATTTTAGGTTTCTTCAGAAGTCCTGAGCTGAGTTCAAGGCTGACACCACTGGGAGATGAGTCCAGTGAGCCTGGCTTGGCCCTTTGGGAGAATTCCTGCACAAACATGACCAGGGTGTTTTGCTTGGAAAGTGTTCCTACAGAAGTTCTGCAGGGAGGGAAAAACTCCAATTCACAAAAACTCAGCACTGGAATTGTTTTCCCAAAGCCCTGGAACATGGGAGAGGGAGGGTGTGGGATTCTCTCTAAACACCAGTGAGGGCTGCTCAAGAAAAGAGAATGACAGCAACGAGGTCAAGCAGAGTGAGAGACTGAGGAGCAGTTCCAGGCAGAAAAATGCAGAGGAAAGCAGTAAAAATAATTTAAAAACATTGTTAAAGACACTGTAAACCACAGGACACCTTGAATCCTGGTCAGGGCAGAGCTGGGGCAGCCCCCACTGCACAGGTGATCTGAGGAAATGGGCTGCAGCAGCCACACAGGACACTGGGGAGGTCAGTTGTGGGTGCCATGTGGATGTGGCACTTGGGGACAAGGGTCAGGGTGGGCTTGGCAGTGCTGGCTCAATGGCTGGATTCGATGGTCTTGGAGGGCTAAACCATTCCACGATTCTCTCTCCCCTCTCTGTGGCTTGAACACACCTCAGTGCTGTATTCTGTGACTTCTCTGGGCTGTCCCACCCAACCCTCCCCAGCAGGTTGGTGACCACACAGGAACAGATTTCTGCACTTGGAACAAAACAGGGAGCCTGTCTGGGCTGTGATTCCAAGGTTCCCATCAGTGGTTGATGGGACTTCTGATCCCAGGGAGGGAGGACCCAGCACAGCTCCCTCTCATCTCCCCTGGCCTGGAGAGCAGCAGAAGCTGCAGACCCATCTGCAGGGACCCAAACAAACTAAACTAGTCCCTTGGACTGACTAATGCCATCGTTGGAACAGCTGGATTTATTGACTTTGCAAAATCAATAGCTATTTTTATTAATCATCTTTAGATAGCATGATGCTCCTACTATATCTCTTTCAGTGACTAATACAATAAATTTCCCCTTTTGATGTTCCCTGACATTTGAGCAAATTAAATGGAGCATTAAATATGATCCTCTTTGGGACAAAAGTGGGCAGAATCATTTGTGACTACTTTATTAACTGTTATGAGAACACTGGCAGCCCCTTCCTGAGTGTTGTTCAGCATGCCATGTTTATTATTATTTAAATTTTCCAGAGCAGTGCTATATTGCTATGGATCAAATGGTTTTAGTTTGGTGAAATGGAAATATTTCTGTATTTACTTTTACTTTGAACACGGCACCAGCTGAGGAACCAGAGCCCATCTTTGCTCTGCATATTACAGGAAATATTTATAGTCTGCTTTGCTCTTAAAAATGGATGATATCCCTTAAAAAGTTCACATATCAGAAACTTTGCTATGAATAGTTACACTAATATGTTTTAAAGGTAGTTGAATAAGAATTGTTTTGTATTCTGAGAAAGTGGCACCAATTTACCTGCTTGGCCAAATGGTCAGTGAAATACAACAGCTTGGAAAAGGGAATTGGACAGAGTGGGAGCCCCTGACCCAGAGCAGATCCCATGAAAGCCCATGAGGTTCCTGGTGTGTTTCCAATGTACTGTCACATTATTGTCAATGTATTTTGTATCAGCTATTCCTGGCATTTCTATTCAAATCTCCAAGTAACATTAAAAAAACAAATTACAGCACTTGGCTACTCCCTTTATTTACAGGGCAGGTTGTCCAGGATGGTGAGAACCCAATTACTGCCCCACTGGTCAGAGCAGCAGAACTAGAGATGCAGCTACTTCTGTCGATCAACTGTTTATCAACTCTTGCACAAAACACCCATTCAGCTCCTGGATGTGCCCAGATGGTGTCTTGATAAGAGATTAATGTTGCCCATTTCCTCTCCTGCTCCACAATTGGCACACAGTTCCCATCAGCTCCCCCAGAAGCACAAGGCTTTTTGCTCACAGCAAACACTGGAGTTTCAGATTAAGAAGATAAGAACCAATTGCCATAAAATGAGAACCATCCTGAACTTCCTAAGGAGGCTCAGGATGAACCCAGACCTGAACTGCGACTGGCTGGGGAGGATGGAGGGAGATGAGAGCTGACCTGGTCCCAGCCTGCCCCCCTGCAGGAGCCCAGAGCTGTGTGAGCACAGCAATCAGCCTGAGCTCATTAGCCCTGAGGAGAAACTAATTAACCCACGAGGAGCATTGTCTTAACACAGCCATGCAATTCTCAGCGTCCAAGGGGTACAGAATCAGAGTGGGCATCCCTGCAGGCAGATTTCTGTCCCTGAAAGGCCCAGGTGGGGCAGGGCTGGCACAGCTCACAGGTGGCACCACCTCTGCATCCCCCCCTCTCCCTGTACTGCAGGACCCCCCTTACCCAAGGGCAGCCCCCCTGAGCCTCTGGCTTGGGGAGCACCCAACCCAGCTGCATGTCTGGGCAGGTATGTCCCAGCAGCAGAATCCCAGGATTCCTGAGGCTGGAAAAGCCCTCCCAGCCCATGGAGCCCACCCTGTGCCCGATGCCCACCTTGGCAAAGCCCTCCCAGTCCATGGAGCCCACCCTGTGCCCGATGCCCACCCTGTCCCCCAGCCCAGAGCACTCAGTGCCATGGCCAGTCCTGCCTTGGGCACCTCCAGGGCTGGGCACTCCCAACTTCCCTGGGCAGCCCCTGCCAGTGCCTGCCCAACCTTTTTCCATGCAGAAATTCCTCCTCATGTGTCCCCTGGCACAACTTGAGGATGTTTCCTCTTGTCCTATCACCAGTTGCCTCCATCACATCACAAAATTTCCCTACATTTTCCCCACTGATGAAACATTATTGCAGGAAACAGCCATAATAAATGATTTCCTAACTTTTATTACTTATCGGGGAAAAGTACTGAGAGAGGAAAAAAGTTCCAAGTTAATTTGAATTAGATATGGAGGTTCCATCATTTTTTATTAAAAACAAAGCTACTTTCCCAAGTATTTCCTTGTTGGTTTTTTTCCCCCCCTTCATAATGTTAATTAAGATAAAATATTCAGATGCCAGTATTAAAATAATAAACTAAAACAGTAAAACCTCTACTCTTGCCTGCTGCAGTTTCCTTCCTCAGGACAATGTTTTCCAAGCCACCCATTACCCCATGGAGCCATCCTCTCTTGTTTTCCTGCTTTGAGGGACATTAAATCAGCAGAAAAGGGACCTTGTTTTCCAGCAGACAACAAAGGGACAGCCCTTCCTCAGCACCCAAAATATTGGCCCCCTGAGCCAAGTGGTGCCAAGGATGCTCTGACTCCAGCCTTGTCCTGGCTGAGGAGAACAACAGCCACATCCAGCACCTTGGAAAGGTAAAAATACTTAGACATGCTCAAGGAGTTTTATTTTCTTTGTAATTTTTTGTATTTTAGCTTTGTGAAAGGAAAAAAAAATGTCATGAACAAGAACTCATTTCTGCTCTTGGAACAGGACAGGGAGAAGGACTCAAGGACCCTCACAATCTCAGCAGAGACCGAAATTAGCTTTCTGCAATAAGCCAAGTCTTGTCACCAGGCTCCTTTTAGACGATCTAAAGATTAAAGGCTCTATTCCTGGAGGGTTCCTGTGGCATTTACTCAGGGATTTTTATCAAGCTTTATGTGATGGGCTACCTAACACACCTCTTCCAACCTTAAGAGCTAACAGGAATTTGGTATCTCTCAACATGGATTTCTTGCTGTACTGTGGAATATTTGGCAAACATCTTGAGACTGTAACCAGGCAAAGGCAGGAGAGAAAATGAAAGAAGGGGAGAAAAGTGGCCAAAGATTCAGAGCAAACACTCAGATTCCAAGGCAAAGTCTATATGAATACAAAACAAGTATGTGTGTTAAATCCACAGGTTTGTGTTAAATGTACAGCTTTCACCATGGGGGTATAATTTTCCATGCCAGAATAAAGCATTGGGGTGGCTCTGCCATGGTCCATGTCCATGGGGTGGCCCAGCAACCAGAGCCCAGGACCAAAACATCCCACCAGAGTCAGGGCCATGAACACGACCTGCAGCCCTGGGAACGGTGAAAGGACAGGATGGGGTGCAGCAGAGTGAAAACAGGCATGTCCTCAGAGAGCTCCAGTGCTATGAAACCCCATGTAAATTTAACAGGAAATGGAGATTTAACAAAGAACTGAGGTTGCTTGAAAGCAAAATGCTTTCCACAGAGTCATTTCCACTCTACACTGGGCACCAAGGCAGTGATAGAAATTCCTCTCCAAGTCTGGATGATTAAAACCCAACCCAAATCCCAAAAACACAACAGATTGTTGCTGTCCATGGAGGGGTCTGGAATCAGATGCTTTTTAAGGTTCTTTCCATTCCAGATCATTGTGTGATTCTCTGAATCTCCCTCCTAAAACAGAAGCCACTCTGACACCTGGCACTGGTGCACAAGAACATCCAAACCAGTTGAACCAAGAACAACAACAGCATCAGCAGCAGGAAAAGACATTTTGTGGCAGAGCAGCTTCTGTGCAGGAAGCCACCTACCTCCTGTGTGTCACCAGAGGGGCTGTTTGCAGGTAAACACCAGGATTTTGTTGGGCTTCTCAGCACAGCCACGAAACACAGGTAGGTGGAGGCTGGGCTGGTTCCAATCCCCTTCCAATCAGCACAACAACCCACCTGAGCACACAGACAATCATCCTCAGGGCTCTGAAATGCCTGCTGTTACAAAGCCATCAATAGGGGAGCAGGATATTCACTGTTAGAAGAGGGAAACAGAAGAAATGGCCACACAGCTGCTAAAAGACTCATGGACAAAGTTTATACCACACACGAGCTTGACTTGGGCATCAGATGGCACATGTGGCTGCCTTGGGGTTCACTGGGGGAATTTCATACACAGGGTTTGTCCTCTGCTCCAGGAAGATTTAAATTCTTTAAATCATAATCTTAAAGCCACCCCACCAGCCAGGGCAAAGAACCACGAGAGCTGCTCTGGCAGCAGTTGCACCACACGTGTCACTGCAGCTCAGCCCCATCATGGTGACACCAAGCCCTGGCATACACAGTGCCCTGGCAAGGGGGGTCTCCATGGAGCAAAAGTCACAGTGTGCTTTTTAAATGGCTTGGTTTTCAGCACATCAGCAGTTGGGGAAAACCTGGTTTTAATCTTCATTCCTCATAGCACCAGCTGGAGCTCCTCCAGGTGAACCAGCAACTTGTACATCCCAGGGCAAAACAGCAGAGGAAAGGGCAGGAGAGGGGCTCTCCTAGAGACATTGCCACCAGGAACGTTGCTCTTCTGGGTTCAGTGGAAACGCAGAAGGCTACAAAAAGCCCTGTGGGTCACCCCAAGCCTTGGCTGCCCCGTGGTGCCAGAGCTCTTCCCTCACCCATGAGCTGGAGCCACTGGGCCGGTCTCCTTTTAACTCTCCTGGTCTAAAACAGTGCAATTACAGCAGGTCATGAACACCAAAGGCCACAAGCCCTGCCAGCTGGGCCTCTGCAATGGTCTCCCAACAGAAATACTCCAACACAGTGACAGGAACATCCCCCAGCCACAGAAACCACTGACAGTGTCAATAACGAGTAAAACCCTCATGGAAACTCCCCAGCATTTGCCAAAAGACATCCACCAATTACAGCCCCTTTACCTCCCAGTTCCTGGGGGACTGCAATAACTGGGCAGGGTAAACAGGCCCTGGCTGAGCTGCTCTATCTGCAGGAAAAGATATCATAGAGAGTTTTACCTGAATTCCTCAGACACGCTCAGGGACTGCAGGGAGGGGCCGAGGGCCACTGGCACCGACCTGTGCCCTGTGCCCATTTCACTGGGCACAACCAGCTCAAAGGTGCAGAGATGGAGCAGCTTCTGCTGGGGGAGAAGCCCTGGGAAGGGGAGCAGCAGCACCCCAACCATCAGCCAACCATCAGCCAACCATCCAAAGGGGTGGGCAGGAATGAGGAGGGGAAAATATCAGAGCTAATCAGAGGGAATTGAAGGCAGGTGGTCCCAATTAGGGTGGAGACAGAGGAACCTCCTCATGCTCTCCCCACCTGGGATGGAGAAATTTCCCAGGATCATCACAGCTGGAGGAGGAGGAAAAGGCAGTAGGAAGCAATATGATGGATGCAAAGAGTTATGGGAGAGTTACTGGCAGGGAAAAAGTGGCAGGGAGTGGGGAAAAGGGATGAAAAAGCATCGGAGAAAGCAGGGGAAGAGCTGGGCCAGATCAAAGAGAACCACCAGCCCTCAGGGACTCGTGTGAGGTTTTATTTAAGTCTGTACTAAAAAGAAAAAATCAATTAAATTAACAAAATGGTTTACATTAGAATTCATCAAAAATACCCTTCAAAGAAAAAAAAAGCTTTAACCAGTGTGGTATTTTTATAACTTGGTGCTGTATCCAACACGTCCTCCCAGCCCCAGGAACACAGTGAGGAACCAGCTCCTTGGCTCTGCCCTGCTCCAGCACAGGGTGGCAAGCACTGAGCCCCCATCCCTAAGGAAAACCCCCTCCAGTTCATCTGAACTCCCTCTGGAAATAAAAGGCATTATTACCCAGCCTTGCAGCCCAGGAATGGCATTCTCAGCCCCAACTTTTTGGCTATGGCACAGTCCCAGGTTGAATGGAGCCTCCCTCCCTCCCTCCTGCTTCCTTCCCTCCTTCCACAGAGACTTAAGGAAGCTGCTCTGAATAAATTTTGCCACCCCCTCCAACTCTTTATTAACCTCCACAAAGGAAGTTTCAGCTGTCCCTGCCATTCTGTAACCCCCTGATTTATTATTGCAGCTTTGCACTGCAAAAAACCTCAGTGGTTTTTAGCTCAGAAATTTTCAGCTTCCAAACAGACAAATTCAGGGACAGTTTCCCAAACTGTGTGTCATTACAGGCTCTCAGAATGGTTTGGGTTGGAAGGCCCCTCAAAGCTCATCCTGTTCCAAGTGTGTCCTTGCAGAGCTCTGGATTACGCCTGGAGCCACGGAGGGAGAGGGAGGAGAAACCCCCCAGTTCCCATCAGGGAGAGCTGTTCCACTGCTTGTTTTATTAATGCAGGTGTTAAACAAGACTATATATTACTGCCAATTTACATCACCCTGCCTAAACTGTGTGGGCAGGTGGACAGGGGAACAGGGAATTAAACCAGAAGAGGCTCTGCTTTAACATGCAATACCCTTTATGTCCATGTATGCCTAAAATAAAGGTCTGGAAGCTCAAAATCCCGAGGAAAGAGTTTCCTCACATTCCAGGTTGGTATTTAAATACTTGTGTATTTAAAAATCTGTCTGAATAGCAAGTGACACAACCTGTCTAAAGCTGAGATTATCTATCTGGCTTGGAATCACCTTCCTCTCAGTGTGTGGTTGCAGCTGCTCCAGCTCGTGCTGATGGGCCCATGTGAAGTCCAGAGGAGCTGGGGCTGTGCCAGGCACGTCCCTGCTCCTTGGATTTGGGCTTTCTGACCTTAAACCCAACACAGAATCATTGAGACTGGAAAGGCCCTCCCAGCCCATGGAGCCCACCCTGTGCCCGATGCCCACCTTGGCAAAGCCCTCCCAGTCCCTGGAGCCCACCCTGTGCCCGATGCCCACCTTGGCAAAGCCCTCCCAGCCCCTGGAACCCACCCTGTGCCCGATGCCCACCTTGGCAAAGCCCTCCCAGCCCCTGGAACCCACCCTGTGCCCGATGCCCAACTTGTCCCCCAGCCCAGAGCACTGAGTGTCACGGCCAGTCCTGCCTTGGG
Source organism: Myrmophylax atrothorax (assembly GCA_026770055.1). Classification (NCBI taxonomy): domain Eukaryota; kingdom Metazoa; phylum Chordata; class Aves; order Passeriformes; family Thamnophilidae; genus Myrmophylax; species Myrmophylax atrothorax. Next base: position 37,869,724 of record JAOXXN010000102.1, read on the forward strand.
CACCTCCAGGCCTGGGCACTCCAACCCTCCCTGGGCAGCCCCTGCCAGTGCCTGCC
>JAOXXN010000102.1:37869879-37880683 GCA_026770055.1 Myrmophylax atrothorax
GTGGGCATTGGGCACAGGGTGGGCTCCATGGGCTGGGAGGGCTTTGCCAGCCTCAGGGATCCTGGGATTCTGTGATCAGGGCATTGGGCTCCGGCAGTTTTATTTTTCACATCATTGAATTCCTCCATCAGAGAGGGAGAGGTGACACACAAAAAGCTTCATCTCCCCTGAGGAGCCAGAGGAGCCCCACAACTCCTGCTCCCCCTTACATACAGTGGGGAACAGAGACAGGGAAATTCCATCTTTCCCTGCTTGCAAATATAATCCAACTCTTTGATAGGACACACATGACAAGGGAGTGGAAAAAAAAGAAAAGGTAAGGATGGAAGAAATGTGTCTGTCCCTGTGCAGGGCACGGCTGCACCCACAGCCTCCTTCAGGGCATGAGACACCTCTGGAGGGACCAGTGGGCAGCTCCCTGACATATCTCTGGCTGTCTGCACCTAAGGATGGACATTCCACATGGCTCTGCAGAGCATCCCTCCTTTGGGTTCTCTTCCCCAGCTCCACCTTCCCAGGCAGCCTCGCCCTGAGCCGGCTCCGAGCAGGAGGGATCCTGCCCATCAAACCAGGCTCTGTGCTCTCTGCAAAGCAAACTTCATGCCCACCCACGTCCGGGGCTGGAAGCACCACCCTTACAGCATCAGTACAGTGGCTGCAGCCCCTTGGAACGAACCCAGGATGTGCTGCAGGGACAGGATCTCCCCCTGCCAGCGACTCCCACCCTCCAGGGCTCACTTCCAAAACAAGCTCCATGCCAACTATTATTAAGTTGTTGGTAGACCCAAACCCCCAAACTAAACCCCTCTTCTATATTAAGAAAATCAAGCAAATAATTTAAGGACTTTCTCTAAAACTGTTTGCTCAGCTATTTTAAGAGGTTTGTGCCAGGTTGCCGAGCGGGAGCTGAGATTGGAGTACCATAAGTAAAATGCAGCAATAGAAACTGTGAAAAATTGCAGCATTTCATGCTGCACACTTTGCATCATTAGCCTGAAATTTGAATAGCAGCCATTAGAAAGGGTTTCGTATTAAAATGCATAAACATATGTCGGGTGGGTATAGGAACGAAATGCTCCAGTGGAAGTCTAAGGATTATGGATCGTAAAATTACCAAGAAAAAAGATATGAGGGGCACACTTTTTGGTCTAATACCAAAGAGCATCCTCTTGCTATTGATTCCAGTTAAAGTATTCTGAGGAACAGACAGGTGCCTCCAGAGGGCAGTTCCGAGAAGCTCAACCAGAAAGCCCCAATTTGGCTGTTTAAGGATGGGAATCCATCGCAGGGCAGGGAAAGCTCCTGCCCCTGGGTGAGTTTCTGTTCCTTGGCTGCAAAGTGATACCTTCAGCTCCAATACTCCTATTATTAACACTAATCGTTTCTCTCAGCCTTTCTTTTTCTGTGAGACCAGAATTTAACATGGGTGCTGCTTGGATTTTTCTGTTCCTGAGAAGTTTTTTACCTCCCAGGATGAGCTTTGAACCCTTTCCTGGGCCAAATAATTGGACAATATAAGACTACTTAAAGCTTTTACCAAAAAAAGGTGGATTGGCAGCCTCATTGCTCAGCAGTTTCAGCTATAGCTCCTGGAAGGTGATTTCTTTAAAGTGACTTCATAAAAAAGAGAAAATAAAAGTGTTTGTAATGGCAAAACTCAGTCATAAAACCTTGTTTGTGAAATCATTTCCAGGGATGAGCGATGTGGATAAAGTAGTGGCTCCCCCAGTTACCCACATGGCCATCACTGTCCACCCCCCTCTTCTGAAGCCACCCTGGAGGGAAGGTTGGGGTCCCTTCAGCCACAGCTTCCCCTCTTCTGCTCAGCTCTTCAGGGGTTCCCAACGCATATTTTTGTCAAATTCTCATTTATTCCCTTTGAGATTTTTTTCCCAGATTGCTGCTTGGCTCAGACTTGTAAATAAAAATGCAAATATTTCAAACCCAGCAATAAAAGTGTCCTGTTGTGGCACAGAAGTATTATTGGTGTCATAAATAAAGCACCAGTATTTGACTGCTGTGAAAAACACCCCAAAATGAAGCAAAGCTGTCTGCAGGGGGTTGTGTGAGCTGCTCTCGCTGGAATAACCCTGGAACAGCCCCGAGTTTGCCATGGCACAAACACCACCACTGCTCTTTAAAATACACCTAAATGGAGTGACTGAAACTCCTGTCACCAAAAATCAGCTTTTCCTCCTTGGGCTTTTCCAAGGGATCCCATCTTTCTGCCCAGCTCCATCCTACAGTCACTCTGGCACACAGAAATGATCCTCAAACATGATATTAAAACATCTGGGAATTAATTTTCAACTGTCAGGTTGGTTCAGTAAGATTTCTGTCCTGTTGTAATGAGAAGTCTCTGAAACCAGAGTCTCATGGAGAGAGTAACCCCGAATTCCTCCCGAACAGGTGTCCCCACTGGTGTCTGAGGGGGTCTGAGGGACTGATGTCACCAGGGTGGGTCCCTGCCCTCCCTCTGCCAACTCTGGACTGGCTGCTTGAACCACATGCATGTCCCACACGGAGCCCAGCAGCGTTTTCAGCACATGCAACTGTATTACTGTAGAATTGTCTTATCTCCAAATATATGCAAAAAAATCAAGAAATATAAAATAGATACTGATTTTGTAGTAGCAAAAAAAAAATTAAAAATCCATTTGTGCAACGTTTGGTAGGAGCTTACCCCTCCTTCCCCTACAGCACAGGGTAGCCCATGGGCAGGGACACCTTGGTGGCCCTGCCAGCCCCCTCAGCCCTGTCCTTCACACATGCAATCCATGGGTGTTCCATCACAACCTGCAGGAGCAGCACGGGGGGGTAAAGTTGCCAGAGGCCAGTGCAAAGCATCCCCAGGTGAGGTGTGCTGACCAAGGGAGCTGCTGCATCAAACCAGAGCATCAGCCTTGGCCCTGACCTCCTCCAGCTCTGTGGTGCCCCCAGGCCATGACTGCATCCCTCGGGCACGTTCATCTTCCCAGTGTCTGAGCCCCTGCTGAGTGGCTGATCTCGAGTTACTTATTTATCTAATTAATTTGCCAGCAGTATTAATTCCTGCTCCTCCAGCCCAGTCCATATTGCCAGCCTGATTAGCCTGGCTCCCCTTCAGCTCCCTGGAATGAGTTGTGCCACGGCACTTAGGAAGCGGCGAAGGCTCACCCTTTTCCGACGCGTTAGGCTCACCCGGCGCAAACGGGAGCTGACACCGGGACTTGGCTGCTGTGAAACGAGAGGACAAGGCCACCACGATGGGCAGGGATGGCCCAGGCCTTTATCACAGCTGACAAACCCCAGTGCCATCTGGAATGGAGCTCCAGAGCTGTACATTGAGCCTGGCAGACTGTGGGAGGCTCGGGGTTAACCCGCAAGCTCAGCCGTTTACATGAACCTTAAACAAACTTCCAGCAGCATTTTTCTTTTCGCCGACTGACATTTTTCTTTCTGTTTCGTCAGTCATATCTGAGCGATCAGACAGGCTCTACACGTGGTACACCCACCAGGATTATTATCTAGACCAAAGGCCCAGAGCTCATTGTAGCAGGCATGTAATTCTTTACAATGTATGCCACGTTAACTGTGTTGGGTTATCTATTCAACAGCTGACTGAGCTGGGCTCTCAAGCTCTTCTCAACAACCATGTAAGAAGCGATGACAATTGTACTACTTCATAACGGCTGCATGCAACTCTGACACACACTTCACAGCAACCAGTCATCTATATAAACCAATTTCAAGAGCAAAATTGCATGGTGCCTCCACTCTGTTATAAACACAATGATATCCACTCAGAGCTGATAAATGCACTGCATTTCTCCAGAGCTTTAAAGAACAACTTCCCCGTGCCTGAGAGCTCCCTGAGGCTGGTTGGGGCTCTTCCCACCCTGCCTGGCCGTGGCAGAGGCACGAGGAGCTGGGCATGGGCACTGGGAAGGTGATGCTGACACTGGCACAAGGCTGTTCCCCCTCTTCCCAGGCTGTGCCTGATGAGCTGCGAGAGAAAACAAGGTTAGACGTAATTAAGGTTTTAAATACTTATCGACTCCTTAGCAATTTTCAAATTAATTACTGTATCTTTTCACAGGATTACATGCAATGTAATCCTTGTTATGGAATAAAATATCTATAGCAACCATGAAGTCCTTGAAAAAATACTTCAACACCAACCACTCTAACAAAGGGGCAGATTAAAGACTGTCAAACAAATTAGAAACATTTTTCCTGGCTATTAGAGCTCGGAAAACGGAGTGTGGAAGCAGCACACATCGATGCAGTGCTGGCTGCAGACACGCTGGCAAGGGGTGAGGCTCTGGATTTGGGAATATTGCAACTTCCCATCAATGGAGGTGGCAAATGGTATTTCTTAAGTGCAGGAAACGAGGCAGCCTTGTAGCTTCTGCCTCCTGCACTGTGTGTGTAACACACCCCACAGTATCACAGAGCAAAGGAAAGATGAAATATAGCTATAGGAACCTTGATTTAATGAACCCTGTAATTGAATACCAAAGCAAACAGACATCCTGAGAAAACACAACAACGACTATTCTTTTTTTAATTCAGATAAAGAATAGGATCAATCTCTGTTTGTTTGCCCTGTTCAGTAGTACTACAGGAGAGTTAAAAAGTGATCTAGAACAATCCATGGGTAACACTGTGTTCCTGAGTACTGTGGAATAATTTAAATATTATAAAAATTAACAAAAAAACGTTTATACATTGTTATCACACTGCTATTTTTTTCAGTCATGACCACTGAAAACACAACCCAAGTGGGTCCACCCAGAATACTTGGTGCTGCCTCAACAGGATGTTTGAGATGAGTCATGGCCAAGGTTGTCCCTCAGTGCTGGGATGCTCTGGGACAACTTTCCATGGGGCCACCTGCTGCCCACAGGGGCTGGGAAGTGGTGGCAGGGTGGGGAAAGGGGCCCAGAGGATCCATGCAGGTGATGAGACAGGAAGGGCCATGCAAGGAAGACATGGATGGGCTGGAATAAGCCCAGGGGAGTCCACAGGGCACCCCTGGGGATACCCAAAATTCAGCAGGCCCAGGCCCAGAGCAACCAACCAGCCCAAGATCCCCAGCTGGCTGAGCTCTGGGCAGGGGAGTTGGCCAGAGCCCCTCAGCTCCCTGCCAACCCAACACCCTGAAGGACCCACACCCTGACCCCCAGTCCCTCACAGCCTTTTCCCCAGGAACAAAGCTGAAGATATGAAGAACAAGATTGATTTGGATCCTGTTTTAAGTCCTCAAGGGATCAGGACAGTGACACATCAGACCATGAGCTGAAGGTCCAGGTGGCTGCACAGAAGACCACTCTGCTCTCCTTGTTCCCTTTGCCCTTTTCCCAGTTGTGGCTCTCACAAACATTTGTTACCTTTTCTTTGCTTTCTACAAAAAACCTTAAAAATACGCTTTTCTTCACTGTTTGAAAGATGTTTCATGCAAGACACACAGTGTCCTCCCTGGCACCTCCCAGCCTTGACTTATCCTTCCACATCAGAACTTATTCTTAAAGGAACTATTAGCAATGATCCCCATGGAAAGCCTTCCTAATCCCAAACCGTTGGTGCAGCTGTGGCTGAGAACAGGGGACAAAATGAGGTACTGGCTCAGAATTAACTTTGCTTCCTAGACTGGTCTACAATGCTCATTTTACTCTAATTTAACCTTTCCTAGTTAATTTATCCCGGTTCATCTTGGCAGCCTGTACCTGCCACAGTGATCATCTTCCATCAGGGCTCTGGGCGTGGAAGGGGTTGCTCTCTGTCGTCTCCGTAACCAACACACCTAATTAAAGTCCTTAAAAACCTTTAATGTGACAAGACGAGACAGGAATGGGAAAGAAAAATAAGAGAGAATCTTTCAATTACTTTAATCACTCTGACTTTCAAATCCCCCCCAAAACACAGCATGGGCTAAAACTTTGTGCAGTTCTCCCTTTTCCTTTGTGCAGTTTTCCCTGTGCCCTGTCCCACCACGGGCACCTTCCCAGGTAACGAGCACGGCCCTTCTGATGGGAAGGCAAAGAGAGAGTAAATACATAAAGTGCTTGTAATAAATGATTAAATTGTCCTCCAGGCACATTTTGCATATGAATATCGAAGTTGTGATTAATAGGCTATCTAACACATTAACAAAGGCTTCAGCAAACACCGGCCAGCGCTGCAGTATTTGCCAGCCCTTTCTGGCTTAAATAGAGCCGGAGCGGAGTGTTTGCTGGAGTCCCCAGTTCTGGCCAACAAGGCCATCAAAGCCGCGGCGATTGTGGCTTTTTCGCCCAGGAGGCTTTTTGCACATTGTGAACCCAAATGCCCCCGCTAGGCTCGCGATTAAGAGCGATTTAAAAATAAAAAAAAAAACCGGAGGCAGGAAACAATGTCCCGTGCCAATGAGGACTGGGAATTGCTCCGAGCAGGGAAACAATGGTGGGAGACAAAGGGGACATCTGGAGCTCGGCCCCGCGCTCCCGTCTGCCGGGGAAGGAAGGAGCGCTTTGTGCTCCAACCGAGAGCCCTTTGCCTCTTAATTGCCGAATTTATGAATGAGTTCTACATGCTCAGAGCAGACAGCAGCCCCAGCTCCAGCTGCCAGAGGAGCCCGGCACCGAGCACCGGGCACCGAGCACCGGGCACCGGGCACCGGGCACCGGGCAAGTCCGTCCCGTCCCGTCCCCGGCGCTCCCGGGACGCGCTCTCGGCTCGGCTCGGCTCGGCTCGGCTCGGCACAGGGAGATCATCTCTCCTCCCGAGCCCCCGTGAGAGCCGCGTGTTCGCTGTCCCGTCCCTCCGAGCAGCAGACAATGCAGAGGAAAGGTTAGCAAAGCCTTTCTCCACCAGCCACTGAAGCGCTACCGAGAAAATGAACAGAAAAACGTGCTTTTGGCCTCAAAAAAATCCTCCTGCAACAACAAATAGTTCATATCCATCCCATTTCTTCTTGCAGATTTTTAATCCTCTCTTAAGCACTTTTAAAGTGCCCAATTTTTGTCTCATTTGAATTTAAATCAGCTTGTAGGGAGAACTTGGAGAACTTTCTTTTTAAGAAAGCTTGTTTGGCAGGTACATTTTCCCAAGATCACCCAGCTTTAATTTTAAATTTCAAAAGCTTTGCCTTTAATCCCTTGAGCTGGCCTGGTACCTTGCACCATCTGTTCTGGGGTTTTGTTATACCAGAGAGCACCTGCAGAGTTTTGCAACATTTCAAGCTGTCTGTGGACAAAAATCAAAAGAATTATAATTTTCATAAACTGACGACGCCACAGCCCCACCTAACACCGATTTTCCACAACAAGTCTCTGCAGTGGGAACACTTCTCGGGCACCAGGGGGGTTTGTTCCTTCTGCCACCGGATGGTCAGTGGGAAGCCAGAAGGACCATGACCACCAGGCAACATCCCACCTCACCACCCCACTCCCTGCCCAGGATGCTCCGGGCTGGGAAAAGCTCTGTCCGTGCTCCCACAGGTGGGATGCTCACAGAAGAAGAAAATGGCCTTTTCCAGCTGTCAAATCATTCAGAGAAGTAGTGGCAAGGACATACCTGTCCATACCTGTCTGCTCCACAAGGGCAGTATTTCCCATTCCAAAGGCATCCCCACCACTTGGGTGGGTAGAAAAGATTTTTCTGCCACGTTGGGCAAACAAAAACTCTATTAGAAAGATGGTGTTTGTTTAGACTTCATTACCCAGAGCTCTTTATTACGGATAAATCCTTCCTCAGGGCATGCTGGATAATTCATACAGTATGGAGAGCTCCCCATCAGGGTGGTGAGCACCCATCCCAAACTGGTGGATCTGCAGCACTGGCACAGTCCTCAGACTGAACAGCATCTTGGGAAGGTGGAAGGTGAGCCACAATTGCTGTTGGATGTGTCCTGCAGGACTCTGGTGCATATCCCTGTTTGTGGTGAGTTGTGAGCTCTTCATTCTCATCTTCATCTCCCTTCTGAAGGGGAAAATCTCAGCCTGAACTGAGAGTCATTTGTTGTTTGGTCCCTGCTAAGCAGTGGATGGATAAAGAGGGAGAAAACAGTTTTCCTGGAATCATGGAATATCCTGAATTGAAAGGGACCCACAAGAGCCAAACATGGGCTTCTGTCCTTGCACAACCACCTGACCCAAACCACAACTTTCAAAGAGCAATCCCTCCACTTGCACTCACATCTGGAGGCTTCTCTCCTCTTGCAAGTGTGTCATTTCAGGGAGGCTGAGGCAGGAGCAGGAGGAAAGGCTGGTTCCTGCTGCAAAGAGTCACCTCTTGCCCTGATCCAGCATGGCTTGGGCCTCTCCAACTTCTTACTGAAAATAAAATAAAATAAAATAAAATAAAATAAAATAAAATAAAATAAAATAAAATAAAATAAAATAAAATAAAATAACATTAATACTTTTTTGAAAATCATAAAAAGTCCTGACACCTCAGAACACTCAGCCCAATTTCCCCCGAGCTGTGAAGCAGCAGTGACTCACCCCACGCAGTTTGTAGTTCCCTGGTGAGAGATGGGCTCTGTCTCCATGGAGGAGCTCAGTTTTCCACTGCAGGAAACAGCCCCTCTCAGCCAATTCTCATTTCACAAATCCTCTATTTCAGATCCTGAGCCCTGAGAGCTGTGCTGGCACCAGAAATAGCTGGGTAAGGCAGACGATGCGGGGAGGTGAAGGAATCCTAATTAACCAGAGGAGATTCTTGGACACACTGATATTCCCAGGAATGCAGTGCCCTCTCCCGGGTCCAGGGTTACCTGGGCTTCACACTGGGGAAGAGCAGGGACAAAGGACACTTGGTTTCCCCATGTGCCATCCAGGAGCTGAGGGTGCCCATGGATTTGGGATCCTCATGACTGTGCTGCTGCCCACGGAATGCTGAGCAGGACGTGAGAGGGAGCATTGCAGAGCAAACCCTACAAAAAACCCCAGCACTGGACTGTTCATTAAAGGAAAACATGGAGAGACCACAATGTAAAACCTACTCCAACTCCTTCCCAGGAGGGTGGAGCCAGGGGGGGATCAGACTCGGCTCCCAGGGAACAGGGACAGGACAAGAGGTGCATCAGGGGAGGGTCAAGTGGGACATGAGGAGGAATTTCTGCATGGAAAGGGTGGGCAGGCACTGGAAGGATCTGCCCAGGGAGGTTGGGAGTGCCCAGCCCTGGAGGTGCCCAAGGCAGGACTGGCCGTGGCACTCGGTGCTCCATGGGCTGGGGGACAAGGTGGGCATCGGGCACAGGGTGGGCTCCAGGCAGCCTGGGAGGGCTTTACCAAGGTGGGCATCGGGCACAGGGTGGGCTCCATAGGCTGGGAGGGCTTTGCCAAGGTGGGCATCGGGCACAGGGTGGGCTCCATGGGCTGGCAGGGCTTTTCCAGCCTGGATGATCCAGTGGTGGTGTACAAACCCAGAGGATCCAGGCAGCCCTTGCTCACCTGCTGGCTGTGGGCCATGGGACTGCGTGGATTTCCATGGATTGAGTTGGGATGATGTTTAAGGACCTGCTGGGGGCTCCTCCCCACAAGTCCCTGCAGAGCTCAGTGCCCAAAGCCGAGGCTGAACACCCACAGCCTCCCTGACACCGAGCCCGTCGAGCTAATTAACACCCTTCATCTCAGCGTGGATGCTACTTAAGAAATGCCAAGGCAGCAGGGCCTGCCCCCAGGAAAGGAATAAAGCAATTAGAAGGGGAAAGAGCAGCCAGGCTAAACAGCAACAAGATGCAGGAGTTTGAACCACGCAGGAGTTTTCCAATGGCACCGGAATCCTGAGCCAAGGGCAGGTGACACAGAGAGGGGGAGGCTAAAGGAGGGGCAGCCAAAGGCACAGAAACAATTCGTGACAAAAGTGCCTGGGGAGGAGGGAAAAAAGGGATTTGGTGTCTCTACTTGCCTGACAGAATAAAGGGAGCTGCTGAGAACAGATTTCCACAGAGAAGAGAGAAAATACTGGGAGTGATTTCAGGAGCAGACGAGGATGCACTGAGTGAGCAGGACCAGGTGCTTCTGCCTGCTGTCTGTGCTACTGAGGCAACAAGGATCCAGCTCTGGAAGAAGAGGAGTAGGGAAGAATCCTGCCCAGCCTGCTTGTCCCTGGCACCGGCGCTGTGGGCTCTGACGTGGGAAGAAGCTCCATGTGCTGGAGGGCCGCGTGGGAGGGCAGAGTTCGCAGGGCCAGGTGCTCAGGGGTGTGCACACACCCCCAGGATCTCAACACACGAGCTCTCCGCCTGCTGCCTTTGGAAAAGTGGCTTTGCAAACAGTTTTGGTGTGTAAAGCAGCCCATTCGTTCCAGCAGCGGGAGGAGAAGCCGTCCGGGTGCAGTGCCCTCTTCTGCCCCCGGGGCTCCTCATGTCCTCACCCAGCCTGAGCCCTGCGCGGTGCCACGTCCTGGAGGGCACGGGGCAGCAGCCAGGGAGCCCAGAATTCCCGAAAATCCGGGGCTGGCCGCGCCGGAGCTGCGGCACAGATTAGCATTGCCATCTAGTGGGGGCTCGTCATTGCCCGTGGAAATCCTGCACATCGCACGGAACCCACCGCCCCCTGCTCTGCTTCCATCGCTCCCTGCCGGCCCCGGGAAGGAGGGTTTGCTGGAATGGGGATGGATTCCCTGTGCTCCGGCCCTGGGAAGGAGGATTTGCTGGAATGGGGATGGATTCCCCGTGCTCCGGCCCTGGGAAGGAGGGTTTGCTGGAATGGGGATGGATTCCCCGTGCTCCGGCCCCAGGAAGGAGGGTTTGCTGGAATGAGGATGGATTCCCTATGCTCCGGCCCTGGAAAGGAGCGTTTGCTGGAATGGGGATGGATTCCCCGTGCTCCGGCCC
>JAOXXN010000102.1:37880783-37894880 GCA_026770055.1 Myrmophylax atrothorax
AAGGTGGGCATCAGGCACAGGGTGGGCTCCATGGGCTGGGAGGGCTTTGTCAAGGTGGGCATCGGGCACAGGGTGGGCTCCATAGGCTGGGAGGGCTTTGCCAAGGTGGGCATCAGGCACAGGGTGGGCTCCATGGGCTGGGAGGGCTTTGCCAGCCTCAGGGATCCTGGGATTCTGTGACAATATCAGGAGATGCTGGAGTTGAGGCAGCACAGAAAAGGTGGGAGGGGACTCCTGGGTCAGGCTGTGTCAGGACTAAACGCTGTGGGGGCATCTACTGTCTCCTGGGGTTGGCAGACAGAGATTGAGAGGACTAATGAGCACCTGAGCAATGAGTTCCACGGGGAGATTGACACAGAAAGGCTTCTGCAGAACTCAAACCAGCACCACGGTGTGTTGGGATGATGCTCCACCAGGAGCCAGCAGAGAAGACATCCCAACTCCTCCTGCTCCTCCTCCACGTTCCTTCCCCACCAGCTGACACAAAGGCTTGTGCTGGTCACAGGAGCTCTCAGAACTACACAGGATTTTCCAGGAGACAAGTCAGTATCCTAGAAGTGACTTTGTAAATAGTTCTCATTGAACACACCTGAACAAAAATCATTAGTACTCTTCAGCTTCTAAATCCTGCTGAAAATTAAAATTAAACAAAGTCCAAGTCTTTTGCTCAAGAACCCAGGAATATTTTAAATCTGGTAAGAATTGTGTGCCACAGAGTCAACACTTCACCTTCCATCTTTATGCCTCCAGAAAAGAAACTTTTCTTTATTTCATTTATTTTTATTTTATATATTTCCCATGTATTCTTTCTTTCCTCATTACACTTTTATCCTTTAATTCCTTCCTCTCTGAATACAAGGAAGAAATTCCAAAGCTCTGAAGAATAAAATCTGTAAGTCAATGCTTTTTTTTTCCTAGTTAACTCCCTAAGCTTATGGTGCACAAAACTGGAACTATAATATTATTAAAATCAATTGCCAAACAATTTAAAATAGAAAAATATTAAAAAGAACAAGAAATATGTTTTTTACATTTTCCAGAAAAGGACTCTATGTTGTATTATCCCTCTTGCAATTTTGTGATTTTTTTGGTCACACTGGGGAATGTGAGGAAATAGAAGCAAATAGGATTAAGATATCAAATGTTGGGGATGTTTTATGCATTTTATCTGCCTTGCACTGGGCCAGTGACGACGAGGGGCTAATGGAAACTGGGGCCCCCAAATTTATAACAGGCTCTTCAAAGGGAAATTCTTCTGCTACATGGATCTTATTTGTGTGGGAAAACCCAATTACTGCAGGGTTCTTGTACCTCCCCATTTTCTTTTATGATGCTTTTTGCTCTAAGTGCTTATTATGATTCGATAACCCAGTTACAAATAAACTGTGACCCTCCGCTCTTATCTCCCAATTCCCAGCTTTCCAATTTGTCACAGTTAGTTCAGAACTTGACTTCTTATTAATTACTACCACGAGGTCCTGGGGGGAGTTGCAGGGCTGCAGCATCATCTCCACTCCTCTAAGGTATCTTGGAAGATCTCTGAAATCCAAATCTCTGCAGAGGCAGCTGCCCAACAACAAAATAACCCAACAAATCAAACCAAACCCAACCAAAACAACCACTAAAACACCACCAACAGAGATCCGAAACCAACTAATCAACAACAACAACAAAAGAGAGAAAAAATAATCAAAACCAACAAAAACAGCCCAAACAAACCTAAATCCAACAACAAAACAAACCAAACAAACACTGTATCACTACCACAGGGAAAAAAAAACAGAATAAAAACAAATGAGAAAAAAGAACTCCCAAACCAACAAAATAAAACCAGACCAAACCAAAACCCAACAAAAAACCCCCAACCAACCAAACAAAAAACCAAATCAGAAAAACTCAGAAAGATAAAAAATAAAATATTTTCAACATATCTCTTGAACAGATTTGAACAGCAAATCAAAGACCAAAAAATCTCCTCTGCATCATCAGACATTTAATTTCCAACTCTTTCAAAAGCCCAGCAGTTTGGGGTTTATCCCTTCCCTGCTCAGCACCCACAAGGACCTTCTTCCCACAATTTCCGATGCTGGAAAACCTTCCACATTCCCAGAGAACAACATCCATGTTCTCAGCCCTGAGGAGCTGCCACAGTTTTCCCAGGCACAGAGCCCACATACAGAGCAAACCAAGGAATAAACCAACGTCTGAACCCCTCCTTTAACAAGGAATAAACCAGTGTCTGAACCCCTCCTTTGGCTGTTTCCAGCCAACTGCCCCTGACAGCGCCACAGACATGGTGACAACGGGTGTCTCAATCACACACGTAGTGATAAAGTTACTCCACTTCCCCCAAAGTCCACTGTCATATATAAACTTTGCTGCAGTAACTGCAGAGTCCTGAAAACTTCTGCTCCCATAGGGAAACCTGCTGCCTCACTCACAGCACAGCTGGGAATTACCCAGTATTTCCATTCTGGAAACCATCATCAAGAATGAGACTTTTTTTCCATACTGGTGCTCCCAAGGCTCCCCCAAATCCATCCTGGAGAGGCACCAATCCTATGGCAGGTGCGAGGTGGGCAAACTTAGACAGAGAAGCAGCTGCACAGAGCTGAACTGCTCCTGTACTCACTGCATCCACAGGCTTTTCCATTCCTGTCAGCCAGCGGAACGCTCTGCGTGGCCCAGGGAGCAGCAGCTGGGATCCAGATTTCAGGCACAGCATTTTCCCCACTGAAGTGAAGGAGCCCATCCTCTCCCAGGGGCATTTGCATCCCTGGCATTTGGCCCTGCACCAGCAGGAAGAGATTCTTGAGATCTTTGTCCCGCTCAGGAATCTGCTGGAAATGTCCAAGGATATCCTTGGGAACAGGCACATGGCTCGGGGACAGACCCCAGGGGATAACAGGCAGGGCAGGAGGGAACCACAATTTCTGAATGAATTAGACATTTACTTAAATTTGTTTAACAAAAAAATAATTGAAGCAATGTAAGAATTGCTTGAAGCCCTCTAATTACAGAGCCTTGGCAAAGGAATCAATATGATTATTCCTGTCATCCATTAATTATGAGGCACATTTCTACAGTCAAGTGAGAGATGATAAATACTCAACTACTGTTTAATATGACTTACTGAGCCCCAATTTCAAAGTTAAACAAATAAAATCTGATTTGCAAAGTACATTATTAAATATTTCATCCATTAACCGCTGCTAAAATAATTCAGCTCTCCAATTGGAGCCATTTTTATTTGGACTATTTCCAGTGCACTCGAGGAATAACACTCGGCATCAATTACTGACCAGTTCTCATCCTGAACTTACAACGTGCATTTGTGGTGTCTGAAATATCCTCCCTGTGCTCTGGGTGACAGATGAAAGATCCAAGCTGAGTGAAGGTGGCTGTTTTATTTGGGGGATTTCTTTATATTTTAATTAATGTCATCAACAAGAACATATTGATTTGCTAAGCTGGTTTTTAATGAATTATCATACCTGAAGCCTGTGCCTTTTAAAAAATCCTTTTTGGTGTGTGCAGGGAGGCTTTGCCTTGAAAGGAAAGAAAAAATAATAAAATAAGAAAAGAAAACAGAAAGAAAAATGAACGTTTCAATCAGTTCTAATGCTCCCCAAACCCACAGTACTTAATTTCTTGAATCTCCTGTTAGTGAATGAACAAAGGCAAAAATAACAGGCTAGTTATAAACTAGTACTATGATGACATTGTGAATTATTTAAAAAGGGCATATTCAGTGTGACCATAGAGCCATCAATCATAATAGACATTGATGAGAAAAAGAGGTTTCAGTCACTTCCTATCTGCCAGGAGAACAATTCTATCTCGCAGGTAGCTCTGAAGTGCCGCTGACCTGATGTCACTCGCATTGTTGCTCTACCCTTTGAACGGGCAGAGCAGAGTCTCTCAATATTAGAATCGAATGAGTAAATAAATCCCCAGTTCAGCGCCGCACTCCTTCCGAGTGCACACTTCAATTTGTCTAACAATGGGCAGGACAGAGAAGCAGGAATCTCTTCAAGCAGGGATGAATTTTTTATGGCTGCTCCAGTCCGGCTGCAAAGAATGGGGGTTTAAATGGGAGCGGCGCTGCTTTTAGTGGCAGCCCCCAGAGACAAGGGCTTGGGGAAGGGTTTTGTGTGCCATTCAGCCCTTCCCGAGCATGTGCCTCTGGCTCTGCCTTCCTCCCAGAGCTGCTGCCAAACCTCCTCATTGTGGGGCTCACCGGGATCCCTCCCGGAGGGAATGAAATCACCCCCTCACCTCCTGGCATTCCCAAACACCTGAGTGTTATAAACAGCCAGGGAGAAGCCTGGTTGAACCAATTCAAATCCAAAACCTGGCTCAATCAACCCAAATCCAAGACATGGTTCAATCAACCCAAATCCAAAACTTGGCTCAGTCAACTCAAATCCCAAACCTGGCTTAAACAACCCAAATCCCCTGGTGGCTTTAAAAGGGAGTAAATATTGCAGCTGAAACCATGAATGTGGAGTAAGAAGGGAGAGAAAAAATCACTCCAACTTTTAATTTGTGCTGGATTAATCTGGGAGAGAGTCTTTCACCTGATACCCCACATAATTATACCTGAAACTTTCCCTTGCATCACATGTTCCATCGTTGTTGGTTACTCTAATTAGCCCTCCGATTCCTGTGGCTGCAAAGATGGAATAAATTGTGCAGAACTCCAGCTTTGCACAACAAACACTTCTCCCACAATCCCAGGGATGCTTCCCATGGCATCCCAGGGAGGCTTCCCTGGACTGCCCACCCTGAGAGCTGCTTTGGCAAATTCTTCTAGTTCTGGGCACTGGCACTGAGGATGCAGGGATGATGGAGGACAATGCAGGACACAGGAATGTGGGGATGAGGGAATGCACAGATGTAGGGATACATGGATGCAGGGATGAGGGGATGTGGGGATGTAGGGATGCAGGGATGTAGGGTTGAAGGGATACAGGGATGCAGGGATGTAGGGATACAGGGATGTAGGGACACAGGGATGAGGGGATGAGGAGATGCAGGGATGTAGGGATGCAGGGATGCAGGGATGAGGGGATGTAGGGATGAAGGGATGCAGGGATGAAGGGATACATGGATGCAGGGATGTGGGGATGCAGGGATGCAGGGATGTAGGGATGAGGGGATGCAGGGATGAAGGGATGCAGGGATGTAGGGATATAGGGATGCAGGGATGTGGGGATGCAGGGATGTAGGGATGAGGGGATGCAGGGATGTGGACCTGCCTCCCTGCCTGCCCCAACCCCTCTCAGCCCAGCCCTCAAAGCCTGCAGCAGCATCCCTGTACTCCACTTACTCCTCATCCTCACTCCCACCCCAGCAGCTCATCCAGGGAATCCATTCATCTCCATGTAACCTCGTACCACTCCAAACCTGTGCATTGCCACTTAATTGTTACTAACAGGTAAATCAAAGGTAAAAGAGAACTAATTAATTTTCCAGCTCAGTTTTATTTTACTGTTACTGTTTTGAGAAAATAGAACTAAACCCCATTAGTGTTAAGGTAAGACCATGAAACAACATAATATAATGCAAGAAAGACATTTAATAGCGTAGAGGAATGTTAAATTACTAATTAACTCCAAGTTACTGTATAAAAAAGCAGAGTAATTTACAGGATTATTGCAATATGCAGCTTAGATTGCCACAAGGGTCAGCTGGGGAGCATTTCCTGCTATTTCTTTCAGTGGGGTGGTTATTGTAAAATTCCTCTCACATTAAAATCTCCTGTCCTTACCCACAGTTCAGTGCTGCTAATTAGCAGCCGCTGAGATTTCCCGAGCAGTCAATTTTTCTGTGTTAAGCTGCCAAATGTTCCCAACTGCTCGAGATGCTCCACACCCCGAGTGTCCTGCTGCCCACCCTGCTCTGGGTGCAGCACCCAGGAAAGGGAAATATTATTGTCCTGCTCTTTGTCTCAGCAAGCCAGGCCAGCAGAGCCCTTCTGGCGCCGCTGGCTGAGCCACAGAACTTAGAAATGTCTATTTTCCCCCTCTTTTTTCCCCTAAACACTCCCTATACTGCTCCAACCCCAACACTGGAAGCTCTCCAATCTCTGGTTTTTTCGTTCAAAAGCGAGTGTTTTCACATTCCATTTAAACTCCTATTTAAACACGAAAGCGAGAAAAGACATCTTTTAGTTTTTACCTAAATATATAAGAAGAATGCCATAACTTTGATTAATAATTGATTAAATAAACCATCCACACATCAAAGGCAGGAAGAAGAGCTGTTCCACAGAAAGGCTCCACTATCAAATAGCACTTTGTTGTCTTAAACACTGCTCAGATCTGCAGCATTACATAGCTCGTTGCACATTAATGTTTGAGGTTATAAATGGCAGTGTTTCCCAAAGAGTTTATTATCATTATTATTATTATTGTTATTCTAAAAGGGAAATAGAATTCAGCTTTTATTTTTTTCTAATTAAACACCAGCAGTTTTAAACCAGAGGATTTTGGCCAATAATCATAGAGCCTCCTCTTTTCCTCTGCCTTTTGTTGGCTTTATGACTAATTTATGTTTAACCTTCTTGAGAATCCATGGTCACAAGACACTTTCTAAAAAAATTCAAAGCAACTTTTGCTGTGTCCAATAGAAGGGCAAAAGGTCTTGGGAGCTGGGAAATGTTGCGAATTGAAAGAGGCAGCACGATCTTCTTCACCTCCTCTTCACGGCAGTAAGAGCAATCAGGAAACAACTACTAATTGCTTCATCAAAATTAAGCTTCTCCAGCTTCATACCAATTATTTCACCGTGGCTGTTCAGAGCCTCGTGTGCTTTCCATCCACACGAAGGAAAAACAAATCAGGGAGTGGAGCTGCAGGGCACTTCCAGAATCGCCCGATGAAAGTAGGATTAGGGTTTCAGGGTTCAGCTCCTCCATCCGCCGGAATTCCCTCTTTAAATGCCCAAAGTTGCTTGAAACATAAAGCACCTGAACATACTTGTTCTTCATTTACACATGAGAAAGGATTGTAAAATTTACTCACGACAAGAGTGCAAAATTCATTGTGCTGACAAGAATAAATCCATTCAGTCGATGATCAAAACAGCAGCCCAAGGGTAACAAAGAACAAGTGTCAACCACATTTGCTCTGAAGTGCCACAAAAATCCCCCCTGGGAATTCCAATCATGATGCTCTATAACTATATTTATATAAGGGGTTTTTTTTTAAAAAAAGGAGGGAATATAAAGGGGAAAAGAACTCTGCACTGAGGATGAAGAACTTTTAAACTGGTTTAATTTTTCCTTGAAAATATGAGGGTGGAGTATTTAAAATTAATTTTAAAAGTATTTAAAATAAAGTGCATTAGTCAGTGCTCAAAGATACCTTTTTTCAGCATGATGTGCAGGGATCTATTAGTGGATATATACACATATATAACTATTAGTGAATATATACACATAAAAAACTATTAGTGGATATATACACATATAAAACTATTAGTGGATATACACACATATATAACTATTAGTGGATATATACACATATATACCCATTATAAATATATACACACACATACATACACACATGTACACACATGTATTATCTCTTATATATGTATTGTGTATCTATGCTGCAATTTACGTGCTAATCCTTGAATACAGTTTTTGTTTGGTACTGAAATGCTCTTAGTGCTCCTTAAGAGCTGACAAACACCTTCGTGTAGCTCCAGACCCAGCTCAAGATAAAGGGCTGCAGCATTTCCCTCCCGAGCCTGGCCAGCGGCTCCTGACTCCACAGAGCACGCCAGTGTGTGGAACATGGAGCATATGCTGAAACACATTTCTGTCTGCCAAAAATAGAGGCAACCCCCCCAGTGATTGCTGGAGCCAGGGCAAGTACAGCCCAGTTTGTGCTTGCTGGGTTTGGGAGTGTTTCCTATACTTTATTGTGGTCTGTGTTTCCTTCAATGCTCTGACTCTAATCATTACAGCATCATTTTTGCCTCATTCCTTTTTATCTTGGCAGAGAACAGAGTGATGGGAGCACACCACAGAAAAATTCATCTATATTTTTAATATAAGCCTTGTATTTATGTGTCATCAGGGAAGTCAAAATGCATATGGGCAGAGGAGGTGACTCTTCTCTGGGAGACTCCAAAAATTCCTGGGTGCAGCTGATGATTTTTGATTATTTTTCCCCAAATGAGGCTTTTTCCTCCTATCTCACTCGCAGAGGCAGCCACTGACAAGGCTATTTCCATAGTGGCGAGGTCTGCTGTTACTCTGAGTGGTTAAACCCAGCCCAGGGGGCAGATTCTGGGTGTGCCCCTGGAGGGAAAGTGCCCACTCCCCTTCACCAACTTCACATGGGGACTGAAGAGCAAGGCACGGGAATAAATAGACCAGTGGGGAAAAATAAAATATTTAGCACCTACTTTTCATGTACAGGGAGCACAAAAGGTCACAGTTCTCCACTTTTCCCCCACTTAAAAATAAACCCAGTTTAAAAGACACTGAGATTCCCAGAATTCAGCAAAGCTTTATTTGTTCATTTTATGGACTGGGATCATCCCGGAGCATCTTTTAAATGCTGTCACCACGGCGGAGCCAGAAAAATGAGCTTCTGAACTATTTTTTTTTTCCTCTTAAGCATCCCCTGCGTTTCATGATGTGAAATGCTGCATTTCCCCAGGTTTCTGCCCACCCAGCCGGGTCCATCCCCCCATGGCGGAGGGTTGCCCGCCCCGCTGGCAGGCTGGCAGTGCCCCGCGGGCTCGGGGGCGGCAGGACTGTCCCTTGCCCTGGCACCAGGCACGGCGGGGCTCAGCCCCAGGGCCGCGCTCCTGCCGAGCATCCTCGGCCGCGGCTGCCCGGCCTGCTGTGCCCGCTGCGGGGCGGGATGCGCGGGGGGCACTCGGGGCCCGGCCCGGACCTAATCGAAGTGGCAGAGCCGTCACCGTCCATCTATAGCACGGCCTCCTCCCGCCCCCAGAGCTCCCAAATAATCCCGCGACAGCTCCCCGGGAATCGGCCTGATCTGCGCGGCCCCCGCTCAGTCCCAGCCGAGCCCTCCGCAAACCACCCGGGCAGCAGCGCTCGGGCCGGAGCCCTCCTGTGCCTGGCACAGCCAGGGGCACCTGCGGTTCCCCCGGGGAAAGGCACGGCCCCAAAGCTGGCAGCGACAGCGGGAGCGCCCCGGGCGCGGCGAGGGCAGCGCTGGCACCCGCAGCATCATCCGCGGGCGCCGCATCCCGGAGGGGACCCTGCCCGACCCGCACAGGGCACCAATCCTGCCCAGCCTGGCAAGGACTATCCAGTTAAGGGTGGTTAACCAGTCCCTGCCAGGTTTGGACACGGCAGGGATTACCTGCAGGAAGGAAAAGGCAGCAAAGGGAGGAAAGGAAGGGCTGCAGACAGGGCTGGGGGCAGTGCCCGGAGCTGCATTTAGAGCAGAGGAAAAACTCTCTTCTAATAAAACTTTCTACTAAAATTCTGGATTCAAACAGCACCAAGAATTTCAAAGGATCCGTTTCTCTGTTTTGTTCACTGAGTTTGACTTAGTTTTTTTTTTTTAAATGTCCTTGCTCCAAAATGAACAGGAACAGGAGCCAAATGTTTCCTTCCAGTAACAACAGGATAAAATTCCCTAAATTGGAAACCCTCCCAGTGGAGGTGAAGCCTGGGTGTTATGGGAGAAGATTATCTAACCCAATGTGCAATTTGCTCTGTTGTTTTTTAAAAATGTTCTGATAATGGATCCAACCTCAACAACTCCAGAATTCCACACACGAAGGAAAAGAAAAACTTCTGGAAGTTTTAAAGATTGTATTTCCTGACTGTGGATTCTTCATGCAAAATGATGCCATTAGTGCAGCTCTAAGGTTTGTCATTCTGTGAATGTGAAGATTCACTTCCAGGGAAAATGCTTCCACAGCAGCTGGACAGGAAAACAGGGAAATGTAGGGAAACAAGCTAAAATTCTGCTGGAATTACACAACTACATGTAGTGCATTAAATAAAAACTGCATTAATTACATTTTTAACAAACAACTTCCTATGTCTCAGGAAACTTAAAAACTAAATTGCCTGTTTAGTTTGAACATACTGAGATAATATTAGCACTTACAAATGAATTCCTGCTATTTCATGACTTCAGTGCAACTCAAACCACGCTCAAATCGCAAGCGGATGAAGTTTGAGAGGACACTGATCTCCAACTCCAGCAGCTGGTACGTTCTGGGAGCTGAAGGATTTTAATTTTCCTGCTGAATCTGAGACCAAAATTTCTGCACTAGCCCCCCCACTAATTAATGCACCACTCGAGCTCACTAACTAGACCAGGCCAACAGATTTTTGGGTTGCTCGGGCTCTTTGGATTTCGGAAATTGTCGTCACTGGCTTTATATAATTATTGGAGCCCAACTCCTTTGCTTCCTGAGATCCTAATTGCTGCTGCCAGCATGGCAGAGAGCAAGGTTTTCTTCAGGACAGTGTTACAATCAGAGTTCTCTCCTCTGCCTGTGCTCAAGGGCTGCTGGTGATGTCAGTCCTCACTGCTCTTCCAGGAGAAGTCATGGAATTGCTGCTCACTTTTGGCAATTTATGCCTTGAGCTTCAATGGGCTTTTTCTCTGAGTTCTTCTACATGTAGTTAATATCCTTCTCCTTCCTGCCTTCCTCCCTTATAAAGGATATAAATAAAAGGTCTTTCTTACGCTGTGCCTCAAGACATGGTCTCTTTGGTCATTGCTATCACCATGAATCATTATTTATTAACGAATTGGCAGCTCATTCTCTATTTGATGACATATTTCAATATTCAGTGTCACTGTTCTTATCATCTTGCCTGGGACATGCTCAAACAAAATGTATTTTAGATTTTTACCAACTGTTGTAGCCACTCACTACTTGAGTGTGGCCTTGGGGCCCATCTTGGGTGCAGTCCAGTCCTTTTTATTAGATTTCTCTTTCCTTATGTTGTGTAAAAAGGATATACAAGTATTTTTAGCAAACAGGGTTGCTCTTTAAAACTGAGGAGGGGGAGGTCTTTATCAATGCATGCAGAAGACAATTATTACCTTCCTGAGGAATGATATCAATGTCTGAATATCTCTGTGATGGCACCCAGAACTGAGTTGACATGTTTGCTGACATACCGGAGTCCTGGTAGTGCTATGTATAAACTATCTAACCACAGCCAAATATTAGGCCTTTCAACCCATTCTGGCTGCAGAGTGATCTACACTCATCCCCCTCATTACTGTTAATGAGGCCTCCTCTGTGATGCCCAGAACATGGACATTTAAAATCTCACTAAAATCTAAACTATCATCCCTCGCCTTTTTAGGGTTGGGCCTTTTCTCTGAAGAACAATACATGGCATATACACATTATTTTTTGAGATGATTCTAAGCTGAGCTTTCACCTGACACAACACTTCTCCTGACCCTTCTCCTGTGCTCTACCAGCACCACCAGCCTCAAGTTCAGCTCTCAAAGCTTTATTTCTCTTTCAACTTTCCCCTTGGCTTGAGGCAGCACGTCCCTCATCCTGACTCCCTTTATGCCTCAGAAGCAACTCCCAGAGCTGCTGCCCTGCTGAAGGTGGCAAAAGCAAATTTTGGTCTTGTCAGCTTTCTCTCCAGCACAAGGGTCTGACCAGGCAGCTCCAGAGAGACCTGGCTGGCCCAGGCAGGGCAGTCCCACCTCTCTCCCCTCTGTCCCAGCGGGCCTGGAGCCCAGGGAGATGTTCTCTCTGAGGACAAAGACCACCATCAGCACTGCATCCAAAACCTGCGTGGTGAGAACGTGCCAACCTCAGTGTTGGACCCCACAGTAAAGTGGTTTATTCTATCTGTGACATCCCGCTTGTGCTCCACAATTTTTAATCTTCTTTCTGCCAAATAACAATTTTTTGGTGCATATGAGGAAGGAATTTCAATTATTACATTTTAACTCTTGGTTCTGCCTGAGAAACTTGAAAAATGCAACGTTTTGAATTCATCCTTCAGAAAGGGAGAGTAGGGAAGGAGCTGGATTTTTCTTTACCCTGTTTTGTCTGTGATTGGGGGTTTCTCTGATCCAGAAAATCCCTCCTAGATTTCCAAGAAACCTGCACTTGTGGTGGAAGCCCAGGTAAGTTTGCACCCCAGCAGCCTTCTGCATAGTGTCATAAATGCATAAAAAAAAGGAAGGGAAGGAAATGCACAAAACCCCCAGAGCTGGATTTTCCTACCCCAATTTCCCTGGGATTGGGAATGTCTCTGCTCCAGAAAACCCCTCCTAAATTCCCAGTGAACCTGCACTCATGGTGGACAAAAATTTCCTGAAGAGAAGCGTTCTGAATAGTTTGATGAATAGAAGGCAAAAGGGAGGGGAGGGCAGGGCAGGATCCCCAGCAAGGCTGAGCCACCCCCTCGTGTCGGTGCCTCAGCTGCACATCAGACATGCGGAACATTGAACCAGCCTCTTAAATATTATGACATGGAGAAAATCACATTGTGCTTTAACCTATCAACAAAGGAGCAAAGCAATTACAGAGCTAAACACAGTCGAGGAAGACCCAATAAAGAGAAATCCAAGAAAATTTGGTGAAAATTCTTAAGGGGCCTTACAATGTTTAATCATGCTCCAGGCCTAAATTAATATTCTGCTTCTAATTCAAAAGACTGAACCACAAAGGTACATCTTTTGGGTATTTTTAATAACCAGAGTACAACACTCTGTGAATTAGCAGCTGGTCTGACTGGTATTTTACTTTTTCTTTGCTTACTCAAGTAAAGCAGTTAATATTAGTATAATCATCAAACTAACATTAGTCAGACAGAGGACAGATTTTTTTTTTTCCCATACTCTAATGCAGAATATAAAAAAAAAATAAACCCAGATTTAGAAATTCCTTTGTGTATTAAATATTTTTTCTTAGGCAATTTCAATAAAACAAAAAAAATTGTTATATTCACACATTTTGTAAAACAAACAGTAGTTTAAAGAGTGCATAAACACATGGAGGACAGTAAAAAATCCCATTATGTGCTGCTGCCCACTACTATTCCAGTGACATGAAAAATATTTATGGAAATACATCCATCCTGCTCAGAATTGGTGGAAAAATACACTTCCCTGAGCTGAAAGTGCTGGTTACCTGATTCACTTGTGGGTTGTTTTTTCTTCAGCCCCAGCTATTTGCAAATGTGCCACTGGATGAGACACTTGGTTTTACATCTAGTTTGTGGAATAATATTTATTTGCTCAAGCTCTGCACAGACTTGGAATAATCCCATACAGTTGTCAAAGAGAAAGATAATTTTCCTTAAAATAAATAAGAAGCAGAGATTGGAAAGCTCAAAAGTGTGAAACAAAAGGACAATGCAACTCTCTGATTTGTTAATGCTGCTCTGATGTTGAAGAACAGTCCAGGACATCTCAGACAGCTCAAGGACTTTATGGAGTTGGCCTCACCTGCAGTTTATGCCAGGTAGGGGTTTCAAGCTTAGTCACTGACAACATGTCATGAATTCAGCACAGAGATATCCATTTTCATACAATTCCTGCTTAAAATGCAGCCAAAGGAGCCTGAAGCCACACTGACCATGTGCAACATTTTACATCACTAAATTCCTGTTTCTGCTCATCTTGTGTTGCATTTGTTGTACAAAGAAGAAAATAACAAATCTACAGAGAAGGGAAGGAAGGTGGGCAAGAAAGCGTGGGAAGGAGATTTCAACTCTGAGACAACATGAATCCTCTCCTGGGAGCTTTTCCATTTCCATCTGTGTCTGTTTGTACCTCTGCAGCTTTGGGCTGGTTGTGCCACTCTGTGTTAGAACATGGTATGGACACAGCTCAAACCCAGGCTGGGCAGAGAAGGGATGGGGAGCAGCCCTGGGGAGAAGGACTTGGGTGTGTTGGAGGATGAGAAATTCCACTGAAGAGAGGAGCCCCGCTGCTCTGGAGCCAGGCTGGGAGAGCTGGGGGGGTCACCTAGAGAAGAGGAGGCTCCAGGGACACCTGAGAGCCCCTGCCAGGGCCTGAAAGGGCTCCAGGAGAGCTGGAGAGGGACTGGGGACAAGGATGGAGGGCCAGGACACAGGGAATGGCTTCCCACTGCCAG
>JAOXXN010000102.1:37913229-37931516 GCA_026770055.1 Myrmophylax atrothorax
AAGGGGCTGGGAAGGAGATGGGAAGGGGCTGGGAAGGAGCTGGGAAGGGGCTGGGAAGGGGCTGGGAAGGGGCTGGGAAGGGGCTGGGAAGGAGCTGGGAAAGGGCTGGGAAGGAGCTGGGAAGGAGCTGGGAAGGAGCTGGGAAGGAGCTGGGAAGGGTGTCCTCTCCAGGCTGGAGGCAGCGCATCGCATCACACAACACACAACACAACGACTTCACGGCGCACACAGAAAAGTTGGAGTCGCAGAAAGCAGCTCCGGTGAATACATTTTAAGGACTTTCTGTGTCTTTGGCTCCCGCAGCAGCCCGGGCCGGGCCGGGGGAGCCCCCGGCTCAGCTCTCAGCAGTGGTCACATCCCCCCCGGCTCCGGCGGCACATGCAAAGGAGGGCAGCAAAGGTCTTACGATCAAACGGGGAGAAAATGACTGACAACACTGAGCCGGTTCAAAGGAACTAATGGAATAATTAGTTCCAAAAAGACTAAAAAGACTGAAGAATTCATGATGTCATAAAAAGCAGAGCTACTTAAATTGGATTAGAAAATAAAAATGACACGAACATTGTAAATATTCACAGATCACATCATTGACGTGTAATGTGCCGTTAAATGATGTCAAATTAAAGGGGAAATTACATGTGTAAGAACTAGGAGGAATAAAGGGAAGACATTTTAAAGATGCACAGTCCTTCAAGTGAAAATCCCTACCGTATATCAGGGCTGATCACTGCATGGATGAGGAAACTATGAGAGAAGAATAAAATAAAATATGAGAAAGAAAACATAAGGTAAAAACATCTCAATTTAAAGCTGTGGTGAAAGGCTGTTAACTCCAGAGCCCGTGCACTTCCCTCAGCCTGGCTCTGTCGGGCCGTGCCCAGCACCAGGCCCCTTCACTGCTTAAACCCTGTCAAAATTAGTCCCAATTTATTACAACAACCCCAGCAGTCGAGTCTGCTTTCACATGGGAGGCTGCCCTGAGTGGGGAAAGGACTTGGCTCCAACGGTACTTTGGAATCTCCTGGATTGTGGTGCAATTAACACAGTGCTCCATGAGCAAAGTGAGAGGAGGTAAGGATGGCACTTCTGAATCCACGCTCTCCCGAAGCAGAAAAAGCCATTATGGATACCCTTAATCACGCACACCTCGTGTACACCATCCAGAGAGGCTCAGAGACCCTCCACGAGAGTGAGATCTCATCTCCTCCATGGCAGATAGCAGGGCTGTGGCAATTAATTTACCCACACTGTGCTCTTTCAAGTGAGCTCGACAAGCAGGTCCCCCCAAGCTTCCCCTTCCCGCCACGTGCTCTCAGAATCCTCTACTCCAAAGATGGCATTTAAACCTCCTGAAAATACCTGCATAATAAA
This sequence comes from Myrmophylax atrothorax, assembly GCA_026770055.1. NCBI lineage: Eukaryota > Metazoa > Chordata > Aves > Passeriformes > Thamnophilidae > Myrmophylax > Myrmophylax atrothorax. The sequence continues at coordinate 37,914,601 of JAOXXN010000102.1, forward strand.
GGGTAAAAGATACTCTGCACATATATATATGTACATATCTTTGCCTTCCCTCCTGGTCCCTTCCATCTCCCAACTCTGCGAGGTGTTAGAAACACATCGCACGTCCCCGAGGAGCTGGAGATTATGGGCATTATCTCCCTGCTCCTCTGGGGATAAGGTGGTCTGATGTGCTCGCTGTTGTGATAACAGGCACCAACTCTGCTCCTCAGCAGCACTGCCAGGCTGCTTGTGGCATTTCCTCATTGCCTGGGCCTTTCCCACAGGAGTTTATTATCCCTCATAATTGAGAACCACAGAACAGTTTGAGTGGGAAGGGACCTTAAAGCTCTTCCACTTCCACCCCCTGCCATGGGCAAGGACACCTTTCACTAGGCCAGGTTGGTCCAACCTGGCCTTGGACACTTCCAGGGATGGGGAATCCACAACCTCTCTGGGCAGACAAGAGTGTTTAACCAAGCACACATTTGCCTGCCCGTAGAAGGTGACCACACAGTTTGGGTCTTTTCCCACAGTGATGTTTCACACAGATCCCAGTCAGCAGATCCAGTGGATCCCAGTGGGAGCACTGGGGGCTGCCAGGGAGCCCTCGGCACATCTCAGGTTGGCTCACAATGCAATCACCCATGTTTGCCTCCAGTTCAGACAGAGGTTAACACCTGTACTGTCTCCAAAATGCCAGGTGATCTCTAAGGATGAATGATCAGTTTTGTCTTGTAGCCAAAAGACGAATATTTACATCCTGGTGAGTCTCCCACACTTAAACAGCCACATGGAAACACAGAAAAATGTATGTGAGGAAAAGAGCAAGGTTTTCTTACTTTTTTTCTTCCACTGAGTTGAAATAGCACCACTTTAATTCTTCAAGACTTCAGTGATCTCTGTGCCTACTCTGAGAAACCTCCTGTCCCCACCTGCATCTCCCCAGCTGAGGTGGGAACCCAGTGGGGCCCTCACTGCCAAAGGCACAGGGTCTACAAGGACACTGAAAGTTTGGAGAGCCAAGAGCTGAACTCACAGAAAGCAACTAAAATACTTCAACCAGCTTTAAACCCCTAAAGCAATGCCTTTTAATCGCTTCTGAGAGCCTATTTTTGTGTTGTTAATGCCCAAGTGTCTCCCAGACAGGAGGATCTGCCGAGGAAGGGAAGGAAAGACACCTGCACCACCAGAGGAAAGGCAGAGCCTGCTCTGCAGTACCTGGTTATGGTCTTTGATTTGCCTGGATGGTCAAATTTAAAACATATTAAAAACAGTCTGGACTTTCCTTCCAATGGGCAGCTCTGATCTCTGCTCTGTGGGACCAGGGAATGGCTGGAGCTGTGCCAAGGAGGGTTAGGTTGGATAACAGGATGGTGGTGGGCACTGACCAGGCTCCCCAGGGCAGTGAGCAGGGCCCTGAGGCTGCCAGAGCTCCAGGAGTGTTTGGACAGTTGGAGAGAGACAGGGTGGGATTGTTGGGGTGTCTGTGCAGGGCCAGGGGTTGGACTTGATGGTCCTTGTGTGTCCCTTCAGAATATTCCAGAATTCTCTGATACACTCAAACAAGCAAGGGAAAGACAAAAGAATCACTCTTCTGTTACACTATTACAGTTATATGTAAAAAAAAATAGTGACACTGGCCCTGGCCCTCTCTGTGGGCACTGGGATGCCCTTAATGCCACGGCTCCTGTGCTGACCAGGAATGACACATCCAACCATTAACTGGGATGTGCTGTTCTGGCCATGCACAGAGGGGCAGGTAGGGAACAAGGCAATTCCAGGCAGGAAGGCAAAGCCTGGGAGAGCCTGGCATAGTCAGGACCTGCAGCCCTGCCTGCACGGCCCCCAGGATGCCAAGGAACTGTGTGCCAGTGCCTGGGGAGGGAGAGGGAACGATTTCTCCCTGAAATTTGTCTAACTCCAGCCTATAGCCAAGAGTGATCTCCAAAGTGGAGCTGCCTGAGCCCCAGGAACAAACAAAAGTATTCTGAGACTCTTCATTTGTGCAATGGCATTTCCACACTGACTGCAGGGACCTGCTGGTTGCACTCACATTGTTACTACAATTTAAAAATGAGAGTGATAATTATCTCGGAGGTCTTTTCCAACTTCAATGATTCCATGATTCATAGCTCAAGAGAATGTGTTATTCAGACTCCACTCCTCTGGTTCTTTCACTGGCTTTAACCACGTCCTAAGTACACACACGGAGCAGGTTTCCAAAGCCAAAGGGAGAACTTTGCACCCATGACCCAAAATCTCTCGGACATAAGAAGCCCTGATACAGCAGGAGGTCTGTCAGGGCTGAGGATCCAGCATGTCACGAGGCCCCAGCAAAAATAGATCCCAGCTAAATAACCTGGGAAATATCACACTTGTAATGGCACTGCAGAGTCAATCAATTTAAACCTAATAAAGACGATGACAGACAATGAAGAGAAAGTTCAAGGACTTTTCACCCAGGGCTTTGCTATGGCTGGGAGTCAACCTGCTGGTAGTCTCTGGAAGTCTACAGACTCTGGAACTCGGCTCCAGGGAGCAGAATCACATATGAAAACTAAGGACACCTTCCATTTTGGGGAACAGAACTCCAAAATATAGCCATAAACCCCGGAAATGCAAGAGAAATTGGAATATTTTTGAAAGAAAAGACAAATTTTCATACTTTTTTTTGCCAGACAGTACTGTAATGCACCCTTTCATGTCTTGGCTTCATCTGTGAACTTTATCACAGAACAACATCATGGGCTGGGCCAAATAATCACATTGACATCGCTCTGCTTCCACTAGTACTGGGAAGTTAATACACTTCATTAGCTGTGCATCCAATTCCTGGATTTATTCCTTTTGTACACATTTATTCCCTAACTATTGTTTATTCTTCATCACAACACAGGAAAATGACCAGTATATAAGACAGAGTTTACCAGTGGAGCTGATTTACAACCTGGGACTGTGGAATCCATTAAGTGTGTTTAAAAGCAGGTGGTGATTTGCACCCCCACCCCATTCCTAGTGCCACCTTCCCTGGGACATCTCAGAGCACAGGCTTTCTATGGAAATGATGTTGTTTGCTGCCTTTGCTCCGAATGTCGAGCGAACTGCAGATTGCAATTGGGATTCAGTGCAAGATGAAGCTTGGAAGCGCGAGGTGGAAAAACTGCAGCTCGTTTCTCCTTGCCAGGTGGTAAGAAACTGGCTCAGCATTCAGCAGAGTCTCAGACTTTGTCCCCATTTCAGCCACTTGAAGAGAAAACCGAGCTTTGGTCCAGCTCCAAGAGTTCACAGGCATGGCCAGGCCAGCGTGCAGGATGCCCTGAGGATGAGCTTGGGGCATGGGAAAGGCCAAAGAGCTCCATGTGAAGCTCTGCATAGCAGAGGAATATTTGGGTAAGGAAAAGCAGGGCACAGCCAACCTGCTGTGTGGGAAATGAAAGGTGGGAAAGGAAAGTCTGTAAGAAAGCTAGAAAAAATAAAATAAATTACCATATTGGAAAGAAAAAGGGAAAAACTGAAAGGTTCTGAAGAGACAGAGAGTGCTGTACATGAGTGAAGATTTGAGGCTGAGGAGGAGACAGCAATCATGGGGTCATTAAGGTTGTAAAAGACCTTCAGGATCATCAAGTCCAACTGTCAAAAAATGCTGGACATCTTTCATAGTCTCCTTCACAGGCACCTTGGAAGATGAGGAGGGAGGAATATACTGGTGCAGTCAGGTCAGAGAAAGGGGCTAAAGAAAAGGCCAATGACAATTAATGATCTGACTTCACACTTACACAGTGGAAAGGGGAAAATGAAACAGATGGGTGGGAATTTGGAAACCTTCATGCATTTGGAAAGCTTCATTGTGAGCTGGTGATCTTTTCTATCAAGATTTAATCCTTATTAACTCTCTAGCACTGAGCTGGATCCTCAAAAATCCAGCTCCATGGATGAAAGCCCCCACCAGTTCCACCAGGAAGAGCAGTGACCCCTTCCAGTCACCCAAACTTCAAGACCAAACCTTGGTGAGACCATGATTATGGAGAAAGTCATGCCAAATAAAATGCTCCTCACGGGGGCACCAAATAAATCCTTCAGCTTTTGCATCCCAGAACATTGGGGTGATTTCTAGATTTGGGAATTACACAATTATCACATAAACTGCCAACGCAATGGCAAATGCACAGTGACATCATTAATATTCCCAACAAGGGAAGCACACTAATATCATAGGCTGGAGCATTAATATCCATGTACAAAGTGATTCAGCACAGTTTAATTAAAATATGCAAAGTATTTTTGTTTATGTGAAGCCTGACAGAGACCACGGGCATCACTCACCGGTGCTTCAAGCACAGACCTTGAGAGTACAGAGCCACTCCTGCTGCGTAAGAGACCTTGAATCCAAAACTTGGGGTCCCCATGTCCCTAACAACTGGCTTATTTCCAGAGAATAGCCCCACCAAGAGAGGTGGATCCCATACTGGTGCAAACCATCGCTGTGCCAGTGTGTTTTTAAAGTAAAAACTAAAAAATCCAAAAACCAACTACACAAACCAACCACACAAACCAACCCAAAAAACACACCCAGATCTAAATTTCTCTTACTTTCAGGCACTTTCTGGGCTCTGCACCCAGGACATTGACGGGACACGTCAGCAACAAAACACTGATTTGCAGGGACTGAACTTTAAGGTCCCATCTATCCAAATTGTCCTTGATTCTGTGACTGGGTAGAGAGGGATGAGAGGAAGAGGCAGCTTTACTTCATCTTAATTTATTGAAGCTAAAAAGACTCTCCTACCCCTTCCCTTTATTGTCACTGCATCCTCTGTTAATATTTTCACCCAAGTTTGGTTTCAGAGCAAAATCAGAGCACAGCCTGGGGGCCAGGAAGCTTCTTCCAAACCTGTTGTGGGGCTGCTGGCCAGAGCAGACTGATCTCCCTCCAGGCTCTGCTGCATGGCAGGTCCTCAGGTGTCACCCCAACCCTGTGTGGCCAGTGTGAGGTGCCCAGGTGGGAACCAACTCCCCTCCAGGGCTGGGAGAACCCTCCTCCCCCCCAATGCCCAGGGGTGTTTCCCAGGGGGGACCCAGAGCAAACTGCTGGGATGGCGCTGCCAAAGCACATTCTGCTCTTTGTAAATCCATTGAATCCTGGAATATCCTGAGCTGGAAGGGACCCCCAGGGATCATCAGTCCAACTCCTGACCCTGCACAGACAACCCAGCAATCCCACCCTGTCCCTGTCCCGTTATCCAAACCCCCCTGGAGCTCTGGCAGCCTCGGGGCCGTGCCCACTGCCCTGGGAGCCTGGTCAGTGCCCACCACCCTCTGGGGAAAGGACCTTTCCCTGAGATCCAACCTAACTCTCCCTGGCACAGCTCCAGCCATTCCCTGGGTGCTGTCCCTGGTCCCACAGAGCAGAGATCAGGGCTGTTCCTCCCCTGGCCCTCAGGAGGAAGGTCTCCCCAGCTGTGAGGTGTCCCTTCAGCCCCCTCCTCTCCAGGCTGAATACAAAAGACTTTGATTATATAAATTGGAGCCAGGCACCTTCCCTCTGTGCTGCAAACTCAGTCCCAATATTTAATACACACTCAGATAAAATATCTCTAACTGGAGTAATAAATTAAAGCCAGATACTGGACTAGACTGAAACCATTAACTGGTAAATCAGCTCTTAAGTAGCCCATGTTTCTTTTAATTCTGGATTCCTAACACTAGATTGAAACAGTAATACATGCTTGACAAAAGCTCACTGGAAATACTGGGGTGACTGGGAACACTGGGAGCAGCCTCCAGTCTGCTGCTCTCTAAAGTTTATCTGGGAGAGACTGGGACCAGCTCCAAACAAAGGCTGCAACACGAGCCAGTTGTTGACACTCCGCATCACGTGCTGCATATTAAATGATTCATCAAATGCTGTGTCACAACCTGTATAAAGTCTTTTAAAAATAGATCCTTCCTCCGTTTTGTGTTTCTAGCAGCAAAGAATATCTGGATAAATCTAGACTTCCTCAAACAATATTCCTTTCCTGAAACCATTTCCCATTTAATGCAAACACTCAACCCAAACAGTTAATAGGAAGAGCACCAGTCACCAAATTTCAGTAAATAGTACTGAAATAAATAAACAAAAAATATTTATTCAGTATAAAATGCAATAAACTGGACTGAAATAGATAAATAAATAAACTGTACCCAGAACATTTTGGAAAACTACATAATAGATGAGTAAATAATTTCCCTGCCTGATATGGAATGGCAACATGTTATTGTAACCTGCCTTGTATGCTCCTTGTAAAGCACTGCAAGTTGTGATTTTAAATTATCATGTTAGATTAAGTTTTCTGCAGCTTAATATATTGTAATATAATATAATTGCCAAATGCAAATGAGCCACTGTACAGCTTCTCCATAGAGTTGCTCATGAAAGTCGTGCATTTTACACATTACACTGAAGTGCAAACAAATTATAATGAAGCCAAATTTAGTTGGGAGACAAGATACCTCCACTTTATCTCTGCTGACAACGCACTGAGGTGTTCTGGAGCTCTTACACCAACTTGTGAGCAGCTCCAGAGCTCACACAGACCTGGCCAGGCAGCAGCTCCCGGCTCAGACCCACCTGCCATCTCATGACCTGGAGGTCAAGTAACACTATAAAGTCATCAGTGTGGCTCCAAATCCCACCTGGCAAATTCCCTTCTTGCAGCAACTAATACAAAGTTGATTAGTGCCCCCACACTGAGCTCTGGGAGGGGAGCCTGGGGAGAAAGCACATTCCACTGCAGGACTGAGCGTGGAGATGGAGGCGACACAAGGGTTAAAACCAACCAAACAATTGGGTTTGCTGCTGTGCTGCTGCAGATCACAGAACTGGAGTCACAGAACTGGAGTCACAGAATTGTTGGGGCTGGAAGGGACCTCTGGAGATTACCCAGTCCAACGCCCCTGCCAAGGCAGGTCACAGGAATGTGTCCAAGTGGGTTTGGAATGTCTCCAGAAAGGGACTCCACACCCTCCCTGGGCAGCTGATCCCTCAACATCAAAAACCCCTTCCTCATGTTGAGGTGGAACTTGTGTTTTAGTTTATGGCCATTGGTCCTTGTCCTGCTGCTGGGGACCACTAAAAGGGCCTGGCACCATCCTCTGACACCCCTTGGAGACAGTTATATGGATTGATGAGATCCCCTCTCAGTCTCCTCTAGACCCACCACCCTTTGTGCCCACAGACCTGTGACCCACCCAACAGGCACAGCCCTCGTGCTTTCCTTCTTCATTTTCATCAGCAAGTCACAAAAAACAATAGTTGCTGGCAGATGTGCCAGCAGAGTGCACTCCCTAAATAATACATCAGCTTGTAAATTGTCCATTCGACTGTAAATTCCAAAAGAAAAATTAAAATGTGATTTTTCAGCCTTTTCCGAGTGGCCCTCACTCCACATGAGCCATCCCCGCATCCCCCAAAAGCACAGGCACCAATGGGTTTGGTACAGAGCAGGAAAAACCTGCTCCAAAGCAATTCATTATTAATGCCAGAATATTCTTGCTAAACAGTTCTGATTATTTCACAAGAAAGAGGTCAAGGTATTGGAGAAAGGGATTTAATCAAATAAACTCTCAATCTCTCTCCAAATAGCATTTTCATCCAGCTGCATGTAAATTCATCAGCTGACTCGGCTCCGGATGCCCAGGCAAGGTTAATCTGCTATGACTGTTAAAACTTCTTGGAGATGCCTATGGAATAACGATTTAAACTGGGAAGAACCACCAAAATCTTTCCCAGTTCTCCTTTTCCTGGAAGTTTGGTCCTCAGTCACAACATCTGGAACGGGAGCTGAACCCCCTTCCTTGGGCTGCACTTTTGGGACCCCACAAAAAAGTCTTTGTTTTGCATTTGCTGCTCAACTCTCTGGATTATGACAACTGTCAACAGCTTATTTCAGCTGCCCCACAGCAAATACCCTGCCCTGGGCAGAAGGCAGAGGGGGAATCATGGATTGTCAGGAACATTTCCAGTGTCACCAAAGCACTCGTGCTGGAAAACAAAGCAGTGTGGTCAGTGTCAGGGAGGAAATGGAATTTCTCTTGTGTTCTGAATTCAACATTGCATCGTTTTGCTTAAATGAGGAGCCAAGGAATTTTTCACAGCATATCCCGAGGTGAATTTAGTGGCAAACACTAATAATCCCTCCTGGCCACTCAGCACTTATTAGGCAAACCCTGCCTTCCAGCAGTGCAAACCTACGTGTGTTTTTAAGAAGGATCTTTGTGAACTGCACGTTTAACCACAGGATTATGATATAGCTGTAAACTGCACATTTGGTCATAAATGAAGAACTGCAATTTTGGGGTTGGTTTAAAAAAAGAAATGCCAGATGCCTTTTGACCCAGAGCAATGAGTTAAAAAGGAGACTGAAATACAGCAGGTGGCAGGAATATTTTCACTCCTGCTCTCTTTACCCAAAGTCTGGCTGAGGAGTCTGCACTTAGTGGACTATTCTGTAAATACCTTCACGGAGCCAGGTCACTAATGAGGCAGAGGAAAGGTCCCTGGTGTGACCCAGGGTGTTCCACAGCCCACCCTCCCCCTCCCCCTGGCACAGGCTCCCCACACGCCGTCCCCCGGTGCCAAACAGTCCCCAGGAGAGCCCAGGGCACGCCTTGCTTTTAATTTTATTTTATATAAATGGCCGTTGTAGTTTACTTATGTTACAGAAGCAGAACACACCTAAATAGCCTCCACCTGAGCAGCTTCACTGCCTCTTTCTTGGAGAAGTCTAAGCTGACATTTCCTCTGCTCAAATCCGAGAGGATTTCGAACACCCACAATCTCCATCCCTCGATGAGGAGCCAGGCAGTGGTTAAAAACTCTGCCTCATCCGGAGAGAAAGTGTTTTGATGCTGGTATTCTGTGCCCCTGTTGCTCCCAGCACCTCTGTGGAATCTCAGACACCATTTTACATGAGGATGCTTTCTAAGGAGCCAAATGTAACTGTCTAATTAAGAGCGGAGTGATTGGCTGGTTCATGGACTCTGTGACAGTTATGACAAATACACATATTGGCACAGCCCTAACCTCACTTCACAGTTTGCAACACAAAGATGGTATTTCCAGAAATGTGCAGAACACTCTGATACAAAGCTTCACCTTGTCTAGTGCTATTCCATTTAATTTTTTATTAACTGCCTGAACATATGCCATTCTAGGAGAGGGTAATAGTTACAAAATGTCAGCAGAAACATTTAAACTGCTCAAATGTAAATGATTTTATAAATTTGTAATGAAAGGTAATTGTCATGTGGGAAAAGTAACAGAAAAACAGATATGTGTAAATGTAAAACTGGCAAAAAATACATCTGACTGGTCGAAGGCACCAAAATTTAAGTGTGTTTTAATGACCACTGTAAGGAGTATTTAAATAAAATTAGCTTCATAAGCAGAAAATGTGAATTCTATAATATTTTATTTTCTAACATTAGCAAAGTTCATAATAATGAAAAGACCTCATGGAACTTTAATGCGCCCAAATTCATTAAACAGTAGGACATTAAGATTCCTCACCTCATTTTAAAAACCAAATAAATCAAGTCAGATAACACAAATACAAAGCCCCCGCCAGCCCGGCTTCAAAAGAACAATATTAGAGCGCGCTCAGTTAGTTTCTTTACTTTCCGCTAAAATGAGAAACAATTTGGTGATTAATCCCTTCAGCGATGCGGTGCTGGGTCAGTGCTCCCCGAGACGGCAGCAGGAGCAGACTCGGGCGAGGGAGGCAGTTTTGCTCCAGCCACCACACAGAGCAACCACCTTCCAGTCAGGTTTGCGGGCAACCATCTTTAAATGCTTGAGCTGCTCTGCGTGGCCATGACAAGATTTGCAATTCCCCACGTTTATTTACACACCATCACCCCAAGTAGACATCAGATGGAAGTGGCGTGGTCGCGGCTGACCCCAGGGTAGTGGCTGTCTCAGCCGATCCCGTGTCACCCTGCTCGGCAATGGAACTGGGCTCAGCCCGCCCCGGATGCTTCCACCGCGCCGCAATAAAATTAGCAGAAGCTTGTCAGGGGCTATTTTCTAGTTTTCCACTGACAGACACTGGACAAATATGTCTGCTTTCCAGAAACCCAGGGAGCCTCCCGCTCTCCCGGAACGTGGCGCAGCGGGTCGGACGCGCAGCCCGTGCGTGGCACCCGCGAGGGCCGGCTGAGCCCACCGACCCCAGCTCGGAGCCCCATCTCCCCTCCCCAGGCTGGGCAAAACCCCCAAACCGTTGGCCAATCCTATTTTCATTGTGTTCTCCTGCATCCAGCCCAGCTCAAGGCTGGACACCCAGAACGAGTTCCTTGGCCAGGAATGAATGGAATGTAACTCCGTGCCATGGTGAAGGCCAAGGCTGGGGGCAGGAAGGGCTGCCCAGGTCACCTGGGACCTGAGAGCATGGCAGAGCCCACCTGCCACCCCTTGCCCCCACCAGGGAAACCTGCATTGGTTTTTTTAAAGCGCTTTTGCAAATAAACCAAAGAAAACGATCGTTTGTTTCGGAATCAGAAGCCGAGGGAAGGTAACGCAGTAAATAGGGGAAATTTACCATCCATAATGGGAACATTTTTAAATAAAACCACCTAATATGTTTGGTAATCTACACCAATGTAATTTTATTAGCTATTCAGTGCAGTTCTTACATCAAACAGCCTCAGAAGCCCCAGGATCGTTTTATATTCACTGGAAGACAGAGAGAAATCCAAAACCTAGTTAAATAAATTGTTCATTTATTCCTTTCCTTTTATGCACCAAGATCTACATGTGGTCATTAATTATAAAGAGACTATTATAGCACCATATTTTCATTCAATACGATGTCCTGGTATATATCAAAGAAGTCCCATAATTAAAACAGAAGGGCCACAATGACAATTAAAATTACAATCTATATGGGGAAAGAAAGTACAGTTCTGCAATTTTTCACCCTGTCACTGTCAGCACCAGGGGATATTCCAGTCACGTCTCTTGTAAAGCAGCCTAAATTCTTCTTCACCAATGCAACCTCAAAAGCATTATCAGCACCTAAGCAAAAGCCTATGCAAGTATAATTTAATACCAAGCCACAGTTTGCAAGTAATAGCGTATAAAGTGATATTTAAGTGGTGTTTTAAGCACACTTCTGATGGCTACAGCCGCCTTTTACTGGTAAATGCGTTTTCCTTTGAGTAGTGATTATGAGTCCTGGGTGAAGAGGTCCTGTGTGCAGGTCTGCCTGTAAGCCTTACTTCCAGCTGCCAATCTTTACTTCACAGTGAAGAAAAAGCCACATAGCACCTTGTTCTTACTCTTGTAGGCTGTCATCCCCTGAGCCTGATAACTGCAAAATCATTTCCACATAACACTTTTCTGCTTCTGCCTCTTAAACCTCGAGACCTACACATTGTGCACGCACTCGCACCCCCGGCACTGGGCCCCCCAGCAGCTCCGCCGCCGGCCCCTTCCCCAGCCTGGTTTTAACACTTAGCCCAGTAAATATCTGCATTAATGGAGGACGGGGCCCCGCTGCAGCAATATGTATTTGCTACAATTTATTGTCTATAAAAGTCACGAGCGGTGAGTTATTACAGTTAAAACTGTGTTTTTCTTTATAATAACTGGAAAGCGAGCGCTCACACATGAAGCATGCAATGGAGATGGAGAAGGTTTTGTATAATAAAACGGTGACATGGTCATTTTTCCCAGTTTTGCATTACACAGACACACTCATGCATGGTGCTTTTTAAATTCTTATTATATGTGAGGTCAGGGGGTCGAATGTCAGAAAGTACTGTTAATTTCACGGGGTTAGGGGAAAGTAAATTCAGAGGGAATACAGATCACTTAGCACAGAAAAGCAGCTCCTCTGAAGTTTGGTTTTACATTTGTTAACCATATCCTTCAGCTGACGAACCATTGAGACCAGGGTGACATTCTGGTCCCCGCTATAATGGCCTGACACGCTGCGGGGAGAGTGGGAGCTGGGGCCGGAGCCGCTCCCAGAGCCGCCGGAGCACCGGGGGCTCCACCAGCCGGAACCGAGCCAAGCGTGGTGCCATTTGGGCTGCGGCGGGGAAATTACAGCCAGAGCAGTGGAGATGTCTGAAAGTTCAACCTGACAAGAAATGTAAAATATATTTCTGTCTCTGTTCGGCAGGAAGGGAGAATCCTGCAGCTGCCCAGAGTCCTCTCCAAGCGCTTCCCAATATATCATCCAAGCCTGAAGGATGGTGCGAGCACTCGGAGCATCAGGGTAGTTGGTTTTACCTTATGATGCTCTGATAGTTTACACTGTCTTTTTCCTTCTTTTTTTTTCTTTTTGTTAACATTGATGTTTTAGTGTTTGGTTTGAATTTTATTTTTTTCCCCCCAGTGGCAAAATGAAATTGGGGAAAGCAGAAGAAAATTTAGATGATCTGGGTTTCACAAATAACAGGGGAGTGGTGATAAAACACAGGGACTGAGCTGCTCTTTTGCCAAGACAAATCCAGCTTTTTTTTTAATTAAAAAGAAAAAGCCATTTACTTGGTAAAATCCACCTTACTCACATGTAATCTAAAGTAATAAACACTTTAAAAATGAGTGGGTGTCTTGCATCAAAGATGTTAAAGACCTTCTTGCCATTGTCTCTATCGAAAGTTCAACCTAAGAGTGCCATAAGGCCCACGCTCTACATCCATTTGTGACATGCAATAAAGGGGAAAATCCAACACAACAAAACAAGATAAAATTACTCAAATGACTGCAAGAGCCATTTTAGGAAACACACAGGATTATTCCCTGCAAGGAACCCGCCTGGCACGACGCTGGGCTGGGTTTATGTGTTGGTGTCTTTTGCAAGATTCCTCCGAGTCAAAACCCAGCCCAGGCTCAGCTGCCCCCTCGTAATTACATTTTAATGACTCAGGCTGGGTGTTTGTGTTTTGGCAGCGTGTTTAATAGTGTTAGCATTTAAATGGTCACAACTGGAGCCGGCAGGGCAGCGCCCGCTGCCGCTCAGGGTGAAGTTCACCCTCCTGGTGCTGCTGCTCCTCACAGGAGCCACTGTCAGCCGGGACAGAGCTCGGGCCAGCCCCCCTGGGAGCTGGGCTTTCCCAAGCTCTGCTCCAGGTCTAAGGGATAGAACAGCATCTGGGGAAGTATTTAAACCTATGGAATGGAGCACACAGCACACCCAGCTTTTCTCTTCCTCGGTACCAAGAGATGCCAATGATACAACTGAGTCCATAATCATCCCTCTCTTCCAAACAAACACTCCCTAAAATCTCTCAGGCAGACAGGGAAGTGGCAAGCATAACAAATATGTATATATTTCATTGAAGATGCATTATTAACTTTACAGTGGTGTATTTCACTAGCTGCCTTCTATAATTAAAAACTTTTTCTCCCATCCCCTTTCCTGCAAGGAGCCTGTTGCCTGAAGATTTAATCCTTCATTACCAGTTAAAACAAAATCACCAATTAGGCACATGAACACGTCTGTATTAATCTCATTAAGGTGATGGCACCAAATAAATTGGAACTATTTTTGTGCTTTTACTGTGTTCCTATGGCTTTATCAGGCCCTGTGGTCATATACAAAGACCTTGCAGCTCAGTCATTTAGAGTCATTCGGTTGTGGACTAAATGTGGCATTACCATCTATGGCTGAAAATTGCTTTCAGCTTTTAAACTGCACTGACTAGTCTGTAGTTAATCTTAGATCATTCACTTGCAAAATTAAATGAGCCAGAACGATGGTCGTCTTTTTTTTTTTTTTGTAAAATAATACATCACAAAACACTTATTTGCCCTGCCCAAAAGAGAGATCAAATTCATTTAAAATCCCATAAACCTGAGTTGTGAATTTTTAATTTTATTTAGGAGCACAGAAATAGAGGGGGAGCAATCTTTGCACAGCCCATCATCACTATAAATTTACATACAGAACATGGTTTGATGCCTAACCAACCTTTAATCTACCTTTGATGTATACTCCTGCTCCAGTATGGATCATGTGATACACCTTATTAATGCAAATGTGAGAAGGATTGTTTTGGATCTCTGATGTAATTAGCCATAAACCACATTTAAAAGGAAAGGGGGAAAAAAGCACTTCCTTTGCCACTGTGGTTGCACACAGACGGGCACGTGGAGAGGAGATCACAGAACCGAAGAGTCTTTTAGGTTGGAAAAGATCTTTAACACCATCAAAGCCCAACCTAAGGATGGTCCAAACAGGGCTACAGCAAGCAACAGGACCCTCATTCCCAGCCTCCTGCTTTCACTGAGCCTGGATTAGCCCTTTGGCTCTAAGCTATTTCACCAGAAAAAAAAAAAAAACCAACAACAAAAAAAACAAAGGCAAAGCAAAGCCTGGTTAGTTCTTAACTTTCCAAACAACATAAGTAACAGAACAATTGATTGCTGGTCCTTACACCATTGAAATTGATGGAAATTTTGCATTTTACATTAACGTTCAGGCCACCTTCTCTAAGCTCCCCTTGGAGTCCGCTTTTCCCCTGTGGAACACCATCACTGCTCTGTCCACTCTGCACTATTATAATTATTATTATTTCTGTGTTGCAAATCGCATGTGGCGTTAAGGACAAGCTTGGCAGTGGCTCCCCCCAGCGCTGGCACAAGCGGTGGGGCGAGGCTGTAAATGTTTGAAGGCTCCCCGAGCTCTGGGGTTACGTGGTGGAGATGAGGTTGAGGCTCCTCCGTCAGCGGGGCAGCCCCAGTGCCAGGGGCAGCTCAGGGCTCTGCTCCGCGGGGAACGCCAGGAATAAATCAAGCAGGAGCCAAGCACCAGCCAAGCCGGGAACAGCCGCGACTGAGAGCCAGGGATGATGTTGACATCAGCGGGGGGGCCAAACCCCAGTGCTCTACTGGGTTCTAATTCCCGAGGAGATAACGCCGGAGTTTATTCCTCCCTAATGACAGCACGGGCGATCTGGCTCCTGCTCTGCCGCGTGTACACGGCTCCCAATTAGAGGGAACAATAAGGGCGAAGGGTCGTGTCGCTGCCCAGCCCGGCCCGGCCCCGCTGCCGCTCCCCCCACACCGACAGGTTCCCTGATGCCACCGCAGCGCGGTTTGAACGCGGGCACGGCCGTGTCCGGTCCCCGCCACAGCCACGCGCGACTTCAACGCTGACAGGGCGGGGTGGGAGAAGGAACAAACACAAACCCCACCAAACCCACACGTATTTGTGCATTTTGCGCTGCTTTGCTGCATTCTCCGAAAACTTGCTCGGCACGGAGCGAGCAGCGAGCGCTGCCCGAGCGGAGCGAGCCGAGCGCTGCCGGCCCCGCGCCCGCTGCCGGTGCCGCTCGGGAAGAGCCGATGGATTCCGCTTTATCTGCCCGTCTGGCAGCTGGAGAACAACCTCCCGCCCTGCCCAGCAGCGGGCCGCAAGGGTTTCTTCAGCATCAAGTGATTTTAAAACAGATATTAAGATTATATTTCTCAGTAATTTGTAATAATGATTCCCCCTCCCGCCCCCAGAAATCAAAGTTTACTCCAATCGCTGTCTCCCAGTAAGGATATCCAGAAATGATAAATTTTTATATGCATAGAATAATATTCTAATATAAAGCTGCTATTCTCATAAAAATATATTTATCTGGTAGTTTTCACTCTTCCGAAGAAAATCTGCATATTTTGTTTATTCTGGAAAATATTCTTTTTTTCTCTTTTAATAGCCTGAACCAAATAATTTCTCATTTTTACAGGCTTCACTTCACTTTTCTCACAGTGAATAAATTGCAACTTATTTCCATGAAATTCACAGATGACACAGATCTTTATTTTGCATAAAGGCATAGAGAAGTGTCTAATATCTTCAATATTCATCCGCTAAGTGGACATTTGCATTGGGTGAGCGGGGAGCCGGAGCCCCGGCCCTCCCGCGGTGACAGCTGTACGGAGGGATGACATCTGACAGCTGTGACAGTGCTGACGGGAGGCTGGGATGGCTCCCGCATCCCTGATCCAATTACGGCACACATCCCTCTGACAGGGCCGGCAGCCGCTCCCGCGCCGGGAGGACAGTATTGATCTCTTGTCAGGGCTGGGGCCGCCGTGAACTTTGCGGAGCCGGAGCCCCCTCGGAAGCGAGGAGGGCGCCCAGGTTGGGGGCTGCAGGTGCGCACGGAGGGGCAGAGGGGCGGATGGAGGGGCAGAGGGGCGGGCCGAGTGCCCCGTGCCAAGGCGCGGTGCCAGCCCGGCCGCGGAGCGCGGAGATCCGCGCAGCGAAAAGGCCGCTGCAATTAGCGCGGGCGGGGCCGGGGACAGCAGCCTGGATGGGCCAAAGGCAGGTGCCAATAACGCCGACCCCCCAAAATTGCAGACTCCCAGCAATTAGCCCCTGGGACCCCCCTGTTCCCGCTCCTCCAGCGCGCTGCCTCGACGTGGCACCATCGGCACAATGTGAGCTCCCGGGCCAAGTGCCTCCACCTCACCCTCCTCATCCTCAAAGCCAGCACGGCACCCACACACCAGGCCATGGGGGATTGGGCCAAAACACGTAATTAAGCATTAGGAAAGTGGTTAGAAACACAAGTAGGGGCCATTCACTTAAGAGGTGGACTCGACCCTTGTGGGTCCCTTCCAACTCACAATATTCTGTGATTGTCCCTAAGGGACAAACTGGTCACCACCAACTTCAGCACACCGGGCCAGAGGCCACAGCACACCCTTCACTTGGGCTGTCATTTTATACTACACTGTAATTAAAAATTACCATATTTTTGGTTTTGGCATCTTATTTAAAGGTCTCTATGTGACCTCTAATTGTTCAAAGGAAAATTATTTCTAAAGAGCCTCATTATGCCATTATGGACTCCATACAACAGTCCACCAGAGTCTGATCCAGCATCCTCATATATTCCAGACAAAGAAGAGATGGTGATTTTAATCTGCTCCCAAGGAACAGGCTGAGAAG
>JAOXXN010000102.1:37949574-37966876 GCA_026770055.1 Myrmophylax atrothorax
GGGAGGTGTCCCTGCCCATGGCAGGGGTGGCACTGGATGGGCTTTAAGGTCCCTTCCAACCCAAACCATTCTGGGATCAACAAGGAAACTCCTCCAACTGCATTCCTGCCATGCTCCTCCTCACACTTCCATCACAACTTATGGTAAGATATTGCACAGGGATGTAACAATGACACTTCATGTCACTGAAGACACCAGTGTCATTTGTTCCACTGGAAGCCACAGCCAAACATTTCAAGGATATGGAACAGAGGGGAGGAAATGGAAAAATGGGGAAAGGAGAACAGGGAACCATCCAGAGAGATCCCCAGTTCTGCAATAGCTGGGACACACTGTGGACTGGGAATGCCACTCATGTCACTGGCACAGCCCTGAACACCTCACAAACACCAAGTGCATTTGCAACACACTACTTACAAAACCAGGGGGATTTTTTAATGGTGGTGTGTTTTTTATTGTTGTTTTTTTGGTTGTTTGGGGTTTTCCCCTTAAGAATGGAACTGTATGTGGTGAATCACAGGCTTTCTGCTTCTGTGCCTCGGACCTGGCATTGCCAAATACACCACAGTTTAAAAAACAACATAAAAAACCAAACCACAGCAAGACCCCACAAACTACAAACCCACACAAATCCACAGCCCAAGTAAAGTTCCATCACCTTAAAAAAACAAAAAAAAAAAGAAAAAAAATGAGGAGGGATCAATTAGTTCCTCTCTCCAATGTGAACAAAGATAATGCCAACAATTATAGAAATACAACAAGTTTTCAAACCAGCCCTGATGCCTGAACTGAATGACCTCAGCACGCTGCTGCTCCAGAGAAATAACGCTCACCCCTGAAAACTGTAGGCTCAGGGATGGGAAGAGCAGGCTGAATGAAGGGAAGGCAGGAAACAAGAGGCTGTTGTGTCCAGCCCAGCACAGGCTCCTCAGCCCCTCAGCCTCACCCAGTTTGCACCAGCTCCTGCTGCTTTTTCCATTCCCTCTCCCCTGGGACACTGTGCCTGCTGTTTTCTGCCAGCAGTGGGGGAACTGCTGGAGCCCCAGGCTGGCAGTGCCCAGCTTTGCTCTGGGAATGTGCTGCTTTGCCACATCCAAGATGCCCCCCCATGCCCTCCCTGAACACTCACAGCAACACACCCGAGGAGTTTGTGCTGTGTGTGCTTAGTGTGTCTGATAAAACGTAAAGGGAACCATTTAAAGGCTATTTATATTAAAAATAATTTTAAAATTGAAAATAACATACAAACTGCAAATTTCCCCCAGATTCTGTTTTCCCAGGGATTTCCATTTTCAATTTAGCAGCCCCCCAAAATGGCATTTGTGAGGACATGGTGTCAGGTGTCCCTGCCCAGGGCAGGGGGTTGGAAGCCTTAAAGTCCCTCCCAGCCCAGCCAATTTTACATTTCTGTGATGACCATGGACACCCCAGTTTATCCCTGGCTCCATCCAATTCCAGAAAGACTCAACCATGTCAACCTGAGATCTGGCTCTTTACCCTACTTCTGTTTCAAATAGTGAGTATTCCCAAATTTTTGCAGGGGGTTCCACCCTTTCCTTGCCCAGGCTGCACACCACACTCCAGACAATCCAAGTTCATCCATGTTTTCTGCTTTCCCACCACAGAAGCAGCAAGCCCAAGCCCCAGAGCTGCTGGCCAGGCTGAGATCCTGCTCAGCCACATCCTGACAAATCCAGAGCAGCTCCACTGATATTAAAGGTGTTGGTCTGGACTTAGACCAGAGCAAATGAGAGCACAGCCTGACCTTTTCTCTCCTTCCTTTCACACCTCCTAATGGCTTTTTTTTAATAGAAAAGATAAAATACTTGTGAAACCAAGGAAATCTCTCAAATACCATGTAAATTCCCCTTCTAATTTTCCCAGATTCATTTTAAAACTTCTTAAAAAAAATTAAAAATAAACTGCAAAGAAAAACTTCCAGCACTCTTCCCTTGGTCTCTGCTTTTCTGTGGCACCCCCAAGCCTGACCTCCCCAAAATGCCCCACTCAGGGCTCTGGGGTAGGATTGCTTTGGAATCACCCTCATGGCTCAGCCAGCCCCTTCCCTTCCCACAGGAACTTTTCCTGCAGCCCCAGTGATGCAACTCCAGGTTTGCCTCTGAAGGTCAGAGTTAATGCAATGTTAAGGATCTCACTCAGCTCAGGACAGGTAGCTCATGGATTCATTTTGGTTTCAGCTTCCCAGGCAATTCAGGTAAAGAAAAAAAAATGCTGTGTTTCTCTATTTTCCCTGTCCTTAAGTCTCTTTTAACTCACTCCTTCCCCAAAGCTCCCAAGGTTCCTGCTTGGCATTTGCTTGTCCATTTTGTTAGAAGTGCACTAAGTGGATTAATATTTTAGATTCATTGTGTCTTTTAAAGTTATTAACAAGCACAGCTTTTGTGAAATGAGTGAAAGCTAATGATAAAAATACTTCTATTTTCTGCCTCAAACAAAGTGCTTCTGCTGGAATCAAAAAGTCCCACTTTCATTTGTGCCATTTTTTTCAAGCCAGTAATCACAGCAGAGCAGCATTTCTAACTTTTGAGTCATCAGCAGCACAAATAAAGCTTTCACAAATTGCAATAATTTCTCATCAAGGCCTCCCCACAGAGAAAAAAAAATACAAATTAACACAATGTCACATATCACAAGTCGAATGCTGGTACAGAACATTTTCGGGAATAAAAGAAATTGCAGGAAACAAAGCACAACATCTGACAGAAACAGGAGAGTTAAACGAAGCCACAATTCTGCAGCAGCTCCAGGCACTTCTGGAATTCTGCTTGGGCAGAATAACCTCTTCCATTCACAGGCCTTTGCCACAATAAAACCCCTCCCAAGCAGAGGACTCCAAACTTGCTCCTGTCTGAGCCTGAGGAGAACTCTCTGCATTCTGCAATAGCAAAGAAGAAATTGGAGTCCTGTCTCTTTGGGGTCCTGCCTCTTTTCTTCTGCACTGGAAATTAAGCACATAAAGTCTTAACTCCCAGCTTGGCTGAGGGTGGGAGGGGCCCCTGGACACCCTGCTGCCCAACCCCCTGCTCAGGCAAGGCCACCCAGAGCCCAGGGCCAGGACTGAGTCTGGATGGCTTTTGAGGGTCTCCAAGGTGGGAGACTCCACAATTTCCCTGAGCAATCTGTGCCAGTGCTCAGTGACCCTCAGGAAAAATGTGTGCAGAGAATCATGGAATTGTTTAGGTTGGAAAAGCCCTTTAAGACCATCAAGTCCAACTGTTCCCCAGCACTGCCAAGCCCATCACCAACACTCATCCTCCCTTCCTCACCTCCCTGCCAATTTGTTGAACTGTCCCATACTGAGGAGCCCAGAACTGGGCCCAGCACCTCCAGGGTGGCCCCACCAGTGGCAGGCAGAGGGGAGGGATCCCCTCCCTTGATCTGCTTCTCGTCATTCATCCCAGAACCCATTCCCCAGTGTCCTCAGCAAGGGCTCATTGCTGGCTCAGGGTTACTGTGGTGGCCACCAGGACACAACTCTTGTTCCTTCCTGCCAGCACCACATTTTCCCCAGAGCTTCACCTGCAGCTTCCCAAGCCCCTTCTCTGCTGCTTAGAAAAGATTCCTGGGCCCCAGGGCCATCAGCTCCATCACCACACAAGAGCCTCTTTGTCCAGCAAAAATTCACAAATCCAAATTCAACTGCCTGCGATGCCACCCCCTCCCTGTCCTGTCACCCTGACAAGAGGGTGGCTCTCCTGCACGGGCAGGCTGAGATCCCTCAGTTTAATTAAAAGCCCATGGGAATCACTGATCCACAATCCCACTCTTTCATATTTTTGCTGATGGTGCAACTTCAAGAGGAATCTGGATTTTTATTTGAAACACATTTTAACATTCAGCATAGAATTACACTTCCTTCTTTTTTGAATGGCTTCTCACTGCCGAAGGGCAGGGTTAGATGGGATACTGGGGAGAAATTCCTGCCTGTAAGGGTAGTGATGCCCTGGCACAGGCTGCCCAGAGAAACTGTGGCTGCCCCTGGATCCCTGGGAGTGTCCAAGGCCAGGTTGGACAGCGCTTGGAGCAGCCCGGGCTGGTGGGAGGTGTCCCTGCCCATGGCAGGGGGTGGCACTGGATGGGCTTTAATGTCCCTTCCAACCCTCATCATCCCTCAATTCTCTGATCACAAGCTCCATACAGCACCTTGGCAGCGCTCCGTTTCAATCCATTCTCTCTCTGCCACATAAAACTCTTAATTCTCAATAGAATTAATGACTTCAAGCTTTAACTTCCCAGTTCCCATCACACTGGGCATGGTGAAACACCTCAGATAAATCACACGTGAGCAAAGCCCTCCCAAGAGGTAATTACTGAATCTTTCACCAAGAACATACTGTGTAGTTTCCCCCACTACTTCCTTACACTTTTACCTTCTCTTAAAAGACAATGGGCCTAGTAACGATTATAGGGCAGAGAACGGATTTTATTAAATATTAAATTTTCTATGGTGTTTGTAATTTGGAGTTTGTCAGATCTGAGTCACAGTCAGAATTTGTGGACTAGAATAGATAATATTTTTTATTGGCTCTCCACTGGCTGCACCATCAGGGAGTTTCTTTCACCCTGTCAGCAAGTAACAATTAAGGTGCATTTATGACAACAATTCTTATACCAGGTAGATACAGAAATTTAACCCCACTTTATTTACTGCACACACAGCTGACCCCCAGGAGCTGCACAGTGTGTGGGTCTGCCCGAGGCCTTCCGGGAAGCTGAGCGGGCACAGTGCCCGTGTTGGTATCCAAGGAATTAGGAACTGGTTGTGCTGCAATAGGAGTGAACCCTCAGGAGACTGAGCCAGCCCCAGTGGTGCTGCTGAGGGGGCAGTGGGGTCAAGCTCCCCTCTGAGGGGCAGTCCAGCTCAGCAAAGACATCTTGGTCTTGCAGGAGACTCTGGAACACTCCTGAAATTCCCTGTTCCCAGTTTGTACTCCCTGTAGCACATCCTTCCCCTTGAGCAGCAATTCGCAAGCATGAAGTGGAGGAAAAGAAATGGCTTTCATGTCCCTGGAAGTGAAGCCTCTCACTCAATGCCCTGCCAGGCTGTCTGCAAAATGTCAATTCTTTCAGGAACTATCGTTGCAAAAGACAAACTCGGGCCCGTTTGTGCCGCAGCCAGCCCAGAACCCAGAGCAGCCGAGTTACTTCTTTATTTACTGCTGCGAGGAGGGGTGAGGACGCAAAGGTCTCTCCTCCTCAGGAACCAGAGGGAGCAATCCAGAAATGCACGAGGGGGAAAGAATTCCTCAATGTGACTCCGAGGGCCTCATTCCCCCCGAGCAGGTAATTACAGGTTCGGTGCTCAGACTGTCGCGATGGCTCCGGCGGCGTCGGGAACGCTCCCATTTGTCACCCGAACAGACTGTGCGGCAGCACAACCCGTGGGCTCGGTGACAATGAACCCTCAATGTTAAACCCAGGACACAGCCGAGCACTCAACTTACTCCTGTGGGGACTCTGGAGAGCTCCAGACAGCACCAAACTTGCTGTGTTGCTTTGCTTGCAAAAAACCCCAAACCAGTCCTTTGCTAAGGAGTTATAATAATTTAATTTTTAAATATGAACTGAATTCAGAACCTCCTCTTTGCACATATTTATGCCAGCACTTGTTTTAAAATAACACTGGAGAGTGGCTTAAATCTGCAGCTCCAGGTTAAGGCTGAGCACCAAAACAAACTCACCTTGAGAGGGGAATGATGATGCATTCCAGGCTCATTTTTCAAGCAAACCTAAATCAAGGAGCCTCATCACCTGTTTTGGACCCTGGGAGTGGTTCTTTTCATCCCAGACTGCCAAGAACCAGCCCCGTGGGAAGTGCTGAGCAGAAAATCAGCTCCAACGGGGGAGGGCAACAAGCAAAGCAGCTGATTGTCAGTGATCTGTCAGGGGAGAAAAGAACAGGGAAAATCTCCCCCAGGGGATAAAAATAAGTTCCCTTGGATTTACTTCACCTTTGGTAATGCAAAATTCTGGTAGCAAAAGTCAACTATGGTTAATTTTGGGTTTGGTGGGGTTTTTGTTTTGGTTTTGTTGTTTGTTTTTTTTTACTTCTAGAGGTACCTTTTTCAATGGGCAACAGAGAAAGAAATAAGCTGTTATGTATAAAATTTGAGAAGTTTAGTATTAAATTATAAGATGAAAAAAATTGCCTACAGGAAAGCAGGGCTCAAGTAAATGATTTTCCAGGGAGATTCCAGGGATGCTTCCAGCCCCTCATCCACCTTCTGTACCCCTGCCCCTGATGTGAACAGGGCCCTCAAAACAGGAGTTACCACCCAGAGCTCCACAACTGTACACTGGGGGAGCCCCACCAGAATGGGGGAGTTTTACAAAACAATCAGCAAATGAACCAATAAAATTCCAAGGGGAAAAAAAGAAAATCTTGATTAAATTTTTTATTTTACTTAATTAAAAAAATCTTAATGATGGTGCACTTGTATTTATCCTGATTCATTCAGTACTTTTTAATTACAAGGGTGACTACGAAAATACAGGATTTTAATAGCATGAGACAGATTGACTAGGAAATTTCTGTTGGGAAACAGAGTAAATCCCTTTTCTTCAGCACTTTTGTGAGTGCCTGCTGTACCCTCAGACAGCCCTTTCCATAGGGCTGTGCAGGGATATACAAGTATTTACAGATGTGCATGACCAGGGAGGGAAAGAGTCCCAAGGGAAACAAACCCCACCAAGAAGCACAAAGCGTTACACTCATCATCCCAAAACCTTCAGCAAATTGCCCAGTGGGGACTGAGCCCAAGTCCTGCCCCCAGGGAGCAGAGGGGGTTTCCTCAGCAGCTGAGCTTGGAAAAGGTTCGTTTGCCACCCGCACTTTGCTCGCTCTGCGCTGGCACCACGGGCAGGGGCACAGCCCGGGCAGGGGCACAGCCCTCTTAGAAATGATAACTTTGAATGAAATCCACTCAAAAAAAGTGGATTTCAAGCAATGTTTTGCCATAAAGAGCAAAAAGACATCATCTTGTAAATGTAAATACTGTAAATATTTACAGTATTTGTAAATATTCACACAGTTTTGCTTTATTTAAAAAGCACAATGAATAATGTTTTTCTTGTGATGGGAAAAGTCCAAGAGGCACCAAAACTGCCCACTGGCCTCCCACACCCCTGCAGTGCACACGGTGAGAGGGGCATCCTCCCCAGGCAGGGTTTTCCCCAAGAATGAGAAGGGATCCCTCATTCCTGCTCCAATAATTCACTTCAGGTATCATTTCAATGCCACACACACACAGGGGATTGGATTCCCCACACTGAGCACTCGGAGAGCAGCAGAGGCTGAGCCAAACCCCAGCCCTGGCATTGCCAGCCCACCTGACAAAGCCACTCACCACCCCCAGAACAACGTGGCAGGCAGCAAAAAATAGAGTAATTACAAGAATTTCATTTTCATTAACTAATAAACCGAGGAAAACAATTTAAGTATCTGAATGTCATTTTTCAAAGGAAAATAAACTGTAAACATTTGAATAACATCACAGCAGGGATAATATACCTAAGGAAACCTATTGAAATATGCTGCTGAATTCATCCTCTTTTATCACATTAAAACTGCAATTGACTGTAAACCTCCTACCACTCTCCGCTGAGACTTTAATTGTAAAGATTCCTGTTACACATCATATTAGAATTTAGTTAAAATTGTAGAACACATTATTTCCAATCAGACAGCCAACCATCACTCACAAAGATTTTTAAAAAGGTGATTAATAATTCATCTCAGATAAGGAAAAGATCTATATTTATACCATCTTCTCAGCCACCATAAACTACCTGACAATTGTTCAGTAATGATGCCCAGTAAATTCTTTAAAATGGTAATTTGTCATTCTGTCACTTCATTTGTGACCTAAAATTCCTCACTTGAGGCATCATCAAATAAATTAATCACTTTCCAGGATCCATTTCTCTGTTCTGCACGTTATTATGCCCAGGCTCTCTTGTGTTTCTCTTCATTTACATATATTTAATGGCTCAGCAGTGGTTCACTATGGCACATAACGCACACATCTCATTACAGGTGAAATATTCTAACTGCCACTATCACTGGGAAAGAAAATAACTCTCCCAATTTAATTTTCCTGATGTAACAAAACCATGATTCTTCACTATGAAATGTTGATGCCATCCATCAGTCACAATCAATAAAATCATCACAGGAATACGCCTTCCCCAGCATCCTCCCCTCAGCCTGGGATTATTTGAGGGAGGTAATTAAACTCATAATATGTAATGAATGTAAATGAAGAAAAAACCCTCGTGTTCTCCCTCTAACTACGCTTATTTTACTGCTTTGATTTAAAGTATTTTTACATCTTCCAATCTATGAGATACACAAAGCCCTGAAGGAAAGGCATCACAAGTACAGTAAGCATCAATCAATACATATAATGACTAATTAAAAAGGAACATATTTTAACATTAAAAATCCACCAAATGCTGTTATTTATTGATTTTTCATTTAAAATGATGCATTCCCTCTGGACTAATATATTTGCTGTCTTTCTGAGATATAGATTGGGAGACACAAGTTTTAGATACTGTTGCTTTGCTAAAAAAAAAAATCCAACCCGAAGTGATTTTGTGGTTGCTTCATCCCCCCCGACCATTTGAAAACCACAGACAAAGATATGCAAACTATTCTTGCTCTAGAGAGAAAACCTTAATCATTTCAGTCTCATATATGTGCCTGTGCTCATATAAGTCAAGAAAGAAAATGCTCTCTTAGAAATGATAACTTTGAACGAAGTCCACACAAAAAAATGGATTTCGAGCAATGTTTTGCCATAAAGAGCAAAAAGGCATCATCTCCCTTGTAAATATTCACACAGTTTTGCTTTATTTAAAAAGCACAATGAATAATGTTTTTCTTGTGATGAGAAAAGTCCAAGAGGCACCAAAACTGCCCACTGGCCTCCCACACCCCTGCAGTGCACACGGTGAGAGGGGCATCCTCCCCAGGCAGGGTTTTCCCCAAGAATGAGAAGGGATCCCTCATTCCTGCTCCAATTATTCACTTCAGGTATCATTTCAATGCCACACACACACAGGGGATTGGATTCCCCACACTGAGCACAAGGTAAAAGGGAATGATGGAGAACGTGGCTGGTGTGACCTGGCTGGTGAACAACCAAACTGCCCCTGGCACTTCCCCCTGCCCCCTGGCTAAACAGGACACTGCTATTTCTAATAAACATTTATTTGCAGACAATATACCCCTCTCCCCACCCCATTAGAGGCGAGGGATGTTGTTAATCCAGCCCCAATATGCCCCTCCAGCTCCAAGGGCCAGGGTGAAGGGATCAGTGGTTCCCCCTGGGACTCCACCCAAGCATCACCTCCTCAGGGAGCCAGCTGTGCCCAGCTGTTTGAGACAGGCTTGCACAAGCAGCTCAGGAAACATCTTTTGGGAAGTGAAGTTTATAGCAAGGTTGAGATGGAAACTGGGCAAAGAATCCAGAACAGAAAAAAATGTATTTGATGTCTGGTAATTCACAGCTATGCAGGAAACTTTTGCACTGCATAAAGGAGCAGTAGACACAGCATGCTGGTTTTTAATTATTATTAGGTTTTTTATTTTAAAGGCTATTTTCCATCAGGAAGGTGTCCAAAGAGGTGGGCTACTCTCCCAGAAAGGGCCAAGGGACACTGCAAACAGTCCAGCATGGACAGTCCCTGTCAGAGCAGCTGTAACAATCAAGGAGGGGTCTTTAAAAGAGACACATTAGATAAAGTCTTAAAAAAATTTGGCCTTCAGAAACATTTACTGGGGACTACTTCCATTTGTTTCCTTAACATTCCCTCAGTGGGGCTCTGCAGCAGAGGAGCAGCCCTGCGGGGGTACCAGGGCTGCCACTTCCCCCTCTGCAGCCCAGCCCAGGAGAATTCAAATCACCAAATTCCAGACTGGGTTGGGTTGGGAGGGGTACTAAAGACCATCTCACTCCAACCCCCCTACCACGGGCAGGGACACCAATTAGTGCAATTAGTGCCCAGAGCACCCTCCCCTCTCTGCAGCGCCCCAGGGGGATGGGATGGGAGCGGAGGGAGTTGTCTCCCGTGAGTGATGCTGCCCAGCAGCTCTGTGCACTTCAGCATTTTTATTCCCAGCTATGTCCAGTAAATGTATGAGCCTGGCACCACCTCTGTGCCCACCAACTCCGGGGCAGAGGGAAGCAGGGAGAAGGGAGGGACCTCCAAACCCACAGAGCACTGAAAGACATTTCTCACAGCTGGATTTACCTGGTAAATAAATAAGAGTCTCCCAGTGTCCATTCCTTGGCAGTTTTTCTAACAGAGGTAACCCCAGAGCACATTGTTCTCATTAACCCCTCACTGCTGGGACTCGGTGGCTTCTGCTGCGCCTGCGCCAGGGAGCAAAGAGCTCCTGGAGCTTATTACCAGGAGAGGGGAATTTCTGCTGGGTAATTGCATCCTGCCACACACAACAAGCTGGCAGCTCCCACGCTGCTGCTGCTGCACACACAGCCCGGCGCCTCCTGCCCCGGCCCCCGCGCTGGGCTCTGGTGAGCTGTCATGTTTCCCTCCAGAGGTGGTTGTAGCTCTGCTCGAGGTGAGGCAAACCCATGTAGGTTCCTTCTGCAGAGGTTACTCAACTGCATTTACAGGGCACGTGGGGACTCAGAGCACGACGTGACACAGGACCTGAGCTCCTGGCACAGATTATACCCAACAAAACTGCCTGTGCCATGTGGTGGCTCGGCCTGGGCATCTCCTACAGGAGACAGGGATACACCAAACCTGTCTGAGCTCAAGTGTTTGGACAACACTCTTAAGCACATGGCGGGATTCTTGGGGGATCCTGTGCAGGGTCAGGAGTTGGACTCTATGATCCTGGTGGGTCTCTTCCAACTTGGCACATTCTGTGGTTCTGCATATGCCCACAGAGCTCAGATTCTCCAAGATGACACTGAGAGCCCCAAAGCAGACAAGAACTTGTCTTGTGGTATTTCTATACCCACAGAATCATAGAATGGTTTGGGTTGGAAGGGAACTTAAAGCCCACCCCATTCCACCCCTGCCATGAGCAGAGACACCTCCCACCAGCCCAGGCTGCTCCAAGCCCTGTCCAGCCTGGCCTTGGACACTCCCAGGGATCCAGGGGCAGCCACAGCTTCTCTGCCCAACCTGTGCCAGGGCTTCCCCAGCCTCACAGGGAAGAACTTTTTCATTACATCCAATCTAAACCTGCTCTCTGCCCATGTGAAGCCATTCCCTGGTTTGTTTAGGGTTTTTTCCCCCCAATAACTGCTGGTATGGAGGCCTGTGAGATAGAACAGGACCAGCGAGGTTCTCCTCACAGTCATAATACTTGCACATAACATGCCTTGGGAGAGAACTATGATTCATTTTTACTACTCCTGAGGTGGCTTTGCTGGTTCACAATAAATATTGTGGTTTATGCATGAAAAGTCTGTTGCCTGCAATATTTGTAATCCCTAAATTCTTTAATAACCACTGAGCTACCCAACAGATGCCAGAGTGCACATCAGGGTTGTGCAACAGGACTGTCATTAAGTTCATTCTGACAACTCTGCTCTCATGATGTAAATGACTTTGATACCAGCTAGGAGAGGCATGTGTTTATATCATTACCTATTTCTCATTTCTCTACAGTACCCTGGAATTAGACCAGTTTTCTTTTTAAAATTTTAATTCTGATAGTTTTGTATTTATGTTTTACAAGCATTTGCCTGTGAGAACTTCAATTGCTCTGAAGGCAAAAGCAACGTGATGCAAGAGGGAGTAACAGTGCCTGTTAACACCACTGGGGTGTAAAGTTAACTGGGGTCACCCCAGGGTGTTTATCATAACATTTGCATAGCAAGGACACGTACAAAGCCAGAGGGAGTTAAAAAAAAGAATAATATTATTGTCTTAAGACAATTTTGCCATGTTTCTAAGCCTTTGTCCCTTGGGGTTTAATGACAACTGGCTGCTCACAGGATAATAAAGATGATAAATTCCAAGGAAATCAAAAATTTATCATTTTCTACAGGTTGAACTGCAGGTTGTAGGTCTTGGAGAGGAAACTTCTCTAACACAATGGTTTCACTGCTGTGGTTACACTGACTTACAGAATCACAGAATATCCTGAGCTGGAAGGGACACACAAGGACCATCCAGTCCAAGTTCTGTCCCTGCACAGACACCTCAACAATCCCATCATGTGCCTGAGAGCATCATCCAAACACCCAAATCTGACATCCTTTTCAGGTTTATTTCTTCATTTTAGAATGAAATCTAAGACAAATTTTAAAAAAATGAAATCTAAGACAAATAAAAAATCCCACTCACTAACAGAGATCTGGTGAAATCAGTCTGAAGTAAACCCACCCTGTGAAAAAGCACCCCAGGTCCCCATGTTTTAAATTAAAGGGCCAATACTCAACATTCAAAGTTGGACTTCGGTATGAGAGAGGAAATCAATCCAAGGGCAGATATTTCCTGTTGCTCCAAACATCCCTCCAGACTCTGCTCTCCAGGTACTGGAGCTCAGAGACCTGCAGCCAAGCTGAGCATTTCTGGTTTGCAGAGAGAGGACACGAGCAGGGCTGGGCCACTTCACCAGGGGGATGAGGAAGAATTTCAGGAGGAATTTCTTCACAGAAGGGGCTGCCAGGCACTGGAAGAGGTTGCTAAGGAAGTTTGGAGTGCCCATCCCTGGAGTTGTCCAAGGAAGGACTGGTCATGGCACTCAGTGCTCTGGGCTGGGAAATAGGGTGGGCATCAGGCACAGGGTGGGCTCCATGGCCTTTGCCAAGGTGGGCATCGGGCACAGGGTGGGCTCCATGGGCTGGCAGGGCTTTGCCAAGGTGGGCATCAGGCACAGGGTGGGCTCCATGGGCTGGCAGGACTTTGCCAAGGTGGGCATCGGGCACAGGGTGGGCTCCATGGGCTGGCAGGGCTTTGCCAAGGTGGACATTGGGCACAGGGTGGGCTCCAGGGGCTGGCAGGGCTTTTCCAGCCTCAGGGATTGTGTGAGGTTGAGCCTCCCCAGCTGCTCTCTGAGGTCCTGCCCCAATAGTTACCCATGAACTGCCACACACCAGGGCTCTCATTAGCCCACACCTTTTGCCCCCCACCATCCATCACAGCCACGAAACAGACATTGTTGTGTTTGTGGGCAAACCCTCCCCAGACAGCAGCACCACAAAGTCCCAGTGCTGCTCACTGAAGGTTCTCAATAAACCACCAGCAAAACAGACCCCAATTTTATGCTGTTGGGACAGCAGGTCCTGCCCTGCAGGCCCTCACTGCCTTTTTTAGCACAGATCTGACAGTCATCAGCATCAACAAAAAAACCTGGGATTTGTTCTGCTTCCAGACTGCTCAGAAAACAATCACACCAAGCACTAGAAGAGCTTAAGTCGGGTTAAGCCCCTGTGGGTTGTCAGCCCCGGACTGCCCTGCTGTCCCAGAGCCCACCTGGGTGCTGCTGTCACATCCCTTCCCTACGGAAGGTGACCATGTGGGACCAGCACCCATACACCTGCAGGAGCACCGGGAGCTGCCACCTCGGCACCGCTGGCACAGCCACTGCCAATCGATCTGAGTGTGCAGCAGCAGAGCTGACTGGTACATCTGTTCGGGGGGAAAACATACATCCCGCCCCTGGTACAATCACTGTAATTAAAAATTAACATGCATTAATTGTTGGAGCTGATGTAAACAGCTGATGTTCCACTTAGCCCTGTCTTCTGTACATATCATTAGGCAAAGCCAAATACTGTTAAGTAAACAGGCAACACTTACAAGAAGAAATAGAAAACTAATTCCAACTAAATAAATTGACAACACCGTGCAAGTCGTATTAAAACAGTTGAGATAATTATTAGGCTACTGGACTAACTGAGAAAATCGTAGAAGACATATTTAATTGTTTGAATCTCATCTCACTAAATATATTTAGGCACAGTGTGAAATACAATTTATCTGGAATGGGGACGCAGCTTTTTCCCACAAGCAGGATGTGCAACATAGAGTGGGAATAAAAATAAATAAATAAATATGCAAGTTGGAGTTTGATATGCAGGTAAAACAAATAACTTCCCAAATGCAGCAATCTCAACCAACTGCTTCAGCAGCCAGTGGTCTCCAGAGAAATTCAGGTTGGTTATGCAACGTGAAAGGTTTTTTCTTCCTCAGATACATCTGCACAAGTGCCATCCGTGCCAGTGGGAGCTGCAGGCACACACCAAGAGAAGAACACGCTCCCGAGGAGCTCCTTCCCACTTTTCATCGTTGTTATTTAAATGTCATAGCAAAATCATTCCTCCAATTTGTATACCAAAAAAAGCAAATAAGGCCCAGCAAATGTGCTCGGTGCTGCACCCCCCGAGCTGCTCCTCAGATCTCGGTGGTGTTGCTGAGCATTGCCTGGGGGGCATCAGCTGCTGGTACCCCCAGGCTGCTCCTCCCGCTCCGGGCACACAGGGCTGGGGGACTGCACTGTCAATCTCAGCCCTTGGCCCTCCACCGAGGCAAAGCTGGAGTTTAAAGGACACTGCCAGGGAAGGGAGCTCTGCAAACAGGCAGCAGCAGCCCCACTCATTCTCTCCTGGCAGTCACGAGCTGTCTGTGCCACGGTGAGGCTGAAAGCACCGTGCAAAGGAGGCTCGTGCCCCACACCCCCCAGTGGGGCTGGGACCAGCTCAGTGCCAAGAGAGACCACACGTTTCTCCTGTGCAGAGGGAAAACCCCAGAAAGCCCTCGTGAACCCAGGAACCAGCACACATCCTGCCAGCACACCTGAATGCAGGGCTCGAGAGCAAGTGCTAATTGCTTAGTGGCTCTTGGCATCTCAATGAGCAGGAGCTCAGGAAATTTTGGCTTGGTGGGAAAGAGAAAATTTTGTTTGTTTGTTTACAAAAATCAGCTTCAAGTGGAAATAGAATGAAGGGCTTTTCTTTAATAGACAAGATAAATTTTGTTCAATGGTTCTTACTGAGGAATCCTGTTAATCCACTCCAAAAATCATTTCTACACAATTCCTGTCATGGCTTTTTCTCTGCCTCACCCATGAGCCCCATGCTGGGCTGGGACCCCCCAGCAACCCAACTTCTGCCTCATCCCCAGCTTTCACACCCATGAGGCTTGGGTTGTGCTGCTTTGGATATTCCCAAACACCACAATCATCCTCCTGGGGTTTTTGTTTGTTGGGGTTTTTTTCCAGGAGTAAGGTTGGACAAGGTGGGAAAAAAGGCCTTTCCCACTACAGTGAGAGGAATGCCAGAATTATGGACTAAAAACTGCCCTCAGCAGCATTAGCCACACACCTGGGGGTTACACAGGTGGGTTTAGGAGCATTAGAGAAATAGCTGTAGTATTTTAAGTGTTTAGGAGTAAACTGCAAGGAAAGCACATGGGGAAAACACGCCTTAGAGACAGCAATTGGTTGTGATATTCCTGAAAGCCTTTGAGGCAAAAATCCCCAAGCTGTTTCTCCCATTATTGATACATAACCACAAACACCATCAATTAAACAAAGCTGGAACATGTTCTGTGTAAACAGCATCATTAAAATGCTGCAA
Organism: Myrmophylax atrothorax; assembly: GCA_026770055.1. NCBI lineage: Eukaryota > Metazoa > Chordata > Aves > Passeriformes > Thamnophilidae > Myrmophylax > Myrmophylax atrothorax. The sequence continues at coordinate 37,965,165 of JAOXXN010000102.1, forward strand.
AACAGAGGATTTTGAGGTTTCAATGCTGTATTTCAGTTTTCTTGGTGAGTTCACTTTTGAGTTAGTGCTGCTGAAACCTCTCAGTGCTTGAGGAACTTCCTGTTGCAGACACTCCTTTTTTAACCAAATACCCCTGGTTTGCCATTTTTAAAGGCCCACCACAGCCACAGATGAAGTTCCCACCCCACTCCCCGCCCTGAAAGCCCTGAAAGGTTCACAGCACTGCTCAGCTGTTTCATAACAATATCAGGCTCATGATGAACCAAATGAGTTCTGATTTGTGCTATTTAATGTCCTAATGGCTTGACTAGTTAGGTAGATAATTACACAGTATGATTTATCCAACCCATTTATAAATATTTATAATAATGGATAGATTAACCTTTGGGATTTCTATCCTGCAATCCCTTCAGGAAGGGGGATCTCTCCACGGCAGCGGGAAGTGCCATCTCCTGTGAGTGAGCACTTGTGTGGGCAGTGGGGTGGGCATGCAGCCTGGTCCATGGCCAAGGGGTCCTGCTCATCACCCACTGACACTGGCACACCTCCTTCTCCCCTCCAGTGAGCTCCATGCATCTCCAATCTTACTTCTTGATTTTATTTAATCAGGCAAAGAGAAACCACAAGAGATGAGACTCCTGCTGCTGAGCAACACCAGACTGACCTGCACCATGGAATGGCACAACAGCATCCTCAGACCTTCAGAAATATGGGAGAAATTCCAAGCATGGTGGAAATCCACCTTAGATTCTGAACCATGAATGGCAGAATCCCAGAATATGCTGAGTTGGAAGGGACCCACAGGGATCATCAAATACAACCCTGAGCCCTTCACAGGGCCATCCCCAAGAGTCACCCCCTGTGCCCCAGAGCATCATCCAAACCCTCCTGGAGCTCAGGCAGCCTTGGGGCCATGCCCACTGCCCTGGGGAGCCTGGGCAGTGCCCACCACCCTCTGGGGGAAGGACTTTTCCTGAGATCCAACCTAAGCCTGCCCTGACACAACTCCAGCCATTCTCTGGGTGCTGGCCCTGGTCCCCACAGAGCAGAGGTTGGTGGACACTCAGCTGAATTTGCTCACCCTGCCAGGAGCAGGGGGTGGGAGAGGGCACAGCCCTGCCCAGGATGGGCCATGGCCCCGTGTGTGACAGTGAGTCAGAGCCACCCCCAGCCCTGCAGCCCGGGCAGCACATTGTTGGCAGCACCATCATTGCCCGGCCTGGCACAGCAACGCCAACGCGCTGCTGGGCCCTGACAAAGGGGCACTGTTTGCTGCAGCCACCGCCAGGGCAAGGGGCTCGACCTCCAACACCATCCGAAGATGGAAAGAGGCAGATCCAGCACTTTCTGTCTGCAACAACTGCTCCTTGGGACAAGCACAAAGACGTCAAATGCATGAGAGACAAACAAGGAAGAGAATTCCACCTTCCACGGTAATTACCTTTCAGACCTGGTTCTGCTGCAGCAGACCCAAACCTGTGCCCATCACAGCTCTCAAGTGACACAGGAGAAACTTGGAAACCTACAGATTCTGTATCCCAGCAGCACAAGAGAACACCCCAGTCCTTGGCCATCGGCGGTGGAAGTCGAGAGAAACGAGACACAAGTCTTGCCACACACATTGGAAGATCCCCCTTGACATCACTAAAGTATTGCAAAAGTCACTGTTACTGTCCCCTCCTTTATCCAATAGTTTGCAGCATCTCTCTCCA
>JAOXXN010000102.1:37984032-38004615 GCA_026770055.1 Myrmophylax atrothorax
GCTGGGAGGGCTTTGCCAAGGTGGGCATCGGGCACAGGGTGGGCTCCATGGGCTGGGAGGGCTTTGCCAGCCTCAGGAATTCTGGGGTTTATTGAGTGTAAGAAGTTCTTTCTAACTGATTCTTCACCTTCTGTGCACACAAAATTAGATTTCTCTGCTGGAGGAACATGAGCTGTCCCTGAGGTTGGTTGTCCCACCTTGGCCCACACAGAAGCCCCTGGTGCCAGAGTGCCCCTCACACTGACTGTGCCAAGCACAGCAGCATCAGCACTGATGCCTGGCTTTGGAATGTGTCTGGCTAGGAAATCCAGGCCTGGCTCTGGGTGCTGTGGGGAGCTGCTGCCCTGGGACTGGCATCGCTCACCATGCAGACGCCTGCCCAGCTGTTGGTCCAGCCCAGAAATGAACAGGTCACACCTGTCACCAACTGCCAAACATGCAGACAAAGTACAACTTCTTTCCTTCAGGATCTCTGACATCCCCAAGGCAAGCCCTAAGCACCAGGTTTTGTAAGAGTTTCTAAGATCTGATTTTTTGAAGATTTAGGGCTGACCTGGCCGTGTCCTCTCCTGAGCAGGTCCCTCCCAGGCTGCAGCCACACTCTGCTCTCACTCTCTGGGCTGTTCAGCTCCCTCATGTAGCCTTGCCATAAACCCTTCTCCTTACAAGAGGAGTACTGCTCCTTGTATCAGAGGGAGGAGAAAACATTAGCACTTCTAACACCACTAAAAATTGACTCTCCTGCTACTTAACCTATTCATCCCTATCTCCTCCTCCTATTATTCCCAGGCAATTTTGTACGATGACTATTATGCAAATGCTACAATAAAAATCTTATTTTCTGCTTCCTTTTCAGAGCCTTGTTCTGTTTACCTCCATTCCCCCTCTCTGATGGAGTTCTCCAGCAAAAAGGAAAGCATAAACGTGTTCATTATTGACCCAAGTCTGAGGAAACTCAGCATGAGGTCAACTCCTTCAACACAGATTTACAAATCCCTTCCCACCCAACTCCCCATTGCAGGGACAGGAGGACTTTCCCTGCTCCAGCATTTTAGGCATTCCTGTCTTCCTGAAAAGGTTCTGCCATTCTCCTTGGAGGCCCCAAACTGGGTTTCCTCACTGTCCTCTGCCACACAAGCTCTGCTAAGCCTTGCCCATATTAAACTGGCACCAAACACAGGCTTTACCCTTTCAAACTGGAGCTCCTGCCTCAGGCCAGTTCACCATTTGAAGAATATTGCCTCCCTAATGCTGCAGAACAGTTTAAATTGGGTTCCATGAAATTTTGGGGAATCTTTTCATTGCTATCCAAAATGCAAATCTCTGCAGAAGTATCTGCTATTCAACAGTGCCTTCACATGTTGCAGACATCAGTTTGCCCATGGAAAATGCAGAAGTATCAGAGTGAACAGTCACACTGAGTCAGTTCTACCTGTACCCCAGCCAAATGATAATTACAACTAATTGCTATAGCTTAGGATGCATTAATTAATGTAAATGAATGCTTAGCTGGTTTTAAAATGAAGTTTGGTTAAACTTCTCCCCAACATAAAGAACATTTTACTAGAGCTCATCATTTTGAGATGTGCAGCATGGACTTGGGTCTGGCTTCTCTTCAGCAGGAGCAGGACTGGACCCTTCCCCACTTGTCACTGTGAACACAAAGGGACTCCTTTCATTTTCACTGCTGCTCTTCTCTCTTGCTTTGGCTTTTGCATCACAATGACAACCCAAGGCACAAGTGCTGGAAGGGACCCCTGCAAGGGTTTGTGTTGTGCTGTAAAGAGCACAGGTAGCAGCAAGGCAGGATAAATTTGTGTGAGAAACAGATCTATGAACATGAGACACACAAAGGATCAGCAAAAATTGGAGGACAAAGGCAGTAAAGATTTTTTTTCTCCTATAAACCTTGTGTGACCATGTTCCTTTAAAAAAAGAGATTTTTAAATTGTCCAAACTTGCAGCTGCCCTGAGCCCCCTGCTACGAAAAGATTAAACACAGCAGCAGATCACAACCTGGCCAGAACTATTTAAAATATGCACATCAACTATGATATCCAAAGTGCCCCAGCACTGAAATGGGCCACAGGCTGGGGGGGTGACCTGTCACCAGCAAAACCCCCATGCACCTCCAGCCAGTGCCAGACCCCAAACCCACAGTTTACAGAAGATAATCCTGCCAGCTGCAAGGTGCAGCTCTGCTCACTTCATACACCCAGGCTGAGGAAATCCCAAACCCGGCACAGTATCAGGTTCAGTGGGCACAGTGCTTGGTCAAAGGTTGGACCTGATGATCTTGGAGGTCTTTTCTTTGGGCAGAGGGAAGGGGCAGGCACAACACAAAGCACTGGCACTGCTGCAGGTCTCAGACACAGAACAAGGCACAGCACAGTCCTCTGGGGTATTTAGTGGGCAGATGGGTGTTGAGCTGGGGCTTGCAGTGCAGTCCAGAGTGGTGAAGCTCGAGTTGGCTGTTCTGAGCCCCAGGGAACAAAGCAAAGCCAGTTCCTTACCAGGGCTCTGAACGTTGCTCAGCCACAAAGGCAAACAAGGGAAGGTGGGGTCAGAAATACCTGACTCAGACCTGCAGCAGCCTGGGACCTGGAACACCTTGCAGAGTCAGTCCTGACCCTTTGTGCCCCTCAGGCTCTGCCCTCCTCCGTGACCCCAGGTCACAGAAGCATCTGGGCTGGTAGCTGGGCACTGCACCTGCAGCAACACCTCGTGTTTTCCTGTCTCACTGAGGATTCCTGGGCACCATAATCTTGAGAAGTGGCTCTCCTTCAGAAAGTCTCTTTTTCCCAAGGTTTGGGGGTTTTCTTGGGGGAGTGTGGGCAGAGGGGTGGGTTGGGTTTTTTGTTTGTTTGCTTTGTTTAGTTTGCAGCTCAGAGCTGGTGTCAGGAATTTAAGACCACTGATAAACTCACTCTCTTTCCTTTCCATTTGCAGTTTTCCATCCTCCTTCCTGCCCCTTGGGAGCAGCTCCCAGGCTTCCCTCAGAGCCATGACTATGGATGTCGAACACCTCCGAGGCAGAGGAGTCAGAAAAGGAGTGGCAATCCTGATTCCCCTTGTCCAGGCTTGTGGTTCTTTGAGCCTTCCATCCTCCCAACTCCAGCTGTGAAAGGGGACTGGTGGTACCTCCCATCCCGAGCACGGCAGTGCCTCAGCCATGGAGAGCTCTCCGTCCTTCCCTGCCCTCGGAGCAGGTTTCTGCTCCAATCCTGCAGCTCCAGCACCCAAGAGGTTCAGTGGAAGCCAGGCTTTCTGGGTCTCTGGGATGGCATCAAAGCAGGGGCTCCAAAGCAAGGTGTGGGGCAGGCAGGGGCACCACTGAGTTTTCAATCAGGCCCTGCTTTAGGGGCACCAAATTGCACATTCCTTCCCTGCGCCTTCCCGGCACTCACAGAGCAGCCCATTATTAAGCTATTAATCACCTCTCTCAATTAATTGTTCTAAAGTGACCCAGGCTTTAGTAGTTGTGTTGCAATTGAAAGGCTCACTTATTTTTGGAAAGGTAAAGTTCCAGGCAGCAGCAATTTGAGAGAGCTGAGCTATTAAGCCACTGTTTGGAATCTCAATTACCCTAAAGAAGGATAATTACAAATAAAACAAACTTGTGATCCCACATCAGTAAGAACACTTCTTTCCTGCTTTATGGAATATACAAGCAGTTTTTCATCCACTGGATTTAATTTCCACATGAAAAATTGACCTTAACAGTATGAAGTATGGCTACAAGTAAAAACTGTGTTTTCATTGAAGAGAATAAATGCATTTCCTGAACACTGGCTGTTAAAGCTAATTGATTTATTGGCTCTCTATATAGTGGACTATTGTCTTTGCACTCATGGGACAAGGAAGCTCTTGAGAACAGAACTAAATTCTGCCACAGCAGCCTGACAGCTGAAGAGGGTTGGTTTTTATTTCTTTAATATAATGTACAACTGTCTTGGAGCTGGAAGAAATCTTCCTAGGATTGGCAGAACCTGCCTGGACTGGGGGCTTCCTGGATAATACTTTTTTAATACCATAATATTACTGGGGAGCTGACAGCACTGGAAGCAGGTCATTTTCTTTTAATAAGACTCTTTTCACTGTAAAACATTTATGTCCAAGCAAATGCAAAATACTACTAAAGAAAGGAAATAGGAAATTCCCTTTCTTTTATTTTTCCTTTAAGGCCAGTAGTCGAAAATCCAGTAGGAAATAAAGGGTATGCAAAAATATTTCTCCCTGATAATGAAAACAATTTTAAAATTCATGAAATAGCCAAATATTTGTTATTATCCCTTGCTTTTAGGTTTTATGTAAATTAGTGCCCATAAGATGAAAGCCAGGGCTTGGTAGCAGGTGGAGGCAAACTCACATAATCATACCAATAAAAAAGCCCTGAGGAAAAACAAACTAAAATGAAAAATCAATACAGGATGTTGTTCTCCAGATATACTATTAAAATATAGTATTCCAGGGCTGCACTGCTGTCCTCAGTAACGGATGAGCCTTTTACCCTGAGGGAAGCTGAGGGACAGAATCTCTGCCCTCACAGGGACAGAAATCCCACTGAGCCTGCAGGGAGCTGGGCATGGACAGGTAGGAGGGCACAGCCTGAGGGTGCTGATGGGCTTTGCAAGGAAAGATCCCCAAATGGGCACCATCCAAAGCTGAAATTCCTCAAGAAAAGCTTCCCTGGATGGCTGGATTTCACAGGGACAACAAAAAACACCCCAAAGTTTCCTGATTCCCGATTCCCCAATTGCTGCAAAAAGTGACAACCCAGAACACAAATCTGGCACACCAAGGGATTATTTTCAATGTTTCTGCAGGAGTCCCACTGTTCCAGTAACCAGCAACTCGGCTACAAATTATATTTTTCTCTTTATTTTTTTCCTTAGTTTGGTTCTTTCTGCTCACTGAAAGTGGGAATGATACTCTGTATAAATGCCATGGATTAACAGGGAAGGAGCCACATCCAACCTCTCCAGCAGCAGGGACAGGTTCCAAACCCACTGCACATCTCTGACCTGAGAGAGGTCCCCTCTCAAATCCAAAAGCCATGATGGGAATGACTGTATTTCAGAATGACAGGTCTTTTTTAAGTTGTTGTTGTTCAAAGAAACAAAAGTACTCTGAAAATAAAGAATATCTGCTCAGTTATTTGAGGGGAGACTGAAAGTCATAACCAACTATTTATTAAGACAAAAACATAAATGTGGACACATTTATCATCTCTTCCTCTGAGCAAATAATTGCAAAATCAAAACTGGCCCAATTTCTAACCTGTCCTTAGTGCAGCCTTGCAGCTGACCACCAAACTGGCTTCCTCCAGCTGGAGAGGAAGAAGAGCTCCCACCCCCAAAGCAGGTGAAGAGAGAGGTTCAGAGAGAAAACAAGGCTGAAAAAGTAATATTTATAGGCAAGAAGAGACTTTACCAGAAGGGGCAAAAATTACAGCTATAATTATGACAGCAAATACAGGCTGGTCATTCAGAAAATAAATCTCCAGGCACCAAAAATCCAGGAGGAGAGAAGGGAGATTTGCAGCTGGAAGGGACCTTTAACATAATATTCTTTTAGAGTATGAACAACTTGCAACAACTTTGCCCTGACACAGCCAGTGCTGTGCCAGCCATTTAGCAAACCCTCCATTTCCAGCTCTCACAGAGCTTTAATACACAATTCCCTGTTTAACACATCATACCACGAATCTGGAATGACCAAAATCTGCTTGGTTTGGTCTTGAGGGCCATTCCTGCCTGTATTTTCTTGGGCTGTTCCCTTACACTTGTCAGAGGATGTTGCCCATTCTTGGGCTCTCTTCTGTCCGTACCCAGAGTGTTCAGCTGCCACCTCACTATAAGTGACCTGGAACAATCTGTGCAGTTGCAGTTCCAGGGCATCTGCTCTGCCAGAACCACTCACTCCCCTGACTAGAGCAAAACCTCCTCCTTGGGCTCATTTGGTGGGATCACAGAATCCCAGGATGGTTTGGATTTGGAAGAGACCTTAAAGCTCATCCAGTGCCACTCCTGCCATGAGCAGGCACACCTCCCACTACACCCGGTTGCTCCAAGCCCTGTGCACCCTGGCCTTGGACACTCCCAGGGATCCACGGGCAGCCACAGCTTCTCTGCCCAACCTGTGCCTGTTCCCTGAGCTGAACCAAGGAGAAACTGATGCAGAATCCCCAAATTCCAAGTGTCACTTCTTGCTCAGGACCTGGAGCAGTAAGGTGACATTTCTACCCCAAGCCTGGCCAGTCTGGGCTCTTCCATGAACTGAGCTGGTGGCTCTGAGAACATCCTCAGCCTCCACAGCAGCGTTGGCACCTTGGCTCCAACCCCTGCTCAGCCACGATGACAAATTGCCAGGAGAGTTGTGCAGGGAGAGGAGACCGAATTAGTACATGAATAATTAAACTCAGAGGAAAAGGTGAGGAGATTGAGGGAACAAACAGAAAAGGCTGAATCACGAGAACGTGGGAGCCAGCACCTTGCAGGTGTTCAAAGGGCAAACCCGGGCTGTGCGAGGAGGGTGGGAGTTGCTGGGGGGTCCCTGGTGCTGTCCCTGCCCTGCCCAGCCCCTCCCAGGTGTGGGACACTGAGCCAGGACCTGCCCAGCAGACCCACCAAACCAACTTGCAGGGAAATGCAGCAATGCCCCCAGCAGAGCAGCCCCAGCCTCCTGCCCTGCCGGACCCCCGGGAGCTGCCGCTCGGTGCCCGCTGCCCCCACTGCCCCAGGGACCCCCCTGTGCAGCCCCAGCACTGCCAAAGGGGACCCCCCGCTTTGCCATCAGCACTTCTGCTGCCCAGAGGTGCCCCTGCCCTCTCCCAGCTGCCTGCCCTGCCCAGGACACCAAACTGGGCCCAGCAGCTCCAGCAGAGCACTGGGAGTGCTGCCATCAGCCCTCGCTGGAGCCACAGCACAGAGCATTTCCTTACAAACCACTACTTCTTTTAACTACTAATTCTTTAAACCATCAACATTTAATCAAAACCAAGTTTTAAAATCCTGACTCTTATCACAGCCAGTACTTATAATCCTTTTTTCCAGACTAGATGTTTCCAAATCATGTTACATCTTTCATCTTCCCTGTGATTAATTTCAAGGTCTTTACTGAATCAAATGAGATATTTTTTAAATCTCTGTTTTAGTTTTTCAAGCTTTTAGTCAATTCTGTCGATTCAGAGCAGCCATCAAAATTACACGAGCGTTTTGTGCTCAGTCACTCCAGTAACTCTGGGTTTAGGAGAATCCCATAAAGGCAACTATCTTATTATTTTAATGCATGCAATAATTTAAGTGATAACAACTGCAAAATTCAGGCTGTTTTGTTTTATGGATTATCAACAGCCTTATGACCTTGAAAATAGTCGAGTTGACTCACTAATTTTTACAATTTAGCAAAATAGCACATACAGCATAATTTCATCAGCTCTGATCTGGTGAAAGTGCAGAGCTCTCCAAAGAGATAAATACCCCTTTTCAGACCCGGTTTGTCGTGTTGGGGAAGTTTAGTCTGGGAAGGGAAATGATTCGAGCTGCAAAGACACCACGTTACAACTTTGAAGCATTTGTTTTGCTGCAGTGGGGAATGAAGTTGTTTAATACACAAATGCCAGAGCAGCAGCATCGACCCTCATTTAACTCTCCCCTAAAAAAGGTGGAAGCAGCAGAAAGGTAAAGAGGGGGCCCAGCCAACCCCTGGTGACCAAAGGTGCACTCGAGCTGTTATTTTGTATTCCATACTCTTCAAAGAGCAATATAAACAGAATTATTTATGCCCAGCAAAATGTTGCTTAATTACTTATGCACCACTGTTTGCTTGTATTTTAAGCTCTCTCTACCACCCACAGGCAGACGTTAAACAGCTGCTAAAAGCGAGCTTTAGTCTTGCCTGTTTGAAATTAGCATACTTGAGCTTTGAAAAAACTTTGTTGCCAATTTACATATGCATAGAGACTGATATTTAGACTCACCATATGATATGTCCCTCAAGAGCTTTTCTTATTGCCTTCATCCTCAGGTCTCAACCTAGAGACTGTAAATCTAGCAGGTGATTAATTCTATACCCTTGAGAAACTAGCAATTAGCACTTGCAACCAGTAAAAAATTGTCATTTCAAACCCCTGTTTACTATGCCCATGTATTTTCTATGAACTCACAGTTAACTCTAAATAGAAATAGATGGCAATAGATTTGCAGTCACTTCTGTCTCTTTATATCAAAATATAATACAGCTCCCAGCTAATCAACCTATTAAACACACCAAAAAAAAAAGATTAAATAATTGGCATTGCTTTTTTATATATGTATATAAAATGGGAAGATGGAGCAAGCATGAAAACACTCTACATGATGTTTTATGTCCCCAGACCTTAATCAGCTCATTTCAACATGATGACTTTGTAGGGTTTACCTGTTTTGTGTCAATTCTTATCTCTGATAGCCGAAATTACCACACTTCCAGATGTTCTTATGCATTATTGAGGTCTTCTGCAGTAGATGCTGCAAAAGGTAAGATAAGGTTTTATTTCTTTGTAGTAGTCACAACACCCAGATCAAAGGCAGGAAAGTGCAGTGCTTAGTATTGAAAACTATGATGAACTTCACATTTATTTTCAAGTAGCAAATCTGTCCTAAACCTGCTCATCAATCTTCAGTTGAGTGTTTCAAGTGTAATCCACTGGGCCAACAGAACAGTTTAAAGACTTGGGGTTCTTTCCTAAAAAGGCTGTTTTGATGCTCCTTCAGTGTGTGTTAAGCAGAGTGTGCATGGCAAGAGCACCGAAAATCAGCCTCGCAGGGAGGGGGGAGTGGGTGCCTTTGGGAGAGGGGGGTCAGAGCTGGCAACTCCAACAGGGCATTTGTGCCACACCAGGACTGATTAAAGAAAATAAAACATAAGCTACTTGGGGCAGAAATCAGTTATTCAGTGCCCAGCAGTGAAACAAAAATATATGTACAGAGTATTGCCAGAGAACTTGCAGTAGAATTGAATTAGTATTTAAATCTACTAATAACAGATTTAAATCTGGTGCAGATTTAAGTCTACTACAGCTGGACTTAAACCTACTAATCATAGATTTAAATCTGCATCTATGCTAATAATACATAACTATACTAATAATCCATTGAAATCTAGGCATGGATTTAAATCTACGACACCTACATTTAAGTCCACACCTAGATTAAATCTGCTGGAATTAGTACATTTGCTCCTAGATTACACCTTTTGTACTGGGGGGAAAGTGCTGCTGTCCCAGCCCAGTTTTAGTGGGGGTTCTGAATATTTTTGAAGTCTATCAATGCAAATTGGTGGAAAATATCTGGAGCCATATTTTTCTTGTCATCTGTGTAAAACAACAAGGATTTAACGGTAAATACAAAAGCAGTCACGAATCCAAGGGTGTTTTTTCCTGAGTTGCACAGTCATTAAGGGGTCTGCTGCAAAAGCCTGCTTGACTTTCTTCCCACTAATTACATCATCAGATCATCATACTGCTAAAATCACTCGCAGAGTACTTGCACACAACTAAATTCCTGCTTCTAATTACTATTTTAGTCTCTTTTTCCTCGTGACATGTTGGTGATAGATCATTATTTTTTCAGCAATTTGTTCGCATTTATATGCAATATAATTGGATCTGATTAATTATTATGATTAATGACTGCAGAATTTCCTTGCAAAGCTATTAATACTGGGAGTATCAAATGAGAGACATGGACAAATTAAAGCCAATGGAGTCCTGTTGCTTGTACTTACAATGCCTGGGCTAAAGTAACCCTTTGCTGCTCCAGCTCTGCAAGAAATATGAGGGTTTAACTGGTATTTCCCTGTGGATCTCTGTGTTTTCCAGGGGTATTAGTACACAGCTAATGGGGGAGACAAGCAGGTGTAATTCTTAGGTGGACTGCTGCACTTAAATTGTGTGTATTTGGGGTTACTTTCAATGAGCTCAGCAGCATTATTACACCCACATCAACTCAGAGTCAAGAAACTGGCAACAAGAAAGGACTGAGAGATATTCCTACGTACAGCAAAGTGGATTTATTCATTTTTCACATTGGGGTGCAACAAAACACAACAATAATAGCAGTTAATTTCCATTAAATGTCATATTACCCAATTTCTAAAGGATGTATTTACGTAGCGTGTGTTGTATTTTAAATTACAGCCCGGCTTAGAAATGGGATATTACATGTAAAAAAGCAAACAATGAGGGAGCAGCTCAGGGGATCGACTTTGCTGCTGCCTCGGGGACCTGCCTTTAAATCTGGCTTTGAGCAAATGCAGGAAAAATCATTTCCCTCTAATGGCAGCAGCATGTAAAAAATCAGATAGCAGGAGTTCCACCCAGGTGGCAAAAAGCTTTGGAAGGGGAAGGGAAAGGAAGGGAAGGGAAGGGGCTGCAAACCAGATGAGTGCTGGTGATTTTCCTGGGATTACTGCAAAGCTCAGAGCAGCCAGACTTTGAATGTGATTTTAATCTGTAATAAGTGCCAGCAGTTCCTCATCAAACCAGGCAAAATAAGGGCACTGATATTGCCAGTGTGCAGCTACTGAGCAATTTGGAAAGTGTTTCTCTGAGTCCAACATCAGAAACAGGGGGAAACACCGGCCTGCAAGAGCAATGGAATACCTGTAGGGCTTAAAGCACGTTAATGACCTCATCAGATTTGGGGGAAACAGAAAAGAATTCCCATTTTTCAGTACTGGGAATTTCCCTTGAACTAAAATACAAGAAAAAGATGGGGTGTGTTGCAAAAATGATAAACTGTGGGACAGCAAATATTTTGAAATTAAAATCTATTTGGTATAAAGGAGATTAAAAGATGACTAGATGACAAATGAAATATCTTTGCAATTCAACCAGGAAAACCATGACCTTGGCACCAAGGGTGACCAGCAGGGAAAGGGAGGGAATTCTGCCAGAGGAGACCACAGAGATGCTCCAGGGCTGGATCCCTCTGGGCTGGAGCCAGAGCGGGAGAGCTGGGGGTGCCCACCTGGAGAAGAGAAGGCTCCAGGGACACCTGAGAGCCCCTTCCAGAGCCTAAAGGGGCTCCAGGAGAGCTGGAGAGGGACCTGGGACAAGTGTGTGGAGTGACAGGGCAGGCAGGAATCGTTGGGCTGCTCTGCTCCCCAGCTCACAGCGAAGGCTCCTCACCATCACGTGGGTGGGAGGAAGGCTCATCCCACAGCAGTTGTCTCTTGCCTAAACCTTCGAAAGCCGGGATTACTGGCATTATCCTATAATTGAGGAAATCCACCCTCTCATTAGCCCCATCGGTTGCTGCTGCTTTGTTCCCTTTCCTCCATCATTCTCAGACCAGGGGGTCCCCACTGCTCCCCCATCCCCTGAACCTCACCAAAGGCACTCCAGGGTCCCCTGGCAAGCTGTGGGATGGTCACAGGGCTTTTCCCAGCCCCCAGCTCATGGAATCAAGAGCTGTGGGATCAAAAGGGTGGGGATGTTTTTTTACCTCTCTGTTCTCACTGCAGCTCGGTGCTGCCTGTTGACTCCAGACTGCTGTGGGTAAAGCTTAATTTTCTCCTTGGTGGAGCTGCCAGCAGGGGTTTGTGCTCACTGCAGCCTCTGGGATGGAGTGTGGTCACTGCCGAGCCTGTCCCTAAACACACTGGTTCCTGCATTCTGTGCCTGGATGTCACCTCCCCAAGGTCTCAGCACGCCTGCAACAGGACTCAGATCCAAACCCAGCTCTGCCAGTGAGACCCAGATGTGGCACATCTGCTTCCGAGGAAACCCATGCTGGGGTCTTCCAGAATCCTGACCCTCCTCCTGCCCTGCATCCCAGGCTGGGGGTATCACAGACCTCATTGCTCTTTCCCCCTGCCCAGCCCCATGGCAGGGTGTGTCCCATGTCCCACCACATCACACAGACCTCACCTCTCAGGGATATACCCCCCTGGCTGGTGTAGCTCCATAACTGCCTGCCCCTGAGGAAGAGAAGGATGCTGAGAGACCCAAGGAGCTCAGACAGCATGAAATCCCACTGCTCTGGTGTACCCCAGTGGTTTAACAGGGTGCTGAGAGAGAAGGTGCAGCAGCACAGCCCTGGTGGTGCAGAGGGAGCCCCCGGGCTGAGGAGGGTTGGGTGTGGGATGCAGGGAAAGGGGGGACATTTCCTGCATGGAGCAGAACCTGCCCCTGCCTGATCCTGGCCAGGAGCTGGGAGCTGGGCCAGCTCATTAGGCCATGCATGGCTGGGCCAAGCCAGCCCTCCCGGGGCCATTTCCAGGGAGGACTTGGCTGTGGGATGAGGTGAATGAAGAGAGCAGGGCAGTGATTTCCCCCAGCACAGAGTGACACACAGGGGGGTCTCCCCAGCCCAGCCATGTCTGGGCCATATAAATATGTTGGGCAGATCCATTAGGAAGGATGAAGAGGTCCATTTATGCAGGAGGGGTGTTGGATAAGTATTCCAAGCTGGAATATTGATGGAGAGGCCATTTAGCAGGTGGGAGCACTCAGGGCTGCCCTGGGCCTTGGTGCAGGGTGACACTGGAGTTTGGGGGATGTTTCCTGGAATAAAGGGGTGTCTGGAGGTGCCATATGGCAGAGCCTAAATGCCAGCACAAGGTTTTGGGCATTGGGAAGGCCCATGGAGCCTGTCTGAGCCCAGCACATCCTCAGGGCTGTGCACCCCCAGCACCCCCAGCTCCATCCTGACAGAGGTGCTGCCCACTCCTCACCCTCCTGCACCCAGAGTTTGCATCATCCCAGTGGGAATTGCCTTCTCACCAACACCAGCATGGCTGGAGGGGCCAGGGGACACAGGTGCCACCAGCCTGCTGTCACAGCCAGGGCAGGACCAGGGCCACCCGTGCAGCAGGACAGCCTGGAGGGGGTGTCAGGGGAACTGGACAGGGCGGCTTTGGGAGTCCCCACGCCGCATGTCACACCCAGGGAAGACCTTTTAATTGTCCCTTCACAGAAAAAAGGCTGGAAAAGGGAGGTGATGAGGCACTGGGTGCTTTGTGATACCCATCTGCCCGACTCCTCTGCTCCAGCCGATGCCGCTGGGGCCGGAGCTGCCGGAGCTGTTCCCTTTCCATGGCACAGCACTCGACACGTGTGCCCAGTCGTGATAAGGGCAGCCAAGATAAGGACACTGATGTCCCTGTGCCCTGTGCTGTGCTCCAGCCTGCTCCCTTAGCTCCAGGCTGGGGGGTCTAATCCAGCCTTTCCCCTCCCAGGATGGGGGATGAGTTTTCCAGCTGCATTAAGGCTCTGTGGTGCACACAGGTGTCCTGGGACGCACCAGGATAGGTGTGTGGGCTGTGTCCTGCCCTGGGATATGTGAGCCCATGTGGGTCCCCACTGTCACATCCCATGTGTCCATCATGTGCTGGCACACCCTGCTGCTCGTGGAGGGGTCGGGTCCTGCCTTGCACCATCCATGATTCACATTCCCAGTACTGATGACCCTTCTCCATCCCACAATGCACAGTGGGAAGAGGTGAGCCCAGAAAATCCCTTTCCCTTCATTCTGACACCCAGCCCAGCAATGCAGCATCACCTGCACCACCAAACAGCACCAAACCAGCCCCAAAGCTGCAGCAGGGCTGGATTGTTTGCTCTCAGAGGGACTATTGGAATTTCTCCCAGTGACTCCATGGCTTGGACAGCCCCAGCCAGAGCAGGTGATAAATCCCCCTGCTGTGCCCTGTTCTTCAGGTATTTCAGGATTACATCAACCTTTGTGTCTTGTTGTTTTCTCCAGGCAGACTCTGTGTGTAGAACAGGAGATTGCAGCCCTTTGGGGTTATCAGAACCCAGGAGGGGAAATAACAACATTAAAGGGTAAATTGGTGGGCTTCTTAAGCACGTAAGCCACAGCAAGTGTGTACATGGTGCTCTGCTTCACTCAGGATGGCCCAACCCTGCAGCTGTGTGAGGCCAAGGGAGACTTTTAGATTTTAAATTGATTTTTTAGGGAATTTTGCTGCCTGCTTCTACAGACCAGGGTGGTAAGAGGTAAATAATGTGGCTGTTTCCCTCCCAGATGGGTCTCTGACATCCCAGGCTCAGCTGGACCCATGGGCACAGCAGGCTGGGAGGTTTGCACAGAATCCTGGAATGTTTGTGTTGGAAGGGACCTTAAAGCCCATCCAGTGCCACCCTCT
The DNA here is from genome assembly GCA_026770055.1 of Myrmophylax atrothorax. NCBI lineage: Eukaryota > Metazoa > Chordata > Aves > Passeriformes > Thamnophilidae > Myrmophylax > Myrmophylax atrothorax. The sequence goes on from JAOXXN010000102.1 coordinate 37,998,187, forward strand.
GCCATGGGCAGGGACCCCTTCCACCAGCTCAGGTTGTTCCAAGCTCTGTCTAACCTGGCCTTGGACACTTCCAGGGATGGGGCAGCCACAGCAGGGCCTCCCCACCCTCACAGGGAACAATTTCTTCCTAAAATCTAATCCAAACCTACTCCTTCAGTTTAAAGCCATTGCCCCTTGTCCCTTTTCTCCCCAAAGCAGCTCCTCTTGAGTGGAAATGCAGCTTCATCTTGGCCAAAATTCTGACAGAAAGTGGGGATTTGGGTTAAAATCCCGGGCTGAAAGCAGAGCAGATGATGGGAGCTCAGAGGGTTGTGCTTCTGGGAGCTCATGGTGGAGCTGGGGCTTAAATTTAGGATGTTTCCAAGCTGCTGAGCACGTCTGTGGCTCAGCCTTCAAACTTCTACTGCCAGACACAGGAAGGATTTTAAAGCTTTCAGGAAGAAGTGAAGTGGGAAAATACAGACCTATGATCCTCTTCAGAGGGCTTTGGAAGGATGAGCAGGGCTTTTTGGGGTCCAACCACAGCAAGTGGTGTCCAGGCAGCTTCACCAGCAACTCCCTGGTCAAAGAGAAACACCAGGACCTGATCCAAAACCCTCACCGGGAATTTTTCCATCTGCCGCGCTGGGCTGGAGATCAAACCTCGGGTGACCTGCGAGGCTGACAAAGGGAGAATGGTCTCTTGGGGTTTGTTTAATGTCCCCGGGGCTGGGAAAGGACGTTCCCGGCCTCCCTCCTGTCCTGCCTTTGTTCCTGGGGTTGGGCACTGTAGCGCGGAGCCCCAGCTGCGGGTGAGCTGCCCCGGGCTTTCCGGACGGATTAAAGCTCTTGGGTTTTGGTGCCCACAGGGATTTTCAGTGGGTTTCAGGACTGGGCAGGGCCAGGGGGGCTGTTCTCTGGGGTTTTACAGAGGATGCAGTGTCAGCATCTTCCTGGGGTGACAGGGAGTGGAGAGGAGAGGACTATCCCCCAAAAAAGGATGGGGAAGGATCCACTCTTGGCCCTCAGAAGGTTGGATGTGTCCTGTGGCCCCAGGCTGGAGTGTGCAGGAGGTGCTGGCCAGGATGGGAGTTGGGAGCACCTAAATCAGGGCTCCCACCATGCAGGGGAAGGGATGGGTGCAGCAGGAGGGTGCTGGTGTGTGGGATCTGGCAGAGGCCACAGCCTTTCCTCCAGGCAGCTGTTTTATCCCTCAGAGCAGGGTTATCAGAGCAGCCTCCTTTTTCCACTCAGGATGATAACGTGGGAGCAGCACAAGGACACGGGAGGTTCCTGGGGACACAGGGACCTCGGGGACGGGCTGTTGGCTTTCCCTATCACAAGGTAAAGGGCAGAAAACAAGCAGGGACAAAAAATACATGGATCCATGTGGCTGTGGCCATGGCAGCCCCGCTGGCATTAGCAAAACTTTCCATGGAAATCAGTGGCACTCAGAGGTAAAGCTTCCCCTCTGGGACACACAGAGGTGATGCACCTTGTCCCTGCATTCTCTGGTTGCTGTTTGGTCACCCAAGGGACCAAAGCCACCCACAGCAGCAGGTTATTGGTGTTCCAGGTGGGAATGGGCTCCTGTGGGATGCAGAACAGGCAGTATCCCAGAGCCGGGGTGCGATGCCCATCCCGGGCAGCCGCGTTCCCACAGCCCTGTCTGTCACCACGGTGCTGCCGGTCCCCGTCCCTGCGTGTCCCTCCGGTGCGTATTTTTCTTGGCAGCCCCCAGGCAGGAATGTTTCCCGCTGCTGCCGAGCGAAAGTGGAGGCAGGAATTGCTGGAATAGCGACAGGCTGAGTAACAGCGCTAACTTTATTCTCCGAAACAAAGGGCACTGTCCCAGCGCCGAGCGCTGGTCGCGCTCCCGGCGGTGCGGAGGCCGGGGCTGGGGAGCGCTGGCAGAGCCAGGAATGTCCCCGCCGCGGGAGTTCCTGCCCCAAATTCCTGCCCTAGAGACCCCCAGCCATGCCCGGCTCCCACCACATCCCCCTCTCCCCCTCCCGCGCCAGCCAAAAGTGCATTTCCAGGAGCGAAGGTGGGTTGGAAAACAGCACACAGAGAGGCTGGGATTTCCCTCTGAAACTTTCGAGCAGCTTCCCAGGGCTTTTCCCCCGGCGGGTGTATCCCCAGCCCATATCCCAGGATTTTGGGGCATGGACTCCCCATTGCCCTGAGCACCCCCTATGCCTCTCCTACACTCCCTGTGTCCGGGGTGCTGCAGGCTGTGGTGCTGACCTCCCCCCCAGCCCTGCTGGTCTCTTTTTGGGGGTTATTTCCCTTCTGTGGAAGTGGCCACAGAGGGGCATCCCCTTGTCAGAGCCCACAGGCTCCACAGGCTGTAACATTCCCACTCCGAGGAAGGTCCAGGTCCCCACAGAACATCCCAGTGGGGTCCAGCTCCAGGGCAGTTGTTTCCCTGCAGTAAAGATCACGGATTTGTGACGGAGCAGGATCCATCCCTGGTGCCTGGTGTGAGCAGCCTTGGTGCCAGGGCCGGCCTTGGCTGCAGGGCTCGGGCAAGGCAGCGCTTTCCAAAGCAAATATTTGTCCAGCACAACAACACGTGGGAAAGAGCAGGAGAATTTGCTTCCCCAGCTCCAGAGGGAGGTTCCCGGGAAGGCAGACTCAGGCTCTGGGGGTTCGGCTGTGCCCTGACCTGTCACCCTGCTGAGCTGCCCAGGTTTTGATCCTCTGTATGCTCTGTGGGTTTGCACAAAATGAGTTTTCATTTGCAACTCAGAAAAGGGGAATCATTCTTGGACGGCCCTGGAAAACCTGCTGGGCACCAAGGAAGGGACGTTCAGGGAGAGATGGGGATGTAGGATGCCAGATTCTGCCCTGCAGCCTGTGCTGAGTATCCTTGATGCTCCTGTGGTCCCCAAAGGCCTGCAATCTACCCCAAAACCCTTCAGTGTACGAAGGTGAGCAGTGCTGTGCAGTGGCAGCCCTGGGGTGTTGGAGTGAGACATCACACGTGGGATGCTGGACCCTCCCTCACTGGTGCCATCAGCCCCCACAAACGACCCCCAGTCCCTCATCCCTGTGGTGACAGCGCTGTGCTTGGGGTGGGGATCCCATCCACCATTTCATTTCTCCAGAATTCACATCCTGAGGCTTTTCCTGTGTCTGTGGTGGCTTTAAGCATAATTTTTTATTGCTTTTAAAGCAAGACCATCCTGCACCAAAAATCCCTGCTTCTCTGACACCACCAGGGCAGGGACACGTGCCTGATGCTGCTCCCTCTCTGCAACCATCTCCCTGCTCCTGCACTGGGAGCTGCACATTCCCCGTCCACCCAGTTCGCTTGGAAATGGTGTGGGAATCCGGGAATGAGGCGAAGCTCAGGCCCCAGCACTGACCCGCTGGGGCACCCAGGGACAACCCTCAGGTCCTTCTGCTCATGACTTGGTGGAGAGTGGCTGACCCTGAAGCATCCAGGGTCAGCACTAATTGGGAATTAGAGGCACGGAAAGCCCCGGGGTGAGGCCAGGTCAGTGGCTTGGCTGCTCCTACCAAGGCACCAATGGGAGCTCTTCCTCCTCCTCCTCCTCTTCCTCTCCAGGAGGCATCAGCTGTAAGGTAAAGGTGTCAGCCCTGCCTGTGGTCCCATTGGCATTTAAATCCCTGTATCCCTGTGTTCTTTAATTCAGCAAGTCCCTCTGGGGGATCATGGCAGGTCTGGCAGCTGCCTAAAACCTGGGGTAACTATTGCACCTCCGAGGGCATCCCACCTCTCCTGGCCACGGCGAGGGCAGGACCCCTTGGCAGAACAGCCTGAAGCCACATCCCCGGGGTGTCCCCACGGATTATGGCACGGCCCAAGCACGTTGTCCCCCTGTGCCCCGTGCCAAGTGTCCGGGTGAGCCAGGGTTTCCCCAGGGCTTCTCCATAACGGGAGCTGCTCCAGGCCCCTCTTCCCTCCTCTCCATAAGAGGCGAGGCGATGGGGAGAGCCGAGAGGAGCCTGAGCTTGGCTTTGCTGCGCAGATTCCTTTGCTGCCTGTCACCGACCGATATAGTCCCGGCGTCAGCCCCGCCGCGCGTCAGCGGGGCCGGGGCGGGAGTTGGGCTGGTGCGCCCCGGGGGCATCGCTGGGGCCCGATGCCTTGTGGTGCCCGGGGGTCCCGTGTGGGGTGGTGGGCACAGAGTCCTGCCCTGGGGTTATTTCCATCCAAAAAGGCCGGGGGGAGGGGTCCTGGTGTCACCCATCCCATGGGACAGGGATGAGCTCACTGCAGGTGAACAGGTGTGGGAGGGGAAGAGAAAGAAGGGATGTGGTGGCTTCCCTTCCCTTTTCTCTTCTCTTCCCTTCCCTTCACTTTTCTCTTCTCTTCCCTTTCCTTTTCCATTTTTTCTTCCCTTTTCCTTTTCCCTTCCCTGGCAAAGCAGCTCACAGCAGGTCCATCATGTGCCCCTGCATTGGGATCGCTCAAACCTCTCCAAAACACCACGTTTTTAGCTCTGCCAAATGAGCTTTGCTGGTTGAACAAACACACCTGCAGCCAACAGAGGACTGAAAAATTTGGGGGATTTTTTTTCCTTAAATCACCACCTCCTGGAGTCATGGCAGCACTGCAACCCCTGGCTTGGGAATGTCGAGGGCAGGGTGTCACCCACAGGAACTGGGATACGTGAAAACTCGGAGCTGCCTCTGCACTCCCACCTCGAAAGGAGAAACCCAAACCCCCAAATTTGCTTATTTTGAGGATTGTGCTACTGCAATTTTAGGAGATCCTCGCTGACACCTCAGTGTGCAGAGCCCAGGGATCTCCAGATCCTCCCCAGGGAGGAGCTGCGAGCAGTAGCTGGTGCTTTTGGCAATTAATCTCGTTAAACCCCTTAATGAACCGTGATCAGGTTACAGGGCTCCCGTCACGTCGGATTGCTGGGGATTAGCAGGGACAGGGAATGAAGCAGCCAGGGGAGGGGGTGTCTCCCTTAGTGTCTGCTCTGGGCATCCCTGCTGCAGGCTGGGGGGTTGGGTTTAATATCTAGATATTAATTTTTAGATAGTTATTATAATTATATATATATTGAGGTTGCAGAGGGGGTTGTTCCCAACTCCCTCAGCCCTGCCATGCATGAGACGGGACAGTGAGCAAGGCAAAACCACTCAGCAGCACCTTGCCCTTTGCTGGGCACGTCATGGAGCTATTTTAGGCTGCCTTCCTCACTCCATCACCCTTCCCAGGGTTTGCCAATCCACGGATTTGGCTGCTGAGGGTTGAGGGAAACCCTAGTCCTTCAGCAAAGGGGGTGGTGCAAGTCCTGGGATGCTCGGGATCAGCTCTGAGGAGGGGCAGGAGGTTAATTCCCCTCTGCTGAAGACACAGCCCTTGCAGGAGGCGCCGGATCGTGCCCAAGCCTGTAACCTGGAGCACCTGTGGGCTTTGGGAAGGAGCCGGCTGCGGGCAGAGCGTGTGATCGGATTAGGGCAGCCAGGGCTGAAAATAGAGACGCTGCTCCGTGAGGGGAGACTCGCAGGGTGATCCAGACAGCCCCGGGAGCGAGGTGAGAGGCAGGGATATTTGAACCCTGGAAAATCATGGCTTAGGCACTCCTGGCTGTGCCCAGCTGCAGCCTGGCCTTCCTGGAAGGAGAAAAGCCTTGAGAAACCACCTCTCTAAGCCCACATGCAGCAGCATTAATTACCCAATTTCCTTTAAATGATTCCTTTAAAAAAGGGTTCAAATGCCTGGAGAAAACTGTTCTGAACAACCAAACACTTGAAAAAGGAGTGTGAGGAGGGGGATGAGGCTGAACAAGCCACTTTCTGCTGTTCTTCACTCAAAAGAAGATGGTCTGTTGCAGGAGGCTGTGCCAGGCAGGATGGGCACCACAGCCAAGCCTTGTGCCACCTCTCTCAGGGTATGGGGTGCAGGGGCCAGGACACCAAAAGAGGTGGCAGATCAGCCTGAGGCTGGGGGGCACCCATGAGGCTCACACGGACCCCATGGCATAGCTTTGCATGCCAGTCCAGCACTGCCCAGCTCTGCTGCATCCCTGACCCACATCTGCCTTCTCCCAGGCCTGCTCCTGCCTGTGCTGCACTGGGGACACTGGGCACCATCCACACTGTGCCACTCAGCCCCTAGGGCTGACACAGGGGATTTCCCCGGGATCCCACTCCACGTGGGGCTGCCATGGTCAACATCCACCAGGATAAGAGGTGTGTGATGTGCCACTTCCCATCCCAATGTGAGCATGGGGACTTCAGGGCTGGGAGTCAGGAGTAAGCAGGGCAGGAATTAGGCACATTAACTTGCAGGGCAAAACAACCCGATTGCCGAGGTTTAACAAGATCAGTGACTTAAAGAGCTTTAGTGGGGAAGAGAGAAGTGGACCAAGAGGAGCTTAGCACAGTGAGGCGAGCGAAGGGCAACCAGGTGCCACAGGAATGGGTTTCCAAGACCTGGAAGCTCAAAAGAGACAGGGAAAA
>JAOXXN010000102.1:38004715-38030006 GCA_026770055.1 Myrmophylax atrothorax
CAAGGCCAGGTTGGGCAGGGCTTGGAGCAACCTGGGCTGGTGGGATGTGTCCCTGCCCATGGCAGGGGGTGTCACTGGATGGGCTTTGATGCCCCTCCCAACCCAAACCATCCCATGATTCTGTGATTTTATGATTCTAAGTCTACATATGTTTGCATGACTCTAGAATTAGTATAGACCAAGTTATTCATTTAATGAATATAACTAAAGGGGGGAGCTACTACCTCTACATATTTTCTTGTCAGAAACGTCTCTTGAAACTAAATATGCCTCTAAAGACTGGAATATACACCTAGAAATCCATGCCTCAAAACACCAAATTTTTACTTGATAAACATAGATTTTTACTTTTTTTAACTGTGGAAGATAAGAGGTTGAGAGCATGGAAATAAGGAAAACCTCACCAATAACTGGACCTCCTGGAATGCTGTAGGAATCTGAAGGAGACATCCATTATTTCTAAAACCCTGGTACAAACAGGCTCCTTAGACCTTAATGTCACTCTGATTTCAGCCAAGGGGAGCTGGCAGGGCAGCACTGGGACTGTAACTGTTACCTCCTGGAGGCAATGGGGCCATCAGAGTGGCCCAAGAGGCTCCGCTATTTCCTCCCACAATTTCCATGCTGAGAACAAGATACCCCGAGGGAAGGGACAGGAATAACCCCCAGGGCACATCACACAGTCACAGCATCCCAGACTATTCTGAGCTGGAAGGGACCCACAAGGATCATCAAGTCCAACTTTTAAGTCAATGGCCCACACAGGGGATTGAACCCATGACCTTGGCATTATCTCAGCCAAGTTCTAACCAACTGAGCTCATCTCAGTCCCATCCCTCTGCTCGGTGCTGGACACCTTCTCCCTGTGCTGGGCATGCTCTCCCTGTGCTGGACACCTTCTCCCTGTGCTGGACCTGCTCTCCCTGTGCTGGACCTGCTCTCCCTGTGCTGGACACCTTCTCCTTGTGCTGGACACCTTCTCCCTGGGCTGGACACCTTCTCCCTGTGCTGGGCATGCTCTCCCTGTGCTGGACACCTTCTCCCTGTGCTGGGCATGCTCTCCCTGTGCTGGACACCTTCCCCCTGTGCTGGGCATGCTCTCCCTGTGCTGGACACCTTCTCCCTGTGCTGGACATGCTCTCCCTGTGCTGGACACCTTCTCCCTGCACTGAATGCAGCTCAATCTCTCATCAGGAGCTGGAGCTGTACGCACATTTTATTGGTGCTCTCCAGGTGACATTACAGGAAGTCCCTCTCTGGGAAATGCACCCAAGGCTTGGGAACAGGGCGAGAGGGAAGGCAGGAGCACTGCTGGGGGCAGGATCACACAGCTCACCCTGCCCTGTGTCAGTTGGCATGGCCATGCCGTGCCCTGCCCGATGGATGGCCACGTCCCAGAACCGAGCGTGATGGAGCACAGAGGTGCACTCAGAACCAGTTTGCAGCAGCCAGCAAAGCCCCTAATGTGTGCCATCCCCAACGAGATGGGCACTGCCTGCCCCAGGGGACTCTGCTGCCACCTTCTCATCCTGAAGCTCTTGTTTCTGCAGAGCACAAGAGGGGATGGGTGTTTTTCAGGATTTAAGTGTCTGGTGATGACCAGGAAGGTTGTTCTCTGTCTCAACCTATGGTGTGTTTGGGAGGATTTAAGGAGCTCTATGAGAGGCACTCCTGTCTTTGTGCTTTCTTCTACCAGGAGAGCAAGAAATCAATAAATTTTATCTGTGGAATATACATAAGTCTGCTTAAGTCATGATCCATTTTAAAGTAACGTGTCGAGGGGCATTAGGCAATTAGAGCTGGCTGAGGAACTGAGCATATTTATGCATTTTTAACACCTGTCTTTTCCTCTTTAGCTTGGATGAAGCAGTAAGACCTAAAACTCAGACCCTGAATGAGTTTAGCTAGTTGGGTATTTAATTTAATATCTTCATCTTAGCATTAGAAAACCTTACAAATGAAGTGCCTGTGTTTTAAAAATTGGCCAGATCCAGTAGCTGCTGAGTCTGATGTGTAATCTCTTCTTGGCTATGCAAAGAAACCACTTATTAAAATTCAAGTGTATGCTCAAGGCCAGTTAATGGCTATTTTTGCCTCATTAATGCAACAAACATCACTGATATGAAAGGTGGCTATTCCCTTACACTAATGAAACTGCAAGACAACAGAAGTAACTTTTCATGCTCTCTCCAGTTCTTATCCAGTATGTCAGTGACAGGAAACTCAGCAGCAAGGAGAAATAGCAAGGGGGTTTTACCAATGGCTGTTGTGTCAGTGAGACCATTAATGAGACAATCTGGTCTCCTTTAGTGTCCACATCTCAAAAATAGGTGGCCAAGAATTAAAAGTGATCTTGAGGAGTGTGAAGGGAGTGACTGAATTCTGCAGAACAGCTGCCTAGGGAAAGGCATATGAAGTTCTACCTGCTCAGTTTATTCAAAAGAAGGTTAAGAATTGCCTTGATCCTAACTGAAAATCACAGACTTGTTTGTGTTGGAGGGGACCTTGAAGCTCATCTGGTTCCTGCCATGGGCAAGGACACCTCCCACTAGCCCAGGTTGCTCCAAGCCCTTCCCACCTGGCCTTGGACACTTCCATGGCTCTCACACTCTCCATGCTGCAGCCCATGGGGGAGAGCATCAAACGAGGCAGATTTTGGCTGAGCTTTGCATTTCTGCTGGAGTTGGTTTTTATCATGATGCCACCAAGAGATCTCCATCGGCTGCACCACCCTCCACAAATCCTGGCTGGGCTTTCCTGGGTTAGTAAGAAATAAATTCACATTTCTGCAGGCCAGCACATTGTGTTTTGTAAAGCACCAAAACAATGACTGCACTGTGACACATGAAGTCAGAAATGTAGCAATAATCCACATTTCATAGGAAAACACTTTTTTTCTCTAAATTCCATATAAACCTACTTTTTTTTCTCTCTCCACATTAACAACACTCAGGTGCATGGTGTGACTCTTGGAGTTGGTCCTGTGCAGGGCCAGGAGTTGGACTCAATGATCCTTGGGGGTCCCTTCCAACTCATTCTGTGATCCTGTGAACTTGCTCTTCTCTGAGAGGTAACCTGATTGCCAGCACTTTCAACAGAGCAGCCACTTATCAAATGGTCAGGAATACACTAATTCCACAGGTCTGGGATGCCAGCACCCTAATCTGGACAGCCAGCCAGACTCCCAGCTCCCAACGTCTGTGGTGGTCATACAGATATTTACAGACAGACAAATTGAAACCAGCTCTGAGGGTTACTGAGTGAACTTCAAGCACATTGCTTTCAAATCTCCTTGTAAATAAAAATCCATGTGAAGGAGAGATGCTCAGAGCCCCTCGGTGTATCCCCTGAACATGGTTCAGAGCCCCCAACATCCTGCTCTGCTTTTATGAATTAGAAATCTTGTCAACTGATCAGAGAGACCAAGAAAATTGTGGCAAACTTTATCTGCTAAGTGAACCTTAATAACCTCAACTTTAACTTCAAGAAAATTACACTGGGAAACATTTCATAGTCTTGCAGGTTGCAGGAGACATAAAATTCTTTCTTTTCTCCCACCTCTCCAAGAGTTATTAACCCTCCCCACAGAGCCTGGGAGACCTCCAGCAAATTGTCCCTTCCCACAAATCACATGCAGTAGCAGCTCTGAGGGCTCTGGTGGTTTGGCAGCATATTTTCAGTAAAAGCTCACACCCAGAGTCAGATTAAAACCTGCACAGTTACTTGAAAGAAGTCAGAGGAAAAAAAAAAATCACAGCCTTTGAAATAAAACTGTTGTGTTGCTGCTGCAGCTCCTCGTGGAACACTCACACGTGGGGTTTCACCAGCAGCTGATGGGGCTGTTTAATTACAGCTCTGCATTAAAATTCCTGCTCCCTCTGAATGCACCAAAGGGAATTGCTGAGTTTCAGGACAAGGGGGCTCCAGATGCATTTCCTGACAGGGCTTTGCAGTGGATGCTGCAGCTGGGCTGGGGCACAGCACAGACAATGCCTGGGATTTGCTGGGGCTCAGCAGTTCCAGCACTGCTGACTTGAGCCAGGAATATGGCAGGACTCTGGATGCTTCCAGAGGTGCAGGAGTATGGCAAAATACGAGGATATTCCAGGGCTTATTGTTGTGGGAGAAGCTTGGGGGAAACTAAAATGCTTGGAAAGGTAAACATAAAGAACAAAATAGAATCATGGACTCACTAAGGCTGGAAAACCCTCCAAGATCAAGTCTAACCTCTGACCAAATACCACCATGCCCACTAGACCATGCTGTGAAGTGAATATGGTTTACTCACATAAAAATATGTTATTGAAGTGAAAATACATTATTCAAAGAAGAGCATGCAAAGGTTTCATTATTATTTAGCAAATTCATAGGTGTGATCCCATGAAGTTTTTTACTCCTGATCTGGCAATGATGCAGCTCTGCACCTTTGCAAATATGGCCCCCCCAAAAAAAGACCCTACAAGGGAATGGCTTGAAAATAAAACACCAGAAAAGAGACCAAAGACTGACTGTACAAATGAGTTTAGACCATTAGTCCAAAAATCCCTCACTACTTTAAATTACCAGAGCCTGAGCCATGTAACATACATGAAGAAACTCATCTGAGCCCTCCAGCTTGTCAGAGACCTCCACCCTCAGGGTCAGAAGGGCAGGCATCTCTTTTTTCCCTGAGTTTTCCCAGATCTCAGGCACACAGACTTCGGAACCTGTTTCCTGTCAGTAGTTTCATTCAATATCTGCTCTATCCTCTGCTATTGGAGAACTCCAGACTTTCCAATCTTTTTAATTATCACAATTAATATCGAGCTTTGCCTTTGAGCACCAAGCACAGGTAACAGTCCTTACAGGAGCACTGGAACACCTTTGGTGAAGCCAAGTGGCACGTGCTCATTTTTAGGTTCAGAGCAGACTTTCCCTTGTCCAGAGAAAATTGAGACTTCACCCCCAGCCCTCCTGGTCCAGAACTGTCTCATTTGGTGACCTCCCATCACACACAGCCTCACACAGACATTACAGAGACCTTGATGGTGTGAACAGAGTTTAAGCAAGTTGTCAAAAATACAATTGTACTTGAGCAAGCTCTCAAAGGCAGGTGGAAAACCCTCCTGCAGGGGAGCCACACTGACCCCAAAGCCTAAACAAGATTCCTGAAAAAACTCAGCAGGAGCATTTTCAGGAAACATCCTCTCAAAATGTTTATTTAAAACTCAAATTCAAACCTGTCTAGTAAAATAATTATGTTTAAAATCATGGGGAAAAGCACAAGGGGAGTTTCTAAATTTACAGACACGTTGCTAAAGCAATATAGTGGCTGCTTCAGGAAACTCATGCTTTGTTGCAAAAAGAAAAGGAATGACGACTTCCAGAAGTTCATTTTCTAAGGAGCTGTTCCCTGCCAGATCAGCAGAGCCTTCAGTGTCAGACTCTGTCGTTCCCTTTCCTCATGGTTATTTGTCTTTCCCTGGGGCTCAGGGTCCTGTGCCACAGATATTCTGCTTTGAACTACCAAGGTAAGAGGTTTTATTTCTCCTCAGAAACAACTGACTCCAAACTCTGAGTACAGAGGCCTTGTAGGTGTGTTGGACGCTTTGGAAGGACCTTGGACCAGGGCAGAGCTGCTGGACGGGCTGTGGCTGGAGAGGGGCTGTTATTAAAACAGGGATCAAACCAGGCTGCAATTATGCCCTGTTAATCCTCAGAAAACAGGGAGGTATTTCTTCCCCACAGTAATTATTTGCATGGGGTGGGTGAAAATAACAACCATACAGAACAAATTAAAACTTTACCTTCAGATGCTACCCTGATTGTTATGCAGATTTCATCATTTCCAGCCAGCCAAAAAGGAGACCCTTAACACGGGCCCCTCTCGCAGCGAGCGAACAGAAGTGTGACATCATGGCTAAATTAATTACAGGATTGTTTGATTTATTTTGCCATCCGCAGCCCCTCGTTGTGGCTCTGCCCAGCCCTGTGCTCCAAGCAGATGTGCTCGGCAATGCCTCTGATTAAAAGGGTGAGCAATACATCAAGTGCCCTCGGAATTTCTGGAGGCGATACCTGCGCGTGGGAGGGGGGCATCAAAGGGCCGGGGCGGGCACTGCCTGCTTGGCGAGGCTTTTTTAAATACAACCATCACGCCTTTAAATGCCATGCTGGGCTTTAGTTAACTAAGGTGGCAGGTCCTTAAAGCACACAATTTATGACACTGAAATTCTCCAAATGTGAGACCGGAAAGGGAAAAAACGTGTCGCGTTTTATTTATTCCCTATATAAATACAGGCAATTTAGTCCTTCCCCCAAAGCCGGGCAGATCAGATGAGTTAGACAGCACTCGATTCATTTTGCATAGGAATGGCTCATTAAAAAAGAGAGCCCCCCATTTGTATGAGGCGCCGATTGGGCCGAGCACAAAATGGATTTACAGTGTCACTCAGAGCCGAGGGAGGACTAATGAGGGAGGGAGAGGGTGGTGGAGGGGGCAAATCTGCCCCACACTCACCCCCCCAGCCGGTGCCGCTCGGGAAATGGAGGTGTCCCTCATTATGGATGTGTCTCGGGAGCTTTCTTTAATATTTTAATAAATAACAACATCAGCCCAACAAGAAATTAATGAATAGTATCATTAATAATGAGCTAGAGTCTTGTAGTGATAGGACAGATATTAAATTGAACCACAGTGGTGCCATCTCCAGAGACTTGGGAATTTTCCAGCGGCAAACAAGGCCACTGAATGAAGCAGCCACCGCTCTGTGCCAACAGCTTTTACAACAGGTTGGGAGTAATAAAAGAGGATTTTCTGCACGATAAAGTTAAGCCTTAGAAAATCTGCTGGTGTAGATCGGTGTGAAAAGTACTGCCAAACGTGATCCTTAATTAAACTTTAATTAAGATAAAGNNNNAAGCTCTTTCCTTTAAAAAGGAGGGAGGGGAGCAGCAGCAAAAAGAGTGTCAGCTATTTTCCTACCAGTTTTTGATCTAAAATAATTCTATATTAAATCACAGAAAACTGTGTTCAAATAAGTTAAATCCACAAACCCCAGGAAATTCAGAGTGGGGGATGAGACGCCATCCATAGCTCACCCATGTGCCTATTTATATACACTTATTCATATTTAGGAGCCTGTGATATGAGATCAGTCACCACTGGGAGCCCTGGGAGCAGTGGGGGGAACATCCCCATCTCTGCACTGCCATGGGTTGAGGCTGGACCCACAGATCCTTCCCATTCCTTTTCCTAAAGGTTCAGGATTTCTGTGTTTTACAGGAAAGGCAGCAGAACATATGTCACATGCACGAGGAACAGGCTTGTGGAACAGAACATTTTCACTTCCAGAGCCAGAATCAAACCTCTCAGCACATTCACCACAGGGAATGAGATGATTTCCATAAACATGGATTATTCTAAGCATCATCACATCCATTTGTAGGCAGTTTCCCAACACAGTAACCCCACAATGTTCCCCTAAAAAAATTTTTATAGGAGTTCACAGCGTGTTTTTCACTAAAGATCAAGGGCCAGCTGTGCCAGGATGGGAGAGGAGCAGTGGGCGTTTTCCACCCCAAATAAGTGTGCAGGGGCTGGTTTATTCCTGAAAAGCTACAGCAGTGAATTTTGGTCCCATATACAGTCCCCAATTTTCTCTGGGAACTTAACCCAGCTCCTTCCCAAGCATCCAAATCTGTGGCTGCCCACTTGGCTTCTTTATGGAATAATTCAGATGACCTCACCAGAACAACAGCTCCCCATGTTCTCAGTCACACCTAATCTCCTGATCCTATTCTGAACCTTCCAAACTGGACCAACTCACTGGTCTTTCCTCAGCCCTTCCTCAGGGCAGTGCCCACCTGTCTTTCCCCACCCAGCTCCCACTCTCCCAATTACACCTGGCAGGCACCTACTTTACTCCTTGAACTACCCAAGGACAGATTGCAAACTTGAGATGTTCTAGATCAAAATGAACCCCCAAATCTAATTAACTCAACATAAATACCCCTCTGGAGAGGGCTGCCTGCAGTCTTGGGTGGGGCTCCCTGCCATGCGTGGGGAAGAACTGAGTAGATGGTGGGGGACACTTGGCTTGTTTCCCAAGCCTTCCAGATTCCCCCCTTTCACCAGAGCAGGAATCCAGCTGCCAGTGCCCTTGGCTGCAGCAGAACCAGGGCTTTACAGCAGCAATCCCTGAGAAAACTGTGAGTGTTCATCAATCAATGAGACCAAAGTAGGCTGGAGAGGCAGCACCAGTCGGAGCACTGAGGAGCCAGGAGTAAAGAAATAATGTTGGGGAGAATGTCCCCAGACTCAGCTGGTGCAGGGACAGGCAACAGTTACATCAGAGGCCAGAATTACTTAAAATGGGAAAAAACTAAGACACACATAGGAATTTTTTCCCCAACATTCCTACAAAGAGCTGCTTCCTGCTTTTTACTGAATTTGTCAGGAATCCCTTTTCATTCCCCAGAAATCCTAATGGGTGGCCATGATCCTCCCACACTGCAATTAAATCCAAAGGAGAGCAGACTGAGGCTTTAGTGTTTTCCTTTCTCAGCTTGTCCTAAGCCCCAGGAGCAGGCAGGAGGACTGACAAAGGCTGGAGCCCCCAGTGCTGGACACAAAGACCCCCAGCCAGTCCCAGCTCCTCTGGGCACACCCAAACCCCATCCCAGATCCCTCTGGACATGGATCAGCTCTGGCCCCTTTTTGGCCCTGTACAAGTGTGGGGTCAATCAATTAAACATCTCTCAGCTTCCTCCAGAGCCTGAGATTTTTTTGCAAGGTTTTAAGTGTATCAGTTGCAGGTTCATAGAAAGTCAGTGGGAATTAATACTTGGGTTTTGAAGTGCCAAGCTACATTCTCACAGAATTTTGCTATACTGTGAAAAAAACCAAAAATTAATCAAGGCAGGGTAATTACATGTTTCAATTAAATGATGATCACAGTGACTTAAAATTTTGGGATAGATTGGAAGTAGTTGTAGTGGGGAGAGAAAAGAGGATGATGGGGAAGAAACAAACATTTCGTCCCTCCAGAGCAGGACAACCATTTTCTGGAATACTGAAAAGTTTTCTATGTCTTCCTCCTCTTTTCTCCCTCTCTTTTTCTTTTTTTTCCTCAATTTTTTTTACATGGCTCCATTTGAGACTATTTCTTTCATTTCTTTCCTTTCAGTGTCTCTAAGACAAGTGTCTTTAAGGATCTGTACATCCAGGGGCACTTAACCTCCACAGATTGTCTGCTTTGATAAAACTTTTTATTTAAGCCTCAGAAGGTGAGTCAAGCCTGGATGACACAGTGCTAATTCTCTTGTAATTCCAAATTTAAAGCAGCATGTTTGACTTAAATCAGAGGTTGAACAGGCACGTTGGAGTGAGCAAGATCTGATAAAGACAAAGAGAGCAAAATCAAGGTTTAGAACATCTATTATTCTCTCAATTAAACAAGATTCTGTTATCTAAGGACTTTTAATAAATTTAGTGATAAATTAATAATTGGGGAGGAATGGAACAGCCAACTGCTCTTGCCACCTGCCAGGCAGGAGTGGAGGCAGCTCCTCTGCCCTGCACGGGCAGCAGCTGCCTTGTCTTGGGCTGGGTGTGGGGACGAGGACAGGCTCAGTGTTGTGGGTATCTGGAGATAACAGGGTTGGGAGTTATGGAATATTGTCTCCCATTTTTAAGCTCTTCCTCTCCCCACCCTTCCCAACCAGGTTCTGAGGTTTGTACTGACTTTACTGGGAGTTTTCCCTGGTCCATCTGAACTCTGTCCACCTTCAGGTTCTTCCTTAATCACACCAGACCTAATCCAGGCTAATGGGTGAGAACCTGCAGGACCACCAGGCTCCAGCCATGACCCACATCCTCCCCTCAGGGACCACACAATCCCACTGCTCTCCAGTGCTCCCTCCCACCCAGGGCACGGGGCTGGGAGGCTCCTTCCCAGTGCCCCATTATCTCCAGATGCAGCCAGAGGTGCCCCTCTGTCCCCTCCCCTCCAAATCATCCACCACCTGAACCACCAGCACTGGAGAACTGGGTATTTTCTTATTTACTACCTTAAAAAGACAGTTAGTGACTGTACATTTTGAGGTTTTCATGCCATAAATTATCCCAGGTCCATCTTTCACCAGGGTTCTGTTACCCTGGGAGATAATGGTTCATTTTTAGGCTGTTAGAGCAGAGATCACCAGTTCCACCCTCAGCAGCTACGTCTGGTAACTGCCTTTCACTCCCTGAAAGCACAGGCAATTTTTCCATAATAAAAACTGGATTAGCATGTATCAAGAAGAGGTTCCACCAGCTGTCACTTTGAAATCAGGCTGGTCTATCCAATGGGGGAGACGATAATGGGGAAACCCATAAACGACAAGCAGTTTTCCTGTATTTATCTAATAAGTGGCTGATACAGATGAGCATCTTCCCTAATAAAACAGGAGAATGAGGGTAAGAAACAGGCTCAGGCTCCATTTGAATGAAACCCAAACAGAGCAATAGTGGCACAGGAAAATATTGCAAGGAAATGATTTTTATCTGCTTGTTGCTGCTTTTTGAAATTAAATTTTAGTGTGCTCTGCCCACAAACTTAAAAATTATTTTAATAGGTTCTGATTTAAAGTTTTCCAATATTGAGCCAATTTCATTGATTATAGCCAGAATTTCTCTTTGTGTGTGTTTATAAGCTAAGCAGAAACCCAGGTGTCTGGAAATGAGGAGGTGCTGTGGGTATGTTTAAAATGGGAGCATTGGGCTGCAAAGGTCAGCCATGGCAGCAACAGCTTCAAAGAGGTGCAAGAATTTGTATTAATCTAAAGAATATTAACTGACTATTCACTAACTCCTGTATTATTAGGGACGACACAGCATTTAAGTTACAATTAAAGTATATCTGTGGGAATTATAAAGCAGAATTAGGGGGCAACCACAGCTTCTCTGCCCAACCTGTGCCAGGGCCTGCCCACCCTCCCAGCCAGCAAGTCCTTCCCAATATCCCATCCAGCCCTGCCCTCTGGCAGTGGGAAGCCATTCCCTGTGTCCTGGCCCTCCATCCTCGTCCCCAGTCCCTCTCCAGCTCTCCTGGAGTCCCTTCAGGCCCTGCCAGGGGCTCTCAGGTGTCCCTGGAGCCTTCCCTTCTCCAGGTGCCCCCCCAAGCTCTCCCAGCCTGGCTCCAGAGTGCCTAGAGCAGAGTTTGGAGAGGATTTGGAAAGGAGTTTTCCATCTGCAGAGGACAACAGTCCATTCTGCATTTTCCCTGCCCTCCTAGCGGAGGAGGCGTGAAGGGAACCCGTCGCTGGCCCTGCCCCGGCGTCTGCCCCGGCCAAAGAGCCGCTTTCACCAGCGAGGGGGACACGAGAGAAAACAGCCCTTGTGCCACCGGGGAGGGGGAGCAGGAGGTCAGAGGGGACATTCCACTTGCAACATGCAACATATTTTCGTGGGCTGACGGAATCCCTGAGGCTGAGCAGCCTCAGGCTGAGGGTCCCTGTAGGTGTGGAAGGGAGAGAGGTGGAAAGGCAAGGAAGGATTAGCTGGTGAGTCACCAGGAATGCACCCCTTGGGCTCCCTCTCAGCACTCCCAGCTGGCCTTGGGCAGCTCTGGAAAGGCAGTTCTCAGTTCCTCCCTTTGTTTGGCCGGGCACGTGGGAAGGCGCCGGGTGTGATGAAGTGGTGCCAGTAAAAGGGGCTGTTCATTGCATTTTTTGTGATATTGTTTTGCTTATTGTTTAGGAGAAGTTTTGGGGTGGTTTGTTTCAAACCACAGATGAAACGGAAAGCAGGAAATTTGAGCAAGTAACTCCAGGCACCAAAATTCTTGTTATTTCCAAGACGTCTCCCTTGCAAAGCTGCAAACCCCTCCCTCACCCCAAGCGATAAACATCACCTATTTTATAAATACTGATGCACGTGAAGATTAAGAGGCTTCCCAAGCCTTTGGCAGCAACAAAACTGACAGTGTGCCCCAGACATCAAGTGCTTCTCTACACAAATGTGATAACATTTATTTCCCAAACAAATTAAATCTGATATTTAAAAAAATATATACAACAAACCCACAACTTTTCCTGCCCTCAATTTCACTTTTCCCTACAAATACACTTCAAGCAAATAACACTTGGTATGTATTTAACAGCACGTATTCCTCACTCAAAGACCCCCATCTAACAGCTCCATTCTATCTGAAATTCACATCTTTGAGTTTCCTTAGAAAACCACAGAGAAGGAAGAAAAAGGTGGACCCAGGGAAGGAGCAATTATAAAATTAAATAGTTACACAAAGCAGTAATTCTAAAATCAACATTTTTAACAGATCTGAATGTCCAGTAACGTTTGAGAACACCTCCTGAACTGACACGAGTCTTTGCTGTTGTTATTCTGTTGCATATTTAAGGCAGGATCACAACCATCTCTTCCATACTTGCTCAAATACAGGGACCAAAGTGTTCCTTCTAAAAATCAATTTTAGCTCAGCTATTTTGTTAGTAAATGTCATATTCCCAGTGCAGAACCAACTGCATCAAGCCATGGGTGATTTGCATGAGCAGGAACCAACCCACAGGGAATGTGTGTGTTTGGAGGGGGGTGGAGAAGGCTCCCTAGTCCAGTTTTCCTTGAAAATCTGGGAAAATAAGCCCACAGCATTCCCCCAGCCAGCCCTGTGCCTGTTGCTGGAGGAGGACGTGGTGGGCAGCCGTGCTCAGGCTCCCAGACTGCACTTGACAAAGTTCCACATCACAGATTAAGGTCTTTGCACAGAGATTGAGGTCTGAGGAAAGAAGGGAAGTGGAATGGACATAAATGTAACATAAAATGGATTGACATCGGCTAAAGGGCACTTGGAAGAGGGAGGCACAGTCATAAATAAAAACTTTTCTTTAGGGGAGAAGTAACTGGAAAGATGTTATTGGATCGGCATGAGGAGTCTCACGGTGTGTCACAGGCACAGAGAAAGATATGAAAAGTAAATATAAATTGATGGTAACTCTGTGGAGATCTACAGTTGTTAAATCACTGGGAGGCTGAGGGAAGGTCAGTTGGATTTTCTTTTCTGCGAATTAACTAAAGGGGAAATATTCATCAATACAGTGTCACATTAAAAAAATGATGGAGCTGCTCATGGAGCAGTGTTGGTTTGATTGGTTCGAAGTTTTACACAAAACAAGAGATGAAATGTACCTGGTGCAGAAGAGCATTGGCTTGGGAGCCTAATCAGGTCTGGGAGCTTTGGAAGACACGAGTTCTCAGCGAATTGCCAGGTTAGAGGAGGAGTGAGTGCAGGGCAGGACTCAGCAGAGGTTCCCAGCAGCCTGATGGACCTGCCTCCAACAGCTCAGCCCCAGAGAAGTGCTGGAGAAGCCTCACCCAGCAGGCACTAAAGCTACACTTCATCCCCCCAGCCTCAGCTGGCCACAGCCATTTACAGCCTCCGAGAGGAAAAGAAGGACTGACCTGGGCTTAGCTTGAGCTGTTTTAGGGTATGGATGGTCTCCATCTTTGGTGGGAGAAGGATTGATGAGTGGCTTAGACCAAGAAGCTCCTGTGAGAGGTACTGAAGGTCAGAAGAGGTTAATCTCATTGACTGCCTGCCTCAGGTAGGAGAGTGACACCTTCCTGTGTGCAGTGAGGCCCTGGGTAACCACAGAACGGTTTAGTTTGGGAAAGCCCTCTCAGACCATCAAGTCCAGCCATCCCTCAGCACTGCCAAGGCCACCACTGGCCCATGTCCCCAAGTGCCACATCCACAGTGCTGTTAAATCTGTCCATGGATGGTGATGGTTTCACCACAGGCTTCCCCCCAGGATCATGCCTTGGGAAGGCAGAGCAGCCCAACCTCCTCATCCCTCAGAAATGCATTTCAGGCTCTTGGCGGGGCTGAAACCCTTCCTGCCTGTGCTGCTTCCTCTGAGTTTCACAGGAAATGCAAGGAGATGTTTTGTATTCCTGGACCTTCTGGCTGGTTCTGAGAGCAGGTCCCTCTGCAGCCACCAAGGAAAGGTGGGAGGTTCATGGCCAACAGCAAAATCCCCAGTTTGGGTGACAAAGGGATAGTGTCCCACACAGCAAAATCCCCAGTTTGGGTGACAAAGGGACAGGTACCCCACACAGGAAAATCTCCAGTTTGGGATCTGCTTTGAGAAGGAAAAGGGCAGGGGAATTGTTATCTAGCAGGAGAACTTCCAAAACACCTGTTGGTATGGAAGGAATTGTGTTTCTGTGCCCCAGCAGGTACGACAGAGTGACTTGGACACAGAACAATTGCAGGAATCTGGGAACACTTTGCTCTCTTTCCCAGCTGGATTTGGAAGGGTGTAAGTTCCTATAACTTTACCAAAACCAAGAATTCTTTTAGAACTGAGGGACTTAATGTTCTTGATTTATGCTTAATCAGTAATCTCTAAATATCATCATTCCAAATTAGGAACCACATGAGGGGGGACCAGCTGGGCTGCCTGAACCACAGGCAGAGCACAGCAGGAATTCTCAGGTCAGGCACAGAACACACCTCCACCCTGCCCCAGCACCTGGGGAGGAGTGTCTAAGGGACTCTCTGGGCCCTCACGTTCATTCCAAGGTTTCCTTTTGATTTTTGATCTGACTGAGGTGCAGTTGAGAGCAGCCCTGCTCCTTCCTCTGTCCTCAGGAGTCTCAAAGTGGGATTCTCCCTGCAGGAATTTTTGAGGAAGACCCTCACACATGTCAGCAGGCCACGCTGACACCAGCAGGAGCCCGTGGCCATTACTGCTGTTTAATAGTCCAGCTCTCCAAAGGGTGTTTGAAGGTCCATGGATCACATTAAAAGTATATTTTCCACTTTGCTGGGAAGACTCTGCACTGGGTGTGTTTGAACACCTCATGGTGGGGGGCCCTGGGTGTTTTTATCAATACCAAAAGAAGACCAAGAAAAATGTTGCTGCTGAGTGGGACAGGGTGGCAAAGGACATGGAAAAGGCTGAGGCAGTTGATTCCCTCTTCACCTCAGTATTGCAAGACTAAGTAAGACTCAGCTGCCCAGAGCAAGGGTGGAGTCCCCATCTCCAGAGGGATTTAAAAGCCATGTGAATGTGGCACTTGGGGACAGGGGTTAGTGTTGGCCTTGGCAGTGCTGGGCTGGACTTGATGGCCTGAGAGGGCTTTCCCAACCTAAACCATCCCCTGATTCCATGACTTGCCTTCAGCAACCCAAAGTCCCCAATACATGTGGGAAAGTTCAGCACAAGGTTTAGCCTTGGTGGAGGAGCCCAAGGCACACCAGAGTAAAAGAGAGAGAAATGTGAAGATTTTTATGGTTTCTTGGAGTCATGTTGGAGAGTTCAGTCCATTCCTACCTCAAGCCCTAATTCACTGGTGTTCATGTTGGATGTTGCATTGAAAGGTTTCCTTGGATGAGAAGCTTCTTATTCAATGAACAGAGGAATCCACTTCCTTATCCCAACCTCTCTTGCAGGAGGGTCTATCCAACTTGATAATAATATTGTAAATTACTAATCTGATCAGTATTCAAAGCAATCCAAAATATACAAAATACTAGTTATTTTCAGTATTTTTAACAGTTGTATATTTTATATATGTTTTCTTTGCATCAATCTAGTAGCACTTGAACTTAAATCAGCAGCATTCCTGAGAGCTAACAGGGTGTGAGGGCTCCTCTGCGGCTGTACCTGCCTGACTTCATCTGCAGGTTGGTGACGGTCCTCAGGCAGAACCAGCCCCTACCCTGGTGCTCTGATTCCTGGGCAGTTGGATGTTGTCACTGCAGCCAAATCCCTCCAAAGGGATCTGCAAAAGCATTTGTCTCACAACATGTCTATTTTAAACAATGAAGTTGTAACACAGGGAACTACATCTAAAATAGTAGGTCTGCCTAATAAGAGGCATTTTTCTCTTCTAAAACCCTCCATTAAAGCCACTTTGGTTTGTTAACTTTCATGGCATGTACCCTCACTATAGCCTTCAACACCTGAAAAATTAGTGGAAGAATTTGACTGATTATAGAGGCTGTTTTCCTTGTTCCACTGCTTGTTCTAAAAGGGATACTCAGCAGAACTTGGTTTTTTTTTTTTTCATTTTGTGCTGTCTGCATGAGTAATTACCTCCCTGATTTCTGAGATGCAATTGAGTAGCTTCCACATTAGAAAAATCCAAAGATTGATAGAGCCATCTCTCCTAAAGGATTAGTTTGCTGCTGTAATTCCACTGAGTAGGTCATTCAAATAGCAAAATGCTACGAAGTCTAATTCCTCTTGTTTGTAAAAGCCAGGTATTGATACCTATGGAAGGGAGGCTGGAAAGGGCTGCTTTGCCTTTGCCTTGGGAGGGGAAAAAGGATTTCCATTCCTGCTGCAGCTCCAGCAGGACAGGGGGGGAAGGAGACACTCGTGTTCCTGCAGCAGATCAGCTCAGGGGCTGCTGTGCCAGAGAAAAGACCAAAGGAAAGGTGACAACTGTGCAGAGACATCGAGAAAAGGGGCACAATTTTAGGAGTCCATGAGCAAGTTTCTCTGGGACTTGGAGGAACCGTGAGCTGTCTTGGCGGCTTTGGGATTCCAGAGGAATCCAGAGTGCTGTGCCCAACACTCATGGGGAGGAGAGAGTTATCCCAGGCATGGGCAGGGAAGAGACTTGTAAGTGTTTCCCATGCTCAGCCCCCCGCTCCATCCAGGACTGATATTCCTGGGAAGTCACACCCGGGTGAAAAGGGGCCGTGAGTGTTTCGAGGCCTCCTGCCCTCCCAAGGTGACACATATTCAAATCACTTCATATGTATGAGAAAAACATTAGCCAAGTTCTGTCCTTTCTAAATTATCTTCTTCCATACCTAATGAAATTATCTTTAATTTATTGCAGATATTCTGGGAAAGGTTTTGATAGTGTCCAGAAACACAATGCCTTTCCAGCAGAACCAATTTTCCAAATATTTGAATGCTAGAAGAGCTTTTGCTGGAGTATGAAGGCAGGAATTCATCTAAACATCACAGGTATGACCATAAAGGGTGCAGGGGCAGCTGTGATTGTGATAAATAATGGTGCCAACATCATTTTATCAGGGAAAAATCACTGACTTCCTCTTTCACTCTACTAAACTGAACATTTAAACTAAAAATAAAGAACTTAAAATAAACACAAACTAAAAATAAATGTGTTAAAATCAAATTCTAAAATTCTATCCAACAATTTAATACTAAAAAATATATTAAACTTGTAAATTCACAAAGATGTATTTTATGATAATCCTACAGTGTGTGGGGGGGGGGGTCACCCAATAAAAATATACATAATAAATAACTTCCTTTTGATTTTCAAGTAAATAAATGTTTCATTTCCACAGACTTAGTAAGGGGCCAAGTCACACCTGGGCTCATACAAAGGCTCTTTCTCTGCCATGATCCACATCTCTTTTGGTGTAAACTCAGCTCTCCTGATGCCAAGAGGGGCTCAGCAATTTCTACCAGCTGAGGATCTGGCAGTTAATTTGAAAGGCAGGAATAAATCTTAGGTGTGCTCTGAAGTCAGTTTAACTGAAATGCAAAAGCCCCTTGCAAGTTGGGTGCACATTTAATTAATTGAACCTCAGGCTCCCCAGACAAAGCCCAGCTGCTGCACTGCCTTCTCCCCACCAGCTGCACCGAGCTCTGCAGCAGCACTACCCTGTAGCTAAACATCTGGAGGAACCTGGGCAGCAGAATAATAAACACTTCAGAATTCTGCCAGGCACAGCCCTGAAAGTGACTTTAAGGAGGCAAAAAAGGGGTTGTATGTGCAGTGTGGGGGAAGCAAAATTCAAACCCCAGACACGCCCAGAGATGAATGCACTGAAGTGCTGGAGATGCTTCCAGGCGGTGCCTGCCCTGGACACACTGTCCTCAGGACAGGAAGGCAGCTCCTACATTTGCAGTTTTTACTGGGTTTCACTCAGAAACTGCCAGTTAAAATGTTAACAAAAAGTTCTATAAGCTCAGATGCAGCAATGTCATCCCAACTGCACAGACTGAACAACAAGTTTGAGTTCCTCCCGAGCACCTTTCTTTGGCAAATCTTCCTAAAGGCTGGGGAGTGGCTGCAACAACGACATGAAGAGCCCGGTTTAATGCCTCTTTTTCTGGGTACAAATAGCTCATGACTGTGATTCATTTTCCCATCAGTCCCCTCACCAGGCAAGTTGTAGGGACAGCCAGAGATAAATCTACTAAATTTCACCTGTGTGACTAATATTTATACTCGATGAACAGCAGGGAACTGTCACCAGAAGTGCAGCTCATGTTTCACAGGATCAGAGCTGGAGATAAGAAGGCAGGGACAGGAAGAAGAGTCCGACAAGCTGATTGTTTTCTAAACAGAAATCCTGTTATTTAAAGGGAGTTCTTTGAGAAACTTGGTTTGGGTTTTTTTTCCTCTGAATGAAGCTAAAAATCCTTTCAGAAAGACCAGTTGGGTAAAATTCTTTAAGGTGTCTTGATTAAAATACGTGTTCCTGGGATGTGGTTAAAGTGGCAGCTGATGGGGGTCAATAAGCCACACCATACCCTGCTCTTTTGGGGGAGTTGAGCCACCAGACCCAAGCACTGTTTCTGTGATGCCACCATCAAGTAACCCAGAAAAGTCGTGAGTTTCATTTTTGCAATTCCACTACGGCAAAGTGCGGGATTTCCTACCACACAGTTGTCAGAGGACACCTTGGAAGGTGGGGAGCAGGAACACAGAATTTACTCAAGAAGGACAGCGAGAATTTTGCCTCATTCCCCATTTCAGGACTGGATCCCAAATGTCACAGCTCAGCTCAGCACCAATGGCATGTGAGGTGACCTGGTGAGGTCCTTCCTAGGTTAAATAAATTCATACTGTGTGTGTTCCACATGTCACTAAAAATATTTGGAATTTTGTAAGAGGATAACCAGGCAAGAGACAGCCCAGAGTAAATGAAGAGCCCCCTCCCTTCTTCTAAGGCAGAACTGGCTGTCTCGGCACCTGAGCCCGTGACACCAACGCTCCTTGAGAGACTGGCAAGGGGTAGGGAGGCATCAGTTCAAAACAGAAGGAAAAAAGAGATGAAATCAGAAAACCTCTCTATCAATCTGCCAAGCTGTCAGAGACACTTGTTCTGAAACAATTCCTCTCATTTCCAATAAATTATGTCAGAAGTGGATAAAAGGCATAGACAGCAAGTCTGGAGACAGCCGCCTCCTCTCCTGAGCCTTGTTCAAACAATCTGGGGGAAATCTGACATCAGTCCCAGCTGACAGCCAGTCTGGACACTGTTAATTTGGGAAGGGAATAGAAGGGAAGGGCTCCCGAAGAGGGAGAGCAGCAGGAGGACAAGTCCCAGTCCCTTCCTCCCAACCCAGGAAAAGGTTTCAGCTCCTGCCTGAGGGGAGAAGGTTCATTGTAAGCTGTAAGTACTTGGTGAGGTGGCAGAGTTTGCCAAAACAGGAATTAAACTCAAAGTGTAAATTCAGCCTCAATTATGTGCACCAATAAATATATTACAGTACATCCATGGAGGCCATTAAAACATAAAATGAAGGATTATTAGGAAATTAAAGAAATTAGGGAAAAATCTATCAATCACCTAAGCTTAAAATTTTCAATAAAAGCAGTTTGATACACTCAATATCAACAGCACAAACCGTGCTGAGGCGATATCAGAGCCTGCTTGGTGATGCTGGGGAGCAAAGGCAGAGCACTGGCTACTCCAGAGCAGTTGGAAGGGGCAACACATTAACCACAACCTTTTAAACATTTTCCTCGATATTTTTCAGCAAAAAACACCCTCCAACCGGGTGTCAGTCCTGCCCAAACAATACTGGGCAACCCCAGGAAAGAATCTCAGGAGCAGATCTTCAATCGCTGCTGTGCTGGACTGGAACTCAAAGGACTTTGCACTGCCCCAGTGCCTGAATTAAGAAGCAGCCAACGTGCACTGAAATGTGGTACAGCAGAGGATGCCACGGTGAAACCACATGTCAGAGTAGCTTAACAAGTGTACATTGCTGTTTACTATCCCATAAAACAGCTACAAGGAAAAGAACTGTGATGTGGTGAGAATCTACACAGAAAAGTAAAATTCTTTTCTCCTGAGTGGCAGAGGGAAACCTCCAGATTAGCTAAACCTTGTTTGCAGCAGGTGATGTAACAGATATTACACAGGAGTAACTGAGCCACTTTTTAGTCCTCACCAGTAACAACCCTGGAGTTCTAGACCTGCACTGCTTTCTCCCACATGCCCAGACAGACCACCCACCCCTGCAATGTCAGTCCTGAGCACCTGCACTGATGGTCCTGCACGTCCCACACACTGACCCTGCCCCATCTTGCTGTCTGGAGACCCCAGTACCTCTCACTGCAATACAAATGTGCCATTCCCATCCTATCCAAGTGAATCTGGAGAGCAGATCACTTCAGTGGATTCTCATCTTCTTGCAAGTGTCATGCCTTTAAAATTCAGTAAATTGTATTTGTTTCCTAAATACAAAATCCGCCTGAGCACAGGGGTGTGTTCCCCCTGTCCCAGCTCCTCGCAGATTCCTCTGGTCACCTCAACTGCCCAATACTCCCATTACTTAACAGAGGTTTTTTGTGGCTTTCCAATTAATTCCATTGTTTATCTTAGTGAAGAAAAAACCCTCTACCACTCGAGCACTGTTAAAATCAGTGCAACATTTGTCTGGTTTCATAATTGCTGCATGGAGGCTTTTTCTGTATTTATGTGAGGAGCATTTAAGGTGTTTAGACAGAGTTGTTCTCAGCCACACGTTGGGCTGGAGTCCCTGTGGTGTCAGCTGGAGATAAAAAGCACCCCCAGCACAGAGAGCAGGGAATAACCCAAGGAGGCAAACAGCAAACCTGTTTGGCATTATGTGGAATACATAAAAGAAGATAATTGGCTGGATATCTGTTTCTGAATCTGCAACTCATTCTCTGTAACATGGGTTAAGCAGCAGTTGCTAAAAGGTGATGGGAAAGCATAATTGAAAATGGAGCTAATCAGAGATTCCTGGGTGGAATTGCCTCCCAAGCCCAGGCTGGAGGGAGGGAGAGCAGCAGGCACAAAGTACAGGATTCCTCGACTGCTCAACTGCTCTCAGTGCTGCAATGTTTTCTCTGAGAGTCCCCCAAAACACAATAAAAAACCACACAATGTAAATTATCAGCCAAAATTGATCTTTGGGATGATTAAAATAAAATTAAAAACTCTCATGTATTTGTTTGATGCAGATACATTCCTAAACACCAACTATCACTGTCCTCAGTTAGTTTTTGTACATCATAGAATGCTAAAAATTATTCCTAATGTTTTATATTAAAATTCTCTTCATCCTAGCTTTTAAGTTATTTTACACTTCTTTGTTTCAGGGTGCAGCTTTGGGATGAGGATACTGCAGGACACTCTGTGCTCACTCCATGCACAGCCCCACTGGCCACTCAACACATCCAAGGCACCACCAGGTCCCCCAAAATCCCTGGACATGCAGGCAAACCCAGGGCTCAGAGAAGGATGGGCATTGCTCCATCCTCTGTACCCACCTCATCCCTCCTGAGCGTGGGGCAAGGCAGGCGTGCCCACGTTCTCCCTGACTTCACTGCCATATCCTCCCCTTTCTATCATTCCCCAAACCCCTGGCTGGGGACAAGGAGCTCTGGGAACACAGAGCCCTGAGGGGTTTCGAGAGGAGGAGGAGGAGGAGGAGGGTGGTGAAGCCCCAAAGGGCCAGGGCAGCCGGGCACAGCCGGCAGGGCTGGATACCAGGGGAGCTTCCAACAGGGAGCACCAATCCAAACCACGGCCAACTGGATGTGCTGATTGTCCAGAGAACCTGGAGCTGACGGTGCCCCAAGCCCCTGGCTGGCCCTGCTGCTCCCTGTGCCCGGGCAGGGAGGGGAGCAGGAGCCATGGGAGGCTGTTTACCAGCAGCCATAGCAACTTCCAAGGCCATTAGCTGCAATCACAGCCGGCTCCACTACCTGACTGAAGGCTTGGATGTGTGATATTTAGTCTGACCTATAAAAATATCTCTGGAGCAACCTGCGTGCAGAAGTGTCACATCAAATGTTTGTCATACAAGGGATGTGACACCGGGCACCTGACGGAGCATCGCCGCAGCCCAGGGGGGACCTGCCCCTTTAAAAGCCCCATAATATTCTGCTCAGATACTACAAAAACCAGCTGGTGACAGTGGCCAGGCACAGTGTGACAAAGAGATCCCCCTCTCTTCCTTCCTCAGAGGGTCCTATATTCTCAGTTACCATTTTAAGTCATTTTATTAAAGGTGTGTGTTGTTATAGTGCCGACCCAGAGCTCTCCTGAAATGCCACCAAAGATGGCAAAATGCCACCCTATGGAAAGCTGAGCATGAGGACAGAGCTCCGTGGAGATGGAGGATGGATCCTGTTTGCAGGTGTGAATGGCTCCTAAAGCTCAGTAACAGCCAGTGGTGCCTTGGGTGGCTGAGCAAGTCTGGAGAGGCACCACCATCCCCCCTGCCCGCTCCAGGTACAGGGAGATCTGTTCCTCCTGTGCTATGAACACACCATAGAACTGAGAGATGTTCTGGAAACTCATCCAGCAGTTAAGCCTTAAATATCTGAGCCACAGTTTAGCCAGAACACCTAAGACCACTTTACTCTTCCTTTCCTAGAGGTCACTCCAAACAAATAATGCTCCTCGTTGGGCAAAGTCACCCTCAGACTGGTATTTCATTGAAGTTCACTGTTGCTCTCCCCACATCAAACTGGCCTTTGCAAGCAGGTTAATGGAATCCCTGTCCATGTTTGAAGTCAGTCTGAAACCCAAGAATGCTACTGGAGGCACCTCAGGTTCCAGCAAAGAGCCACATTCCCAGGCAGAGCTGCCAGACATGGGATTTCCTTGGCCGTGCCCAGCACTCCCATCAGCTCCCACACCTGCTGTTGGTCCTCTGGCAAACCCCATGACCTGGAGGGCACTGGGCAGGCTGGCTGTGGGGTTTGTGTGTCTGCACAGTTCTGTAACACACGTAACAAGAGTCCTAATAACCAGAGGGTGCTGGACACATGTGTTGGTTTATAATTATTATGTAACAATATCATTGTAGCTGAAAATTCCCCATGTCCTTTACACACCCTCTGCCATTTTCAGAAACAGCTCCAGGGCACAGAAAACTGCTCCCTCCCAAATGGAAAATGCACTTGTGCTTCCTTCTTTTTCAGACACAGCAACAATTTCCAGTTTCCTTATTTGCTGAATGTTCGTGAACTCTCCTGAGCTCCAGAGGCTCCTGCAGAACCCAGACCTGTTGTTTGCAGTCCAGCCCTCCCTGTGGTGCTCTGTGTGCCTTCTCTCCTCAGCTTTGGAGAATCACCTCCTGAAAGGAACGTTGCATCTGCTGTGTGATCAGCCACACCTCAGCTCCTTGCACTGCCTTTATGTTTGGGGGGGGTTAATTCTTGTTGTGGACTGTAAATAACTACAGGGATGGTGTTGGAGGATATTCTGTCTGTCACTAGGAAAGGGGACCTCAAAGTGTATGGAAACTAAAATACCACTCTATGATAAAAATATTATTTTATAATTCCATATGGAATCTAAAATTTCATACATATGAAGACTTCAACAAATTATTTGTTTTTTGAAAAAAAGTAGTTTTGAATGCTAAAGAAAAGCAATCTAAGATTTCATCTGAATTTCAGACATTTCACTCAGCTCTCATGAAACATCCTGCCTGTATCAGGCATTTCACCTCTGCAGCACTTGACCTTTCTTTGTAGTATGTAGATTTTGAAATTAATTCATATTCATTCTTCACGTGGTTTTGTGGTTGGGTTTTTTCTGAAAAGTAGGATATTTATTGTCACAACAACGTTACAGGGCATTAATTAATGTGGTACTTTTAGAACTGGTGCTTGGGGACTCAAACAGAAAGTACCAGCAGTGTGTGAAATCCTGCCTTGGGCACTCCTTGATACTGGAACAAGTTGGGGAATGTATATTCATTAACTTGGAGCTTCCTCAGGAATTACCAAGAGCTAGAGAAAGAATGAACTGAAGCTATTACTCCCAGAAATATGGCTTTGAGCAAGAATTTACTTGATTTTCCCCCACATTTTTGAATGCCAAGCAATACATGAATATGATGTTCTTGCATAAAAATAGTTGTATCAGAAGAAATGACAATAGTTTCCAGAAGCTGCTGTGGCCCATTAAAAAATGGATAAAATAAATTCAATTATCTCCTCTAGACAAAAAAAAAAAAAGTTGGATTGCTGACATAGAACTGGAGAAGAGGGAAGAGCTAATGTGTATTTCTGTTGTTTCTGTCAGAAAACCATAACTGTTTGAACAACTTGCTCCTTTTGGAACTACATTATTCTCTTGCTAAATATACTGTCATGTGGTCTCAAATACTTCTTTGAGGGACAGGAAGAGCTCACAGCCAAAGAAGATTTAATTCTGAAAATTCATAAATTAATTGAGGCTAGAACCTAAATAGAAAAATATTTAAAACACAGAATGACTTAAGACAATCAGTTTAGTATTAATGCAGCATTTCCACCCAAATTCAATTTGACATGATCAAAGTAAGATCAGCTGCAGTGACATCAACAAAGATTAGTTCACTTACTTGTAGGCTAAATATACTCCATGTTTTGATAATATCAGGAATGTGTTTAATTTCCTCCTATTTAGTGGGTTTTCATACCTGCCTCCTAAACACAGCAAATTATTATCTGAATTCTGTGTACCTGAACAGGTCAGGAGGCAGGTCAGGCTAAATAACCCAGGTATTATCAAAATTGTGTTTCCCAGGGAATGAGGAATTAACATGACAAACTGGAGGGTGGCTGCCAGCCTGGAGACACCTTTGTGCTGTTATTTAATGACTATTTTTTTAAAGGGACGGAGATTTTCTCTATAAAAAAATTATGAACTTTACAAAATGTCACTTTTACTAACAGAAATTATGGCTTGAATACCTGAATATGAATATTAAATACAAAAAGGAAAAAAAAAGTTCATTTAAACAGTGCTGAGGTTGTGACACAAACTGACAAATCTGGGGAAATGCAGAGTCAGAACTGGCACTGCCCTTCACTCACACAAGTTTGGGGAAGGTCGGGAGGGCAAGGGTGGAACTCCAGTCCTGGCATCAAGTTTGAAAACTTTGATTTCTTTAATTTTGAATCCATGTCTTAATACATTTTAAAGAGTATTTTAATCCCCTTCTTTAATAGAAGAAAGTGACCTAAAAAAAGGGCTGGAGAGGGACTGGGGACAAGGATGGAGGGCCAGGACACAGGGAATGGCTTCCCACTGCCAGAGGGCAGGGCTGG
>JAOXXN010000102.1:38030106-38044882 GCA_026770055.1 Myrmophylax atrothorax
AGAGTGGGCACAGCTTTGTGCCACCCCTGAGTCCCTCCCTCTGCATCCCACCCGTGGCTGGGGTGCCCTGGGGCAGCAGCACTGCTGGGAGAGGTGGGCACGGCTTTGTGCCACCCCAGAGCCTCCCCAGCCTCTCCTCTTGGCCTCCTGAAGGGTGAGGAGCAGCCTCTCCTGTCTCAGTGATCAATAAACCTCCCTCAGAGTCTGGGCCGTGTCCCTGCCTGGAAGGGAAGGCCCAGCTGCCTCCCTGGGGGGTTGGAGGAGCTGCCCCGAGTCCTGAGCAGCAGCTCAACAGCTCCCGGGGGGTTGGGAGGGCACTGCCAGCACTGGGGGCTTTGCCTTGGAGGGTGCCAAGGAAAGGAGAAAACTTCAGGCATCAGGTTCCTCCTGGGGCTGGGAGTGAAGGGGGACCAGGGCAGCTCTGCTGGGGTGCCAACAGGACAGTCCTGCTCCCCCTGGGCAGGGCACTGCCCCCTGGGCTCAGAGGAGCCCCCTGGGCTGGTGGCACTTGGGGCCAGCAGGTTCCTGGAGCAGCTTGTCCCCTGCTTGGGCCCAGAACTCCTCCTGCCCTGCTGTGTTCCTGAACCCCCAAAGCAGAATGGCACCGGCTGAAGGATGGCAGAGAAACACAAAATACCTGCGGGGCTGCTGCTGGTTTGCTTTTCTTCGGTTTCCCAGAAGGGGAAAATGATTCCCAAAGTGGTTTGAGCTGGATGTTTGGAGCCCTGAGCTGTCCCTGCCCATGCCTGGGGGGTGCCCAATCCTCCCCCTCAGCCAGGGGGGCACAGCAGCTCTGCCCTGGGGGTTCAGTGGGCACAGGGAGGCAGCCCAGGCTCCCAGCCAGGAGCTTTGCCCTCCTTGAAACCCTGCTCAGAACTGGGCAGGGGGAGCAGAGGTTGCAAAGCTGTGCCTGGCCAGGGAATTCCCTTGGGAATGGCTGCCCCCAGAAAAGGGGCTGGCAGAGGAGCTGGGGGGGCTCTGAGAGCTCCACAATGAACCCAACTCTGCAATCAGCCAGTCCCTTGATGCTCCAGCCCCTTTTCCCAACTTTCCTGCTGTGTTATCCCCCTTTGAGGAGCCCTGGGAAGCTCATCAGGACCTTCTGCATGGAGTGAGGGAGATGAGGTTACAAACCCTCCCTGGACGGAGTGGAATGTTGGGAATGGAGTTGGTCATGGCCTGAATGAATCTCTGGGCTCTGCCTGGTGAGACCTGCCTGGTGGGCTCTGCCTGGTGGGCTCTGCCTGGTGGGACCTGCCTGGTGGGACCTGCCTGGTGGGCTCTGCCTGGTGGGACCTGCCTGGTGGGACCTGCCTGGTGGGACCCGCCTGGTGGGCTCTGCCTGGTGGGCTCTGCCTGGTGGGCTCTGCCTGGCTCTGGGTCTTTGGGCCACCAGCTGGAACCAAAACCTGCTCAGCTTTCCCTCAGCTGCAGCTCAAGGAGTGTTTGTACATCAGACCCACGGTGGGATTGGGGGATCCTGTGCAGGGGCAGGAGCTGGATTTGGTCCTTGTGGGAGCCTCCCAGCTCAGGATGTGCCAGGATTTTCAGTGTGGGGAACTTTGGGTGTGGCTTGTTTGGGCTCCCCCTGAAGTCTGCAAGAAATTGGTCCTTCCTCAGAAATTGTTGCTTTTCCCCCTTGCGTTCCCTTGGCACAAAACTTGGGGTAGAACAGAAGCTGGGAATTAATTAGTCTTAATTGGACCCTCCTGAGTCTCTGCTGGCACTTTGCACCTGGGAAGGCCCAGGGATAGCTGGGCCATGGGAACAAATGGGGGGTGTGCTGATGCAGCTCTGCCTGTGAGACACCTGGAGAAAGGTGAGTTCTGCAGCTCCGCCCCAGGAAGGGGCTCTGCAGTTCCCTGTTTGTGGCTCTGCCCCAGGAAGGGGCTCTGCAGTTCCGTTTGTGGTTCTGCCCCAGGATGGGGCTCTGCAGTTCCCTGTTTGTGGTTCTGCCCCAGGGATGGGGCTCTGCAGTTCCCTGTTTGTGGTTCTGCCCCAGGAAGGGGCTCTGCAGTTCCCTGGGGGTGGTTCTGCCCCCCTGTTTGTGGTTCTGCCCCTGCTCCTGCCCCTCCTCAGCAATCAGGGGTTGTGAGCAGTAAAACAAGGTTTGGATCCAGGGCCCAAGTGAAGAGGGAGAAGAGCCTGGGCTGGGCTGGGGGCAGAGCCGAGCTGGGCTGGGGAATTGTGCCCGAAACAGGATTTTATTGGGAGTTTTCCAATCAAGGGAATGCAGGAGAGTCTCTGATGGGCAGTCCCTGCTGGAAGCAGCACCGCTGGGGGAGCTGGGCCTGGCCATGGGACAGCTTGGGCTTGGGTGGTGCTTGGGGCAGAGAAAGCAGCCTGGAAAATTCCAGAAACCAGGTAAAAGTGTGCTCTGCCACCACGAATTGGTGCCCTGTGACAATCAGAGCTGATGGATTGTGTGCCCCAAGCACTGGGAGAAGCTTTTCCTCACTCCCACATCTGTATATCTGTTTATTTTCATCTCTTCAATCATCTCCAATGACAGGAAGTTTTCCAAGGTAATTGAATTCTTCAGCAGTTTTTGGAGCTACTTTTCCCAGGAAAAAACCTCCTCCATCTCCCCCATTGCCCTGAAGAGGCAAAGCTTTGAAATGCTTCGGAGTCTGAGGTGGAATTTGTTTTATGACAAAATGGAAGATGAAAAGTAAATACCAGGAATGAGTCGTGTGGTTTCCATCTGGAGTCTGAGGGGGGAGAGCTGAGCAGGGGAAGGTTTGGGCTGAGCCCTCTGGTGCCTGGAGGGGCTCAGGGTGGGGAGGGCTGGAAGATTCTGATGCCCCAGGGGTTGGTGCTGGACTGGGGGAGGTTTGGGGGGCAAGGCTGGAGCTCCTGCCCTGGGGGATCAGGTGGAGGGTCCTGTGCCCACCTGGGATGGCGTTTTGGGGGAATGGGGATGGGAAAAGCCCTGCTGGACCCCCAGGACCTTCTTTGCCTTGTGGGTGGTGTTCCCTTGGCAAAGCTGCCTTTGGTTGTCACCAAACCCTGGGTGGCACTTTTGGGTGGTGTTGGGCTCTCAGGGAGCCAAGTCTGCTGTCCAAGGTGGGGGCACAAATAAACCCTGACCCTCAGGGGATGAATTCCCCTGGGAAACAGGGGTGCCACCTCTTCCCAGAGGGCATCCTTTGCCATCCTCAGGGAAACACCTTCTCGGGGCAAAGCTTCAGGGGGTTTGCAGTCACTGAGCTGAGGGTCTCATGCCAAACCTCAGGGGGTTTGCAGTCACCGAGCTGAGGGTCTCATGCCAGACCTCAGGGGGTTTGCAGTCACTGAGCTGAGGTTCTCATGCCAAACTTCAGGGGGTTTGCAGTCACCGAGCTGAGGTTCTCATGCCAGACTTCAGGGGGTTTGCAGTCACTGAGCTCAGGCAGGAAGGGAATTTGCTGCCCTTGAGCAGCTCCATCCTGTGGCCCCAAACCAGGAGCTGCTCTGGAGATACCTGTGCAAGTCACTGACACACAGAGGGGGGTCCTGGAGCTTTCAGGGCTCCACAAAGTGGTTCTGAATAAAATGAAAGCCCAGCCAAAGGGAAGCAACAGGGGGAAGGTCTGGGAAGCAACAGGGGGAAGGTCTGGGAAGCAAAGGAATATTGAAATAGGAGCAGTGCAGGCAGCCCCAGGGGTCTGTTCCAGGTTATCAGGACTGGGATCCTGGGAAAGCTGAGGCTGTGCCCACATCCTGTGCCACATCCCCCAGGTAAGGGTGGTGAGATGCCCCCCCACCCCCTGCAGGAGGGTTAGAGCTCAGATGGAAGGGCTGCTCTGCCCAGGGTGTGATGAGGCTCCCACAGTTGGGTTCTATCTCTTGATTTTGTCACAGATTTAAACAAGAGGATACAGGAGGGTTTGATGGGATCCAAAATGATTCAAACTTTGAGTGCTTTGCTGCTGCCCCTCCTGTTCTGGTGAGTTCTGCTGCCACCAAAGCCCTGATTTATTTAGAGCTGCCTCTAAGAAACAGCCCAGCCCCAGGTCCAGCAATTCCCAGCAGGAGAAGTTGATTGAACAGCCTTCTGGCTGAGGCAACATCTGATTTTCCTCCTTTAAAACCCATCAGCAGCTGCAGGTGTCTTGGCTGCTTCCTGGGCACGAGTAATGGGCAAAGTGCTTCCCCTGCAGACAGACACATCAGCCCTGATGGAAACCGGGGGGGGACTGGGGAGGTTTGGGCAGAGCAGGAAGGAGGGAGGGCTGGAAATGGGACTCTGTGGCCTGGGGGCTGCTCAGAGGGACTGAGTGGGACTGGGCAAGGGAAAAAACTGCAGAAACCCACAGGGAGGGAGTGGGGGAAGGAAGAAAGAAATCTGTCTGGAAAGGGATGAAGGCAAAAGCAAATTCACTGCCCTGCAAACAGCCCAGACCTCACCTCTCTGCAAAGTTCATTATCTCTGCTGTTCTTCATTTATCCTTTATTGGCAGGCTGGGAGAGCTGGGAATGTTCCCCTGGAGAAGGGAAGGCTCCAGGGACACCTGAGAGCTCCTGCCAGGGCCTGAAGGGGCTCCAGGAGAGCTGGAGAGGGACTGGGGACAAGGATAGAGGGCCAGGACACAGGGAATGGCTTCCCAGTGCCAGAGGGCAGGGCTGGGTGGGATATTGGGAAGGACTTGCTGGCTGGGAGGGTGGGCAGGCCCTGGCACAGGTTGGGCAGAGAAGCTGTGGCTGCCCCTGGATCCCTGGGAGTGTCCCAGGCTAGGCTGGAGCCACCTGGGCTGGTGGGAGGTGTCCCTGCCCATGCAGGGGGTGGCATTGGATGATCCTTAATGTCCCTTCCAATCCCATTCTGGGATTCTACCATGACCATGGAGATGTGCCACAGATGCTCAGGGCAGCACCACCCTCTGAGCTCAGTTTAACCTCCCTAAGCTCAAACCAAGTCCCAGCTGCCACGAGCACAGACACTGCAGCAAGTCTGGCAGGCAGATCCAGGAGCATCCCTTGGGATCTGCTGTTCCAGGAGTGGTGGCCTCTGCACCTTGCTCAGCCTCCTCCCTCCAGCTGCTCACAGATTCCCAGGAATGCTTTGAAACTTGTTCCCATAGGAATAATGAGAGCTCTCCCAACCCTGAAAAGCTGCTTTTTAGGTGCAAAACAACAAGTGCTTTGGAAGAACAAAGGGTCTTACCCCCTGCCAAGGAGTTCCAGGGGGTGAACACAAGGAGTGAAAAAGGGGCACTGGAGAGTCAGGAACAGCGAGTTGGGTTTGGGGACTGTATAAAACACACTGTGCCAAGGAAGTGCTCCAAAAGCAGACCAGAATGGGAGCAAAGCATGGCTTGCCACTGCCAGCCAAGAGCCAGACTGAGCTGCACCTCCCAGAGCCCCGGAATTAACGCTGCAAACGAACCCAGAGCTCGTTAGGGTTGTCTCAGCAGATGGCCAGGGCCTGGGCCCAAGCTCTTGGCATTTGACTGTGCTGGGGTGGAAGTGAATCACAGGATCCCACACTGGATTGGGCTGGAAGGGACCTTCAGGCTCATCCTGTTCCTGTGCCATGGGCAGGGGCACCTTCCCCTGGAACAGCAATAAGTGCCTGAACAAATGACATCAAACGGGGGAAAGGCAGAGGATCCTCCCCAGCCACACACGAGAGCAGCCAAATATAGCCCTGCAGGGCTGCCACGTGACAGGGACACGTTCCCAGCCTGTCTTTGCAGCATCTTGGAACTCCTTTTTTGCACATCCATGGCCAAATCCACACGGTTTGCCATGAGTGCCACCCCCTCCCTCAGCACGGAGCCTTTCCTCCCATCCTGCCCTGCCTGCTGCTCCCACACTGTTGTTATCCCAGGATCACACCCCCTTGTTCTCTCACCCTTGGAGCAGCTCAGTTTGGGGCCAAAGCTGGGCCATCTCCCTGTTCCAAAGCAGCACTTTTCACCTTCCACATCCTCCTTCCCAAAGCCCTTCCAAACCTGCTCCTTGCCAGGGGATGTTCTCACCACTGAGGGAGTCCAGATCTCAGCCTGGCTGCTCCCATTATTCCTCAGGGATAATTCCTAGGGATGCACCCCCAAACTCCACCAGCTTACAGCCACATCACTTTGTATTTTACACCCACAGATCCAGGGTGGGCAACATCATCCTTGGCTTTCTCCAGGAATTCTTTGCAACTCCTTTGCTTCTCACCCAGTTCCAAAGGGTTTGTGTTGCCCCTGCCCTTGGCTGGAAGGCAACAGCTCCAAAGATTCCATATCCATGGATTTCAGGGAGATGCCTGCACACCAGAGCACACTCTTAATCCCACAGATCCCTAAAAACAGCCAAGGGATCTCTCCAGAGCACAGGGTGGGAAGGCTCTGGGGGAAGCAGCACATTCAGGAGCCCCTTTTCCACCCAGGGTCTGTTGCAGGGAAAACAAAGAAACCTCCGGAAATGCAAGTTCAGGGAAAGTTTAGTGATGCTCCAAAAATAAAGGTGGGGCCACAAGGAGACAATTGAGTCAATGTAGGTACTGTGGAAATTCAGGGCATGATTCATTAGCCAAAAAAGCTCCCAACACCCTCTGTAGCTATTTCCAAGGCGGTACATCCATAATTCATGTGGAACAGGAGTGGGCTGAGATTTCCCCCACACTGCTCCTGCATAAATTACACCGGCTTGTAACTCAACCCCCTCCTGTGTCTCCTGCCTGTCAGTGGGACCCTCTCATTCCCCACCTCGGGAGTCACAGGATCTGCAAGGGCAGGGGGAGTGTCCTGGGCAGGAGCTGCAGGTTTGGCTCGTGGTGCCACGAGCTGGGTGAGCTCAGAGGGTGGGGAGGGAGGGACTCTGAGCTGTCCCACGTGCAGGGAGCACAGGCCACAGCACACCCTGCAATCCCCTCAGAGATGACCCACAGCACAGGGACAGCAGGGAGGTGGAGGGCTGGGAGCTGCCCAGTCACAGAGTCTCCAGAGAAATCCTGGAGTGCAGGAAATCAATCCATAGGACATGTCCCACCCCTGGAAGGGTGGACAGGGATTGGAGCACCCTGGGATAGTGGGAGGTGTCTCTGCCCATGGCAGGAGTGGAACAAGGTGGGCTTTCCATTAACCCTTGAAGGAGGACCCAGGACACACCATGTGCAGCCCATTTGTTAGCAGACAAAACCAACCTACATGAATTAGTGCAGCATTTAAAACAGAAGCAAATTCCTTATAAAAATCCCAGGAGGAGGGCCCGGCTCTGCAGGCCCACAGATGGGTGTGCTCTGCTCAGCAAGCCTTGGCTTTTTTAATTCTTTTATTTTTAATGTGCTTTTGGGCTCTGCAAACCGTCTGCCAGCAAACATTGTCTCCCTCCTGAGTGCTGAGCGTGGCTAAGAATAAAGGAGCCTTCCCTTCCCAGGCTCCTCTCCCTGGGCTGGTGTCTGGGGCTCAGCATTAACTCTGGGGGTTCCTGCTTTGGCTTCAGGAAAACGGGACTTGCAGAGAGGACAACACAGAGAGGAGCACTTGGATCCCTGTCCTGCATCTCCTGCATTTCCCATCCTGCCAAGCAGCTCATCCCTGGGCCTCTCCCTCCAGGACTGCAGGGCTGGAACAGCCCAGGGGGCAGGACCAGGGCAGTGACTTTGTAGGAGCTATTCCACCTTCATCTTGCCCCTGACATCTCTCCCCATGGTGACAAAGGACCTTCTCCTTGGCTGGGCAGTGACCTCCTTTCAAGAGTTCCTGTGGAATGACCTCAAGTCCTTGTGGAATAATTGAAGCAAATTCTCAGTGCTGGAGCAGCAGCAGCTCCAAATCCCCAGGGATGTCACTCCCAGAGGAAATGGTCCCTGTTCATTTTCCCTTGAATGGACACAGGTGACCAGGCAAAGAGCAAAATCAAAGGGCCACCTGAGAGGAGATCTGTGCTCAACCCAACCCTGGCACAGAGAGTCAGCAGGGAATCCTTGGCTGCCATGGATGGGCTCCAGAGGAATGTGAGCCATGATGTTCCCAGGCACTTGGAAGATTTAATGCCTGGCTGGTGGTTGATGATCCTGGGCCATTAAGCTCAGCTGGGCATTAAAGCCCCAGAAATGCCCAGTGCTGAGGGCATTTTATTGCTCTGAGATGAATAAAAAAAAGGAGGAGGATTTTTTTCCTCCTTCCACCAGGTTCTGGAATGTTTCCTAATGGGAAAACCAGTGCCCATTGCTAAGAGATCACCCAGGGAATGAACACCCCAAGAATTCCCACCACAAAACTGCCAATTGTGAAGTTTGAAGCACAAAGTGACTTTGTCTTAAAAGGCTCCAGAAACTCTTCCCCAGAATTGGAGTAGAACGTTCATGTGCTACATGTTGTCACCAAGGTCCCCCTGAACCCACGAGGCAGGAGGGGGAGAGTTCCCACAGCACAAGGATTTGGGGAAGAAAAACCCAAATCAATGTGAGTTTGGCTGGAAAATCCTCAAGTCATCCACCTTTCCCTCGGGAAAGGGAAAAGTAACTCCCACATCCAACGGGAACCACATTCAGAGGGGCCTCTTCCTCCTCCCACAGAACAAACCACTGGAACCCTTTCTCCAGGTGGAAGGTGCCAGAGCAATGGGATATCACTGGCTGAGCCACCAGAGTTCCCAATAAAAGGATATTTCTTGACTTTCAAAGGAATCAGAGATTCCAAAGGCTGTTTGCACAGTTCTGACCTGTGCACTGTTTTTGGCTGCACTGTCTGGCTCGGGATAACAGATTTTTCCAGGGATATCAAAATGCATTAAGTGCAGGAACCTCCAGACCTGCAGAGACAGGGGGGCAGTTCCTGCTGTCCAAACGTGTAAAGGGGAAAGTGGTGTGTTATATAAGCAGGGAAAGAGCTGCTGGTGAAGCACCGACAGCACCAGCCCAGAGAGGGACCGACAGGAACCCACCAAGGACAGGAGGAACACCAAGGGGAGGTGACAGCTCATTCCTGCCAGGAAAGGGTGTCCCAACCCAGAGCCAAGCACTGCAGAGCCTTAAAGAGACTCTTCTTTAAGGACATTAAATCTCTGACTCAGAACAAAAAAAGGTTCTCCCTCACACTGTGACGTTCCCCTGAGCAGTGTCAAGGAAACGGAGCGCGGAGGGTTTGCTGCTCCCTGGAATGCGGCTGGAGAGGAACTGCCTGGATGTGCTTCCACCCTGGATTAACAGACTGCGGCCCAGAGCTCCCCAAAAACACCCCCAGGGGCTGCAGAGAGCACAAGGCTGGGGGCAACATTCCCAGGGGGATGTGAGGGGCTGGTGTGGGAACACTGAGGGCTTGGTGGGGAACATTCCCAGGGGGATGCTGAGGGACCAGTGTGGGAATGTTGAAGGTTGGCATGGGAACACTCCCAGGGGGATGCTGAGGGTTGGTGTGGGAATGTTGAAGGTTGGTGTGGGAACACTCCCAGGGGAATGCTGAGGGTTGGTGTGGGAAAAATCCCAGGGAATGCTGAAGGTTGGTGTGGGAACACTCCCAGGGAATGCTGAGGGTTGGTGTGGGAACACTCCCAGGGAATGCTGACACCAAGATTCCCAACAGCCGGGCAGGAGCAGCACCTCTGACACGCTGTGTGTCCAATTATCCCACATCAGTCACCAATAGGTTGAGACTGGAGATATTGGGAAGGACTTGCTGGCTGGGAGGGTGGGCAGGGGCTGGCACAGGTTGGGCAGAGAAGCTGTGGCTGCCCCTGGATCCCTGGGAGTGTCCAAGGCCAGGCTGGAGCTACCTGGGCTGGTGGGAGGTGTCCCTGCCCATGGCAGGGGTGGCACTGAATGGGCTTTAAGGTCCCTTCCCACCCAACCCAGTCTGTGATCTCCTGATTCTGTGCAGGAGCAGCACCACCATCTGTGTCTGTGCACCAGGAGATGCCACAACCCCAGGGACAGTGTCACCAGCCAAAGGACATCTCTGCCTTCCCTTCCCTGAACAGCTCAACCAGGTCTCTGCAGCTGAGGAGACCAACCTTGGCTTTGGAAGAGGGACAACAGAGGGTCCCCAGGGGTCACAAATTGATGTTCTAGTTTTTCCTGCCAGTACTGAATCTTTAAAAGGTTTGGGGGTTGTTTTTCATCTTGGTGGGAAGGGAGGGCATAAGAAAAAGAGGATTTTAATCACTTGGGAACAGACACCTTGAATTCTACAAACACAGAGCTGGAGCACATCCAAAAAAGGTTATTTGTGTTCTCTGCCCACACCACCCAGAGCCAGTGGCAGAGCTGGCATGGCCCAGCTCTGTGTGATGATCCCTCTCAGTAAATCCAGAGCCTTGCAGCAGTTCCCTTTCCACCCACCACCACCAAGGGCAATCACAGCTCCAGTCCAGCTGAATCCGGGGAGTCCATCCCTGTTTGCAAACCTCAAGAAGGAGGTGATTCAAACAAGCTGTGCAAATTTTGCCTTTTTTTTTTCCTCTAGGAAAGAAATGAAAAATCTCACTGCCAACTTCCAGAAACTGCACCTCCCCAGAATGAATGTCCATGCAGAGCTGCCCTGGCATCGTTGCTGCTCCACAGAAACACAGTGGCAGAACTGCAACAAGTAAAACCTGTGTGTTTGTGCTGCCTGCTGATGCAATTCACAGTCTGAGAACAACAGCAGGAGTGACAGAAGCTCTAGAACTCTGAAATTAGTAGTAACTATAGAACTGCTTCTTTAACTTCTAAAGCTTTTTGACAATAACTCCTGAGACCTTGTCATGTTGAAATAGAAATGCCCCTGAAAGCAGGACAGAATGAGGTTAAAATCAGCCAGTGAACCTGGACTGCATTTGTATTTTCCGTACCAAAGCTGAAGACATTTCTCCAAGAGGAGACAAACCAGCTGCCCCCAGGTCTCCTGCAGAACAAACTGCTCCCTGAGCTCCATCACAGTCACAGTCACCTGGTGACACTGCTGTGCCAGCCACGGGCTTTGCATCCTGCTTTACACAACTCTGCATCACACAGAACCATCAGAGTGCACATGAGAACAGAAAGCCAAGAGCATTTATCATGATATCACATCAAAACCCCATCAAATATTCTTAAAGTCACCTTACCTACCCTGCCCAGCCCTCAGAGCCCTCACCTGGCACTGTAGCTGGCAGTGCCACCAGGGCAGGAGCTGAGGCAGAAGTTGACAGTGGGAACACCAAAAAAGCATGTTTAGATTAAACCCCACCCAGGTGTTTATTAGAGAGGGACAGACTCACCTGTCCGTGGCAGCTGCTTGTCCTGGTGCAGTGGCAAATCAATGCATTGGGTGATTACCTTGGCAGGTCACTTCCTAATGCAACCATCAATCACATTCCCTTCCATTCCTTCAAAATTAAGCAGAAAGAAAAAGAGATTTTAGTTTTCTTTTCTTAGCTTATTTTTAACAGAGGCACTACAGAATTATGATGGTGTCCTTTTGGTAAACCAAAATGTCAGACACATATTATTCTTTTAAACATCTCCTGGCCTTTCTCTGAAAGGTTAAGGTGGTTTAAATAAATTTAGTCAAAGTAAATGACAGCTGAGGAAGAGTATTAGAAAACTATACTTATCAACAACCTCTTTTCCTTAAATTTAAACAAGTCATTTACCAAACTGCAGTTTGAGATCATGACAATATATGCTCTTCTTCAGAAGGACGAAAACAGCTTTAAATGGAAAAGAAATGTTGGGTGGGGGAAATTACACACAAGTTAATGAATGTTAATGCATGGTCTGAACCCCCCTGAAAGTTGCAAACGTGGCTTTAAAATAATGGTGCAGCAGTCTGGGCTTTCACCTGAGCCCTTAAGTGGGAGTTGTCCTTTTCCTGCTTTTCCATCACCTTAATGACAGGAACTTAAATGGATGGGCAGGAAAAGTGTGAATCCAGACCTGCCCTGCAACGGAGTCAATGTTGTTGTTGTTGTCAGTCCTGGGACTGCTCTTCAAGCAGTGGGGTTTGTGTCTATTCATGTGTGTACGTGTCTATATATGATGAGATGGAACCTCAAAAGCAATTCTAACCCCCCTGACTGCTGCACCCTGCACACAGAATCACAAAATCACAGGATGCTTTGGGTTGGAAGGGACCTTGAGATCACCTCCTTCCAACCCCCTGCCCTGGCCAGGGACACGCTGCAAAACAGGCCAAGTGGGAAACAAAACCCCAAAATCTACCAACAAAGCAATGGCTCTCTATGAGATAACTTGGCAAGAGATCATTTATGAGTTAACTGGATAATTCAGA
Organism: Myrmophylax atrothorax; assembly: GCA_026770055.1. Classification (NCBI taxonomy): domain Eukaryota; kingdom Metazoa; phylum Chordata; class Aves; order Passeriformes; family Thamnophilidae; genus Myrmophylax; species Myrmophylax atrothorax. Next base: position 38,042,274 of record JAOXXN010000102.1, read on the forward strand.
TCTTGAACTCATCCTCCAAATAAAATAATGATCAAAATATGGCTTTCTGAAGGGGAATCACAGAATGGTTTGGGTGGGAAGGGACCTTAAAGCTCATCTCATCCCACCCTGTACCACAGGCAGGGACACCTTCCAGTGGGCCAGGTTGCTCCAACCTGGCCTTGAACACTTCCAGGGACATAAATAACACACTGAGATTGTTTTTATACATCAATAATGCATTTTTTTCCATTCATATGAAAGCTATGCACAAGAAACCAGTGCCAGCAAGTGGATATGGCTGAAATCCAGAGGAAACAGGTGAATTCCAGAGGAAACAGGTGAATTCCAGAGGAAACAGCTGCAGCACATTTCACTGGTAAGGTGCCTGCTATACCTTGGCCACCTCCTCCTCCCCTCCAAGATCCACCCCAGTTCTCTCCAGGACTCTTTCAGCCCATTCCCAGTGTCCTGTAACTCCCCCCAGTGCCCTCCCAGCACTGCCCAGGCAGAGCAGGGAATGGGGTCATTTCTTTGGGCCCCAGTTCAAGCACATTCTCAGAACTGGGCTGAGGTTGCACCAGGACCTCTGGCAAACTGTGGGAGGAAGAGGTCACTCCTCACATCATCCTTTTGCTGCACTATTTACTCCACAGATCAGCTCAGACAGGATCAAGAGTAAGAACTCCTGTGCAGACAATACATATTTTAGTATTTACTACATAACAAAGAAATTATCTACAGTAAAATTCTTTATATTGTTTTAACTACCACACAATTGCAACGCCCTGGTTAAACACTTCCTTTCAAATCTGTCAGAAAACAACATTATCCAACTTTCTGCAGTTACAGCTTTGCTGAAATTGTTTTCAGGCCTCGGTTGCAGAAATTTTATTTTTACTTGGACGTAACAAAGCCAGAATTATCCATTCACTGGCCCAGCACAGAAGGCTCACAAATTTCTCCCAAGTTTCCATAGAAATGCATTGATTAGAGCATAATTCCTGTTAATATTTCTCCTTCCAGCACGCTCTGCTTGCTCACACTAAGCAGGCACCTTCCCCTCACAGTCCTTTGCAGCTTTTGTTCGGCTCAGTAGGTTTCCTAACTGGTGGATTTTATTGAGTTAAATCAAGCTGTCACTTCATCTGCCTGAAGGATGACTCAAATACAACACATAATAATAAAAGAAAAGTAGGATAAAATAATCTTGTCAAGCCAGAAAAACTGATTGCTTGAAGTTGTAGCCTTCAATCAATACACTAATTCCACAATTTATACCTCTTTCAATTGGAGAGGAAAGAAACCCTGATATGGTATTTCTTGGCTCACTGACCAACTTTGACCTTCTATCTGTGTGAATGTGGGATTAGCAAGTGCTTCTGCTTAGTGAAATCACCTATGAAAACAGGGAGGCAAATAAGTGACATTTGAGGTTCAAACTAACTTTATTAATTTCGGAAAGGTGAGGGGTGTTTATTGCTCAGGAGGTCTGGGCTGGGAGTGAGGAGCCAGGGGACTGTGGGCTGGAGCTTGGCTGTGAGCAAGGGGAAGGAGGGAAGCAAAGTTTTGGGACTGTGGAACTGGAGTCCCCCCAAACCCACCCTCGCTGCTCCAACTGTTGTCACCAGTCCAGGGAAACCCTCAGGAAAACAAAGCTGTGGCCATTGGTGCATCAGCTCACTCTGCCTGAGATTTAAAGCTTGAGCTCTGCTGCTCACACATGCCTGGCTGAAGTCAAGTGGATGAAGATACTTTATCCAGGCAGCTCTAGAAACCAATTTCTCAAGGTATAATGAACCATTTTTCCCTTTGATATTTTTTTAGTGCTTCATAATCACAAACTTCTCTTTTATTTGTAAATTATTCACCAAAGCTTTATAAAAGAACAACCAAATCATTCATTTAAAACTTTGGAAAGCTCTTTGGCTGTCAGGTTCCTGCTTTGCTTTCAGTACTCCTCCCCTGCAGGCACAGGCCAGGACATCAGAATTCTTTGTTTAGCCAGGTTTTCATATTTCCCCCGCCACTGCTCAGCTCAGGTTGTGTCAGGGTGTCAAACAGGGCCTGGAACAGGAGTGTCCTCCTTCCCTGTGCCTTGAGAAGGAGGAGAGAAGCCTGTGTGGGCTGTGAGATCAGCTGTGATGGTGACAGTGCCAGTCCACACTGCTTGAAACTGCAAATGTCATTGAGATCCTGTACCAGGGTCCAGCCTCCCTCTGCCTGGGAAAAGGTAGAGTTTAATAGGAGGCCATTTCTCCTGCCTTCCAGGGACATTCCTAATGCTTCTTGTCAGTGATTGCAGCAGTACTTGCCACTCAGACCTGAGGACAGAGCCGTGCCTGACCCGGGTTGAGGGGACATCTCCAAACACAACCTGGACCAACTCAGACCTCAAACCTGCACCCCAAGTGCCCACACACCCCAGGGCAATAAAAGCCAAAGCCCCCACGTTCCAGGAGGTGCCTCTTTTGTCCTTCCTTTGTTTCACTGCCGAGGCCACAACCAGTGCAGTGTTGGTCCAAAACAGATACAAGGAAGGAGCTTTTTGTAATGAGGGTGGGCAGGCCCTGGCACAGGTTGGGCAGAGAAGCTGTGGCTGCCCCTGGATCCCTGGGAGTGTCCCAGGC
>JAOXXN010000102.1:38044982-38065692 GCA_026770055.1 Myrmophylax atrothorax
AGTCAGGGGCACAGTCGGGGCACAGTCAGGGGCACAGTCGGGGCACAGTCAGGGCACAGTCAGGGGCACAGTCGGGGCACAGTCAGGGACACAGTCGGGGCACAGTCAGGGCACAGTCAGGGCACAGTCCAGGGCACAGTCAGGGCACAGTCAGGGGCACAGTCCAGGGCACAGTCGGGGGCACAGTCAGGGGCACAGTCAGGGGCACAGTCAGGGGCACAGCCCGGGGCACAGCCAGAGGCACAGTCCAGGGCACAGTTGGGGCACAGCTGGGGGCAGAGTCGGGGGCAGAGTCGGGGCACAGCCGGGGGCAGAGTCGGGGGCACAGTCTGGGCACGGTCGGGGCACGGCCGGGGCTGCAGGAGCCCCAGGGTGATCCCACCAGAACGAGGCCCATCCCTGCCCTCAGCCAGCAGGAGCAGCCAGCCAGCACTGGTACTACAAGAAGAACCAGCACCTCCTCTCATCTCTTTGGGGCAGCAGGCCCTGCCAAGGCTCCCCTGTGGCACTGCCCTGCTGTGGCTGAGCCCTGCCCTGCGATGGGAGGCACCTCCTTCCCTGGGATCCAAGTGCTTCAGCCAGCACTCACCAGGGATGCCCCTGAACCAGTGCCATCTCAGCCTGGAGAATCTGTTGCAGTTCCCTGTGTGCAGCACGGGGACACTGACGATGGGATGGCCCCAGCCAATGGGCTCAGCCACCAGAGTTACCCAGTGCTCAACCACTGTCTAATCCTCTGGGATGCAGGGCCTTCAAGAAAGGTACTCTTTGCAGAAAGCATTTACAACCCCAAATCTTCCCCCAGCACCTTGCAGCCTCCCTCCTCATGAGCTGGCAGCAGAACCCCTCCTTCCACCCACAGTCCTGTGCCCAGACTACCCAGGGACACTATGTCTCTGCAATGAATGAACTACCCCACTAAGTTTTCTTCCAAGTTTTTCTAGTCATTGAGTTTGTATTAAAAAATCTATATTCACAAGATCAGTGAACAAGTGACCTGAACCAAGAAGCTAAACCTCATCTCAGAAACTTGCCTTCAAACTCTGCTTTATTGCCTCCATGTAACATCTGTGGGTGCAGACACTGCCCACCAGCCTATGGAGTAGGAAAGGAGCTACTGCTCTGTCTTACACCCTGTGCTGGTCCTGGCCAGGGCTTTGGGAACACCAGGGAACCTGCAACTCTGGGATCAGGGCAGCAAAGTGCCCGTGCCACCCACAGGTGTATGCAGGGCAGGCCAAGCTGCACCGCCTGGCACACCCTGGACATTCGAGTCCTGACCAGAACAGCAATTCCTGTCACTAAAATGCCTAAATCTTCTGGCAGATTCATCCCAAAACAGACAACAGCAGTTATCCACATCAGCAGATGAATAAAACACAAAAGGATTCCCCCACATTTTTCAGGAATCGAGTTTCTCTTCACACACATTAAAAAGATTTTTCTGTTTTGTGCTGTTTCCTCAAAATTTAGCATCACTTTGAACAGTCTTTAAAAGACAAATATTTGCTCTTAAATCAGCAGTGTTTGGGGAAGAGGGGATGTTGAGGTGCATTGCTTTTATTACTGAGGTGCATTATCTTTATTACTGATCTCACACGCCAGAGCTTTACACCAGCTTTGTGGCTGCTGAGTGATGTTCATCTGACCAACACCTGCCAGGCAGTTACTGCCCCTCTGAACTGAACCAAAAACCAGAAATCAACCAAAGGAAAACAAACATAAAGGAATAAAACATAACATTCAGCTCCAGACACTGCCCTGCAGGGGAAGGCGAGGCAGCCCCAGAAAGACTGTCAAGATATTACTCACAGGGTAATAAAATGGAAAGATTTGTAAAAATTTGGGCCTTTCCAGCATCCTCAGCTTGAAGCACTGGCACAGCGTATGTACTGACTTTCCAAAGCCTGGTCATCATAAACACAGAAAAACGTGGGGTCTCGCTGGTGAAAAACAACGCCCCACCTTTAGTGTGACTCTCTGGTCCCTCAGGCCCTGCAGGATGCTGGTGCCACTGCCAATAAGCTCATCCACGCCTCGGTGGGCACTCTGCAGGGACTCGTTATACTGTAAGGTTTCGTCGATCGGGATGGTGGTGTCAGAGTCCTGTGGGGAGAGGCAGGGACTCGGTTACCTGCTCACACACAGCACGCACAGCCCCCCGCACAGCCCCCCGCGGGGCCGCAGCACGGGCTGCAGAACAGCTTCTCCGACGGACAGGAAGTGCAACATGGAGTGAAAAAAGTTCAGAGAGGACAGGGAGGAAGCCAAAAGGCAGAGCTGATCAGCTGTTCCACTGCAATCAGATCTCCAAGACAAAGAGTTTAAGAGCAGAGAATTTTTGTAATCTCAGTTTGTGATTATTGCAAGAGAGAACATCAAAGCTACAGAAGGTGTTTAACAAGGAGTCATTTGATCTTTGCAAGTGAAAGACTTGTGGAAGATTTCACACCACCTTTCTGAGCAACAAGAAGTCTGAAAAACACAGTGTTTGGAGATGATATTCTAAACATTTACAACATGCTGCAAATTTCTGGCAGTGAGGACACACAGACATGGGCCTGGTTCCCTGAGATCTACCTCACTCATCACCCAGGGCCTTACAGAAAACAATAATTAAAAATTAACATTTTTCATGTTTTTCCAGAAAAGATGCATTTTTTCAACTAGGAACCAGGAATCTTGAAATGGAAATAATGGAATAAAACTCTAATCTGGACTGCACAAGAGGGCAGAGTATGTGACCACTTGTGTCTTCAAAGGCCTCCAGTTCAATCTTCTCTGGACACACTCCATCCTGAGAGCAAGAAAATGGCACGTTGCTCCCACACTGCCTTAGAGCAGGAATGGTGACACTGGTCAGTGTGGGAACACTGCTCACCTGCCCCCAGGTACCCAGAACAAGAACCACACACAGGCAGAATTCCTCTCTGGAGCTGCTGAACATGCTGCTCGTGCCTGTGAGGTGCAGGTTACACACAGGTTCTATCAGTGAATGTGCTCTGAGCCAAGTCTTTGGTTAGAAACTCAAAAGTTGGTATCAAAATGCCCTGTGGGATCCAGTGTCAGGTGGACAGTGTCCAGTGCAGTGTCAGGTGCTGCAGTGCCTGGGCAGGGGCTCTGCTGACTGAGAGGAGGGAGGGCCAAGGGGGGAGCAGCAGAGCCAGGAGGTCCTGTGTGAAGAGACTGTGACAGAACACACCCCTGAGCCCCTGAGGCCGAGCCCACTCTGGGCCCAGCAGCCTGAGGGCAGAGCACTTGGATTGGCACAGGAGTGGCTCTTATTCCACATATTCAATCACCTTCAAATCACCAGGGATTTCATTTCCTGTACAAGGGGGCTTTTTTTATACACTATAAGGCAGCAGTAAAAATATGGGAGTAGATTTGTGACTGCCCTTCCAAGGAGATGGGATGGCACCAGAGCTTTGATTTGCTGTTTGTGGTTTTCTTCAGAACAGCACAGGGAGGCTTTAAAGACAAGACCATTTTAAACTCTGCATTAAGCCAAACGTTCAGAACAGCTTCCAAAACTGTTCTGGATGTCACAGTGATGTACTCAGGATGCTCCAACACTCAGCTGACATCTCCATCTAACAGAATAGGGCAGTATGTGAATAGGAACTGTCTAACTTTAACTAAAGTAAGACAACAACTGACACATCATTTTCCTTCTAGTCACATTTTTGTAGCAGGCTAAAAAGAAACACAAAATTGTGTAGTTTCTTTCATCTGAAACACCTTTCAACATCTGAAGGAGAAAAAAACCAATTTGGTCTGTATTTTTCTGTAAGCCTGTTATTGCTCTAAAACTGTTCCACTTACACACATTTTATTTCTGAACAACAAATTTTCCTGTAGGAAAACTTGTCCCTGTTTGCAGAGGAAGAGCAAAGTGTTCAAAAATAAACCAGGTTTCAGATTTCAGTGTTCCAAGTCTTGTTTATAATCTTGAAATAGCCAGTAAAATAGCAGACTTTATCTTTCTGGGAGGCTCTGAGAAGTGCATGGAACTGCCCAAACCTCAGGCAAATATGATCCCTCACATTCATTCTTCCTTGTCTTAACAGTGACTGACAACACAGATAATGATGTTATGGGAGGTGCCTCGAACAGAAAAGGGGGGGGAAGGGAAGAAAAACATTTTAAAAATAATAATGATTAAAAAATCCCAAACAAAACACAGAAACACCACAAATAAAACCACAGCAACTTTTCAGTTGCAGAAAAGTGAAATCTGAAAGCAAATCTACATTACCTGGAGCAAAATTCCTCTAGGAATTTGTACTGGGGGGACTTCCCAGTGCAAGAACTAAGATTAACAAGAACAGGTAGAACATATTCATGTTACCATAAACATCTGACTCATTTCTGTGCAAAAAGGAAGGGCTTTGTCCCAGCTGTGTGATTTCTGTTTGGGTAAGGAGAAGCTGCCAGTGTATAAAGTCAGGCTTTCTACAGATCTCAGGATCTGACACAAATCCAAGTAAAATGTGCACTTTGGTACCAACCTCACTCACCCTTCTGCAACTGCTCCAGGAAACCTGGTGGAACTGCACTGGATAAGAGGAGGAGCAGCTTCTGGAGCCTTTTCCTACTGCCTCTTAAGAGCTCCACTTGTCCTTCTGAGGGCTGCACTCTCTCCACACCTACTGTTACTCTTCTCTCCCTTTCCTCCCTGACCCTCCCAGCAGCACTCCCAGCCCTGCCTGCAGCTGCTGCCCCAGAGGGCACTCCTGGAGCACAGGGAGGAAGCTCAGCACACTCACATTGGCAGTGAAGGTCCTGGCCAGCAGCTCCTCGCGCTGCCGCTCCTGCTGCTCCCGCAGGAACCGCCGGTGCTGGAAGTTCCTCAGGGCTGTCTGCAGGTGCTGCACGTCGTATTTCAGCTGGTCAACCCTCCTGGAAAAGGCCAACAACGGGGTGAAAACACTGCTCTCTTCTGTAGGATTGTATATCAACAATGGAGCATTATCAATTAACAAGGAATGATGGGTTCTGATTCTCTAGAAGATGCGAGACATTCAATATCAGGCCAAAATTCCACACTTACATCTTCCCTGCTTCATTTTTCTACTAAACAGTTGATTATTGAACAGGTTATTACTTACTTTAATCAATTATTTAGCCTCCAGGTTAATGACAGAACATGAAGCAGAATTTCTGAGCTGTCTCAAAGTATTTCTGATATTTAACAGCTTGTTTTGAGCAATAAATACATGGGAGACCCAACTGGCAAGTCTCAGTCATCCTATTCCATGATGAGTCTCTTCAGGAGTTATATCCATCTATTCCTCATTTAACACAGATTTGGAAAGATGGTGGGATTTGTACAGGTTCTGTTTTATGTCCCCCCTTCACATAAAAGATGAATCTTTCAAGTTTCATTAATTAGCACCATGTTCTTAAGTTTGAGTATTTAGTAAAAGGAGCTTGAAAGTCAGTGGGCAACACAGGAGAGACCTCAGACACCTCCACTGGGCTGAAACAAATCATGTCCAGAACTCCCATGGCTCTGATTAAATGTTTGATAATGTTTAATGTTTGATTAGCACATAAACATTAGAAAACAGATTATCTTGATTATCAGACTATCCTGGTCTAGTGGAAGGTTTCCCTGCCATGGCAGAGAGTCAGAACAAGATGATCTTTAAGGTCCCTTCCAACCCAAATGAGTCTGGGATTCTATAAAGAAATCCATAACTCCTTCACATACTGACCTCTATAACACAGGTGACACGAAATCCACCCCTACCATCTGCAAGGGCACTTGGGGACTAAACATTAATAACTGACTCACAGAATTAATTAAGAACAGCAAGTTCTGATGTCTGTGGTCCAACCTCCTGCTCAAACCAGTGCTCACTTTAGGATTCTCCCTATTTCAGCCATCAACATCAGCTGAAGGAAATTTACTCCCTACCTCCACAAATGCATTAAACCAATTATCAAATAGAGTGGAATTTTATTTAAGCACCCAAGTGCATGTTCTGGTCACCTGAGAACAGAGCCATGACTCCAGCTCCATCACCAGCCTGGACCTGATGATCTCTGAGGTTTTTTGCAACCTTAATAATTCTGTGGTTAAATGCAGGAAAGTGATTTTGCCTCCATTGCAGAGCACAGAGTTAAGTTATGCAGAGAACAAAGGCTTCAGACAAATCAAAAAGCAAAGGGCTTCAAAAAATTTAATTAAAATAATTACAGAGACTACCCTGCTCAATCAGAGCAAAGCAGGTGAACTCACAGCTTGGCGTTCTGCCGCTTGTTGGGAGGCTCTTTGCTGGACAGGATTTCCAGGCGTTCCAAGTTGCTGAATATATTGTCTATCCTTGCCTGGATCTCATTTTCTACCACTGCAAGGAAATGAAAACATCATTTGATTTGAATTAAAGAACTGCAATGTGATGAAGGTGAAAGCTCAAAAGCATTCAAAGCTGTGTGTAAAACCTGAGAGATGCAAATGCTTGCACTGATCTGATGAAAATCAGATCGGAGAGAACTATAAATATCATGAAATGCCACTTCTTTAGCTCAGTAATTTAACACTCTCACCTTTCCTTCCTCCTCTGAGAAAGGAGTTAGGAAAGACCCTGCTTTCTCCAGACACCAGAGCCTCTTTCCCTGCCAGTTCCATGAATTAGGATTTCAGGCTCTCACATTCCCCCCGCAGCCCCTTCCCGTTCCCTCAGCAGGGTTGGCTCTCACAAGGCAGGATGACCCTCACAAGGATGGGGATTTAAACCTCTGGAAGCTGTTAAAACATCCCTAGTGCAGGGCTGCCTGCAGGACTCACAGAGGGCAGAGCTGGCAGACAAACAGCTCAGAGGGACACGCCAGAGCAGGGCTGAGGCCCTTGCAACAGGAAGACAAGGTCCCAAATAACGCCTCTGTCATCCCCTGCATCACAACTGCTCCTGGTGAGCTGTGCAGGAAGGGCAGGGGGGGCACAGAACTGCACAGCAAACTCGAGTACTTGGACTTCAGAGAGGTGGGGGAAGGGCACAACTGGGCAAGAGCCCGGTGGGTGCAGGTCCTGCAGCCACTGCACAGCACCAGTGGGTACAAGGCACAGCCCCACCTGACACCCCATTCCCTATCCATGCCTCAATCCACCATTTCACAGCCCAGAGGGGAGGACGGGAGCCCTGGCACACCTGACAGCACCGGGCGTGCAGCTGGGGCTGCAGGGACAGCACTGAGGACACCCCTGAGCCCTCCCCTCGCCCTGAGCAGACCCAGGGCAAACCCTCAGCGAGCCCTACAGACCCTGCTGGCCCTCATTGTACACTTAGACTAAAGAGCAACACAGAGGAGCATCATGAACCACTCCATGAAACGTCAGCACTTCCCAGAAAATCACATTCAGCAGAACCCAGACAAGCAAAGAGGACACACAACCCTTCTCTTTGCCCCTGGATCTCACACAACTAAAGAGCACCACTCACACCACCAGGCAGAAAGGCAATTGTCCCAGTTCATCTCTCCATTCACCACAGCTGAACCCAACAGAAGAGCACCCAGGAGAGCAGAGAGACAGACACAGCAGCTTTTCTTAGACCAAACAACACTATTACATGATATTTTGAGCAAGGAGGGCCTATTTGCTCAGAGTTGGAAAAGGCAAACTGCAAGTTTGATTTCCTGGCCCCTGTTACTGCTCTTCAGCCACAGATAATCCTTTTCCCCATAAATTCTGAAATACACACTAACATCTAGAGCACTGTGTGTATCTTTGTATCTGTATAAATGATCAGTATGTTCATTTATTGACCATGTAAGATGTACAGTCTCAAAGAGCAGAGGCAAGATGAAAAATTATATTAATGTTCAAGATTTTCAAAATCACACCCAGGGAACAGGAGTCTGGGAATTCTGGGAGTAAAGGAGGAGTAGTCCAACCACCACAAAAACCAGAACTAGGATTGTTAAATTGTTCTATTTTGTTAGGAAAGTAATTACAGCCCTTTGTAGTGCCAAGTCATGTTCCACAAGAATATTTAGGGTGATAGAAGTCAGTGGGCATGTAATAAATGCACCCAGTCAGTGAGTGCCCTTTCACCTCAGAAGTTCCTGAGGAAGCTCATTATTAGTGACTCATGCAGGGATTGAGGCTTCACAAACAGGTCCAAAATACATGGGCCAATTCTGCACTGGGGTAAAAAGCCACACATATCAGAGCATTTCATTATTACAGTCATTTATGAGCACGGGGTTATAGTCCAAAGGCACTGGGGCAATTTCAGACCTGATGGTTCTACCCATTTCCCTCAGGCAGGTGGAATTGCAGCTTCTGGCTCTGATGCAGCAGGAAGTGTCAGGATCAGCCTGTCTGAGCTCCTGCCCACCAAATCCCAGCCCCTTCCCCAGCAGCTGCACCGAGTATCCTTAGGGGAAGCTGCTGGATGCTGAGGGAACACCAACACAGCAGGGCAGGCACAGCAACACCCCTCAGTCACATCAGCTTTGGGGTTCTAACAAAGCAGCTCAGTCATTCTCTGAAGTTGCAGCTCTGTGTTCATTAACTAATTGTCCCTCCACGAGGGCACTGATGGGGGGCTTTGAACCTGGTGATGCTGAAGGGCCTCCACAGACAAGTTCCAAAACCACAGCACCAAAATGTGGAACTCCCAAATCAGGGCACAACAGAAGCACCCACAGCAAGCCCTACTGTGGGTGTTCTTTAACGTCCTGATGATCTCAGGTGAACTCTTGCTCTGTCTTTTCCTGCTCCGTCCTTCATACAAATCATCACCTCCTTGAAGTTAAACAGCAACATAGCTGTGATGCATCCCCAACTGGTGATGTGTCTCAGCAGCTGATCACTAAGACTCCAGAGCCAAATTTGTCCCAGCAATGGCTGTAGACACAATGACAGAGCACAGGAGCTCAGGCAGCTCAGTCCCTCCCCAGCCCCTCACTCACAGTGCACGGACTCCTTGTCTGAGGTCTCCAGGCGCCCCATGTGCGACTGCACCTCATGGACCTGCCTGGCAAGAGACAAAGGGGAGGGAACAGTCAGTAACGGCCATAAAAGCATCTCAGTCCCTCACTGTTCAGCTTCTCCCATTGAGAAGTACTTTTAAGAACAGAACAGGACTCAGCAGCACAGTGTGCAGTGCAGGCAGCCCCTCAATGACCCCAACACAGCCCCAGCCCTGCTCTCAATCCACATCACCCCAACACAGCCCCAGCCCTGCTCTCAATTCACATCACCCCAACATGGCCCCAGCCCTGCTCTCAATTCACATCACCCCAACACAGCCCCAGCCCTGCCCTCAATTCACATCACCCCAACACAGCCCCAGCCCTGCCCTCAATCCATAACACCCCAACACAGCCCCAGCCCTGCTCTCAATCCACACCTGCAAAGTAACTTTGCTTAAAACCAGACATGGAGAGAAGCTCAGCACAGCTTTTTGGAAGGAACAGCTGCTCAGCATGGCCTGGAGGAGACAGTGGGGAGACACTGAGGGCAGAATGGCACAGAAGGGGAACGAGGAAAGGGGTCAGTGTCTCATATGAATTACAGGCATCAAGTGAAATCAAAGTTTAACATTATAAGGAACTACTGTTGCTGGACAAGCAGTGGCAAAGGGAAACAAAACTGAAAAAAAAGCATTGACAGCTGTTAAATTCTTCTGTTTCAAGCCACCAAGCCTCGTATTTTGGGGGGACTGGGACAACATTTCACCAAAGTATTCCATATATTTGCCCATTTCTGCCTGTGTTTCCCAGAGAGCTGCAGCTGGGCTGAGCTGCCTGGGACAGAGGACGTGGGGACACACCTGGTGTGACCAGTCTCACAGCAGGCACATTCCACTTCGATAAGGGCACTTCACTGATGGCTTTGATTAAATTTGGTATTTACAAAAATATCATGACCTTCCCTAAAAACAACTTTTAAGAGACCACAGTTTTGGTCACATTAGAGATTCTTTCTCTGGGGCAGGTACCACCTGGTAATGCCAGCACAAATGTTTCTGAAGCCAGACCTTCATATGGCAGCACTTGGAAGGAATTACAGAACCAATTCAATACCCAGGACCTTGCAGCCCACACTTGTTCCATAGTTCTGTTTTAAATCAGCCTCTCCAGGGTATCCCAGCCTTGCCCTTAAACTGCCTGATTGGAGATCCAGGTGTAGGATCCACAAAATTCACTGAGAGGGTGAAAAGAGAGTTACAAACTCAGGGTATCCCCAGGCTGACAACAAACTGCAACAGAAACACAACTCGGTGACTCCTCAGACCCCCAGGGAAGCTGTGGCTGCCCCTGGATCCCTGGGAGTGTCCCAGGCCAGGTTGGGCAGGGTTGGAGCACCCTGGAATAGTGGAAGGTGTCCCTGCCCATGGCAAGGGGTGGGACTGGTTGGGCTTTGAGGTCCCTTCCAACCCAAAGCATCCCGTGATCTCATGACTCAAGTATCATTAAACAGCTGGAAATTAATCCACTGGGTAAATCCCACCACCAACAAGCAGTGGACACGGTGCCTTTAACACTTGCAATATTACTGATATTCTGGGATTTCTGCAGCCTCTGGCCACGTGTGCAAGGAGCACAATTAAGCTTTCAAGTTCCTTTTAGCAAGACACAACTTTGATTAACCTTTCCTATACTCTGAGTTTACTTTGCTCAGAGGATAACACGCTCCTGGAGAGGTTTCCTTTCTTTTTTTTCAGGGGAGTGGATGGTATTTCCCCAGGCACCAGCCCAAGCAACACGAAACACCTCCATGGAATATTAAGCAACTACTGGAACACACTCTCAGTGTGGCTGCAGCTCGTGGTGCCTCCCCCCCATCCCAGGCAGCAGCTGGAGTCAGTCCCCTCTGCTGCTCCACGTTAACACTGGAGCTGCTCCTCCACCTCCTCCCTACCCCTGGCACATTACAGCTTCTCTTTTTAATAGGGGACCAGAGTTAATGAGGCAGCGTTAATGAAAAGAAATCAAGCACACACGTGTCAGGTGGTCATCTCACCCTCTGAAGGGCCTGACTCAGAAATGCTAAATTATTCAAATCTGCCTCTGCTCTAACGTTGGTTATTTGTGTGCAGGTTTCACAGCAAAAAGAGGAAATACCAAAGGAAAAAGAAGAAAAACACAAAAAGAGGAAACTGTTACTGGGTACCCAAATGGTCCCTTATTGATTATAAGCAATAAATAGAAAATAAATGCAAAAAAATGCTCCAGGTGAGATCTTCGCCTCCCCAGGCATCTTTTACATCACTAATTTGGATCCATTTTAGCATCGATCAAAATATCTGCATGAAATAAGGGTCTAGACCAAAGCACTCCCTGCTTTCCCCTCTCCTTCCTTTTTAAGGGAAGGGGAATAAAAGGAGACATTTGCAGAAGAGGAGGCACAGCCCCTGAGCCCACTGATCACATTGTCCTTGGATTTCTGCTGCTATGAGGGATGAAGATGCATCTCATGCTCATCCTTTGAAGCTCATGGAGATGAAGGTTAAGAGGCATTTGAAGTTGTTAGTTTGTTTGTGGCCAGGGAAGGAGCTGCTTGGTGCCCTCAATTCTCCAGGCTGAGGGATGTCACCAGGACTAACCTACTGACATTCAGTGCAACAGCAAGAACAAAGATTACAGCCAGGGTCAGCCCATGCCAGCCCAATTTCCCTCAAAGTTTTATTGCCAACACCATTGTTCATCTGATTGTTCCCAAACACTTTCTTAGAACAGAAATGCTGATATTTAGCCTTATTTTCAGTCATCGATTACATTGCTGTCAGCTGAGCAAATACTGGCCTTGAAATTGCCATGTACTTGAGAAAGTAGGAAAAAATCTATCAGAAATGAACAAAAATTGCTTGTGGAATAAGCAAATAAGGGAGATGGGCTCTGAGGCTGAATAAATAGCCCATGTAGTGTGTGCACAACACAAGGTCCCCACCAGCCCAGCCCCAGCTGCGACGGGTGCAGAGACTTGGGATGGTCTGGGAAGGAGAAATGAGCAGCTGAATGTTCCAGGATCCCCAGCAATTGTTTTAGCTGAATTCTCAGCTTCTGCTGAGCAAAAATAAAAAGCAACTGTTGCTAGCTTGCTATATATCAATTAATTAAACCGTGGGAGTAACACTGTTCTGAAAGACTCTGGGTTGTGGCTGTCACACAGCGTTGTCCTGATCACCTCTGAAACGCTGCAGGAATCGGCCCCTAATCAACTCCTGCCTCACCAACACAGCTCAGCAAAAACTCAGTTTTCCTGCTCTCAGGAAACAAAAACACGGTGAAAAAGAGGAACCACAAAACAACCAGGACTGATGGGACGAGTAAACCACAAACGCCTTAAACTGGCACAAAATACCACTGTTCCTGAGCCTCTACTCCAAGCAGTTCACAATTAAGCCTCAAATACCGACCTCACCCAGGCCTCTAAGCCTGTTAACAAGACCTCTGCCTTATGCATTTTTGTTTCAGTGGTGACAGTGAGAGGGCTGGATGCTGTACAAACTCTACAACAAAGTTAATCAAGCCCCCAAAACCCACCAGCTTGAACCCAGTGATGGAGCTCAGTAGGGAAGGACCTGGCAGAAGCCAGAGGGGGGTGATGAGCTGGGACCTTGACACAGGAGCTGCCTCCCCACTGCCAAGTGTTCTGTAGGAATCATGGCAGAGGTGATATTTAAGGAGGGATTTGAAGGCAGAGGGGGAAGTCACTCCCTGGATTTTGCAGGAGTGTAATGGGCACCACAGAGAGGAGCAGGATGGTGCCCAGGGGCTGCTGCTGAGGGAGATGTACAGCCCAGCACTGCCCACAGGATGGGGACAGGGGCCCCTCCTCACCATGGGAATCACCAGGAGCACACCTGAACGGGCCACCGGTGTCCCCAAAACCCATGGTGAGGGATCCTCTCAGTGTTGTCAATCACTTCTGGTTTGGACTCCACATTCTCGCCCAACCTCAGTGGCCCAACCCAGGCCCAAGGTCCCCTGGGGCTGCTCTGCCCATGGATTTATCCAAGGGATGGATGGGGACCAGGGCTCTGTGCCACCACAGGGGCCTTGGTGGTGACACACTGACTTGCAAGCCCCACCTCACCTCCCAGATTTGTTCACCTGAGCTCCAGCTGATTGTTTCACCCTATCAGTTAATGTTGTTTTCTCTTTTGGTGCTGGCACTTGGAATTTAAAGAGAGTGACAGGGACTATATACAGCAGGGCAAATATTTGTTGTATAAGATAAACATACAATTACCTAAAATGTAATCTTAATATGACTTATTAAAATAGATTACATTTTAATGTGCACTGCAATTTGCACACTACACAGCACGCTCTGGATATGCAGCTTCCCCTGTGCCACTCCCCTGACAACCTGCACCACTGGAGATATAGAGAGAGGCGAAAACCCCGCCGCTATCTCCCTCTAAATGGCTCTATTTGGTGGTGATAGTCAGATACAGTTTTCACCTTTATCCCAGCTTGTTTCTGACCCACTGAGTTGGTGTTAATCACCCCTGTGGGCACCAATAATTTCCCCATATGTGGAATTTGATAAGTTAGAGCACCCACTTCATTTCAAGAAGATTCCAGCTGGCTATCCAGTTATCGCTATGGACAGCTTCAAGCACTTCCATGCTGGTCCTTGTATTCTGAGCTTTATCAAGTGCTTTGCACTTTTTGTCTTTTATCTCTTAATTGAGACCTGACTGCAAGAAATGCCTATCTCTTAAAGTGTGGTGCATTAAGTATTAACTTGAACTGCTTTGGCTACTTGAGGTACAGAAAAACCTTAAGAAGCTGGGAAAAAGGCGAAAAAATCTCTCCAAATCTCTATTTAGAAAAACTGTGTAAATGCTACGGTGTAATAAAAAAATATATATCTTTTTCTTCCTCCTCGCCTCTTCCCACAAGTGAAAAGAAAAACAGAAAAGCAAAGTGTGTAGTACGAGCAGAAACAAACTCCATCTATGTGTTTGCTTAACTGGAAATGCATTAAAATGGAAAGGTCCTGGAAAAGGAAAGTGTTATGAAATGAATGTGTATGAATAAGAAATTATTTCACAATTAAAGGTGGTAAAGAATTCTTTTCTCACCAAATGATCTGCTTGGTCTGTTCAGTTGTCAACAGCAGCAGCCAAATCTCCTCGAGGAGGAACCGGCGGGTGTGGAACTGCCAAGACACCCCTGGAGGAGAAGTGTCTGTGTTTGCTAAACCTCCCCTTCCCAGAAGGACTCCAAGGGAAGAGCATGGAGTTTCATGGTGCTAAGACACAGTGTGGAAGATCTGGGTTCTCTCCTGGTGCTCTGCCATGCACTTGCTCCCTCCCTCCAGACTCACTTTGTGTTCAGCAGGACCCTCAGGAGCAAAGTGTTCCACTCCCTGGCCATGTCCATCTATAACAAAAGCCCAGAACCTGATCTGGGCTCCCATTTTTCATGACTTTCCTGGGAAACAATATCCCTGAAAGCTGATCTGAAACTGTCTGAAGAACCTCTCTGCAACCCCGTGGCAGAAGGCTGAAGGCAGATGGGGGGGTTGCTCCTCTCCCCAGTAACAAGAGATAGAACAAAAGGAAATGGCCCCAAGTTGTGCCAAGAGAAGTCCAACTTGGACAGTAGGGAAAATGTCATCCCTGAGAGAGTGGTTAAGCACTGGCCCAGACTGCCCAGGGCAGTGACCATCCCTGGAAGAGTTTGAAAAATGAGCAGACATGGTGCTTCGCAGTGTGGTTTGGTGGGCTGGGGGGAATTCGGTCAAAGGTTGGACCTGGTGGCCTTGGAGGTCTCTCCCAGCCTTAATAATTCTGGGATTTAATAAATTGGACATCTAAACTCAGAATAGATTGGAAAAAATGGAGCCAAATCTCCTTGTGCACCAGTTTTATCCTCTGTAAAATGGGGTAAAAACATTTCAATGTCAACTTAAAGCCTTTGTACCAACACTGGTCCCAAACTGTGCTGCCCTGGCAAAAAAAAAAAAAATGGGAGGCACCTTATTCTTCATGAATATCACTCTTTTTAAAAACAACACAAACCAAGGGATTTAGTGCATTTTCCCAGCTCTAATCCAGTTTCTCAGGAGGACCAAGCAATGTTCTTTTGGCAATTAATTTGCAGCATGTAAAAGCAGTAGAAAAGCAGGACTTGTCCTTTCCAGGACCCACTAACTGGGAAGGAGCTCTGCCTGCACCACTACAGGTGCCACTGGCAGGCCAGGGGTGTGCCAGTCCACCATGTCTTTGGCACTGGCATGTGGGCCAGCGTTCTTTCTCCAATTATTAAAAAAAAAATAACAACAAATCAGCATTTTAAAGGCTATTTGCCCATTCAAAGAGCACAGGCAATTCAGGTCTTGCTGTAACCCAGATTTATCAGTACCTTTGCAGCAGGGGGGACATTCTTTTACTGATCTAGGAGAATACCAGTTTGCTGCCCCAAAATAAGCCATAAACCAGGCAGAGAAAATCAGGACTGTGTGTAGCAGATTAGGAAAAGGAAATATTGATAAGCCAAAAGATATTTTTCCTTTCAAAGACAAAGGCAGCAGCAGCCAAGGTCCCATTGCATGCCTGAGTGTATTCTCACCTTCCTGTCCAGGGGATGGTGCTGAAATAAGGAAAGTAAAGCAAAGGCCCTGAAATTAAAAGTAAAATTATACAGAGCAGCTGTTCAAAAAGTGTTAGAGATGGTACCTGTGGTGCTTCAGAAGCAGAAGGACTGTTCATGGAATACAAAACTCTAGTGGGAAATACTGACACTTCAGAAGGATATTTTGGCTGGGCAGGTGTAAAAGCAGAACCAAAGAGGTACAGGGCAGAAAGGGAATGTGAAGGGAATTTTTCTACACTGGATAACTGAAATCAAGTACCGTATGCAACAGAAATAGAAGGCAACATAAGTGCCACCAGAAAAGGTACAATTCACCTGCAAGAAGTCAAACTGAGGAGCTTTGCCATGGCATCAGATATCTAACAGCATTCCCAAGTATCAGAAGGGGTCCCTGGCTGTTGCAGAGCCCTCAGGTACAAATGGGTTTTAATAATTGCGTATTTTACGAGTTGCATATTTCCACTTAAATCAGAGCTCTAAAACAAGACAAAAACTGTGAAGAACCTATGATCTTACTCTTTACTTGAGAGCTCGTAACATTTTAGCCTTGGGTTAGTTTTTGGGAGACTGTAAACCCCCTACTCGAGATGGGCTGCCATGGACTCGTCCAAATCCCTTCAGCAAATCCCTGGGCAGCAGGAGGGCCCAAGGGGCAATATTTTAAGAGCCAAGCTGATGTCTAGGACTACAGAAATTGTTAATCCTGGTGTCAGGTAAATTCCCTCCCAGCACAGGCCCGTGGAGGACAGAAGAGCCCATGGACTGAACTCCAGGGAGATGGTCCCAGGGCTGGGCAGCCCCCCGGGCTCAGCTCCTCGGCAGGCTGAGAAACGTCTCTGCCTTTGGCACAGGGACCCCCCCCAGGCACTTCATTCCCCCCAAACCCACAAACTGTTCAGCTGCAGAGACGCCTGTGTTATTGTCAGATCCAAGAGTTAAATATTCCAGGAGGAATTTGTTCCTGCACGGTGATACATAATGCCTGAAAACCCCCTGCACTAATATTGCTCTCAAATTGGCAGCAAGTGAACAAGGGACATGAAGGATGCTTCAGCACAGTAACCTATCCTTCCTTCTCTCCTGGGAGCCACTTGGCCAGCTTTCATCCTCATAATTATAATAAATTTGACATTTCATAGATAATATTGATTTCTGTATTTTAGCATTTCACCATAGGTGACAGTCGAGCGTCAAGAATGAAATTTCTATTGATCTCCAGCGCATTAATCTCTCATGTGTATGTGATCATTTTTATAAGACCTTTTACTGCACATAAATCAATATTTCATATTTCCAGCTATGCCAGAGGAGATGTCATATTTGTAAACTGTGAGTTGACACCTGCAATTCCTTCCTGTTCAGCTTCAACTGTTCAGTAACAGTCGATTCAGGGTTGGGAAAGGATCAAGCTCCAGAAACACATGAGATGAAAAAGAGGGATGTAGAATACAGTAATTAGCTTAATGAACAAAGCAGCGGAGTAAGTGAAATAAAGCTGTGTTTCTTCTGCTTACACTTGCCTCATGAATACAAACATCTTTAGGGAGGTTTGCTAAGCGACTGATAACGCATTTTAATATGTTTAGAGCACATTATAGCAGAAATGTATTAAGGAAACAGAAGCAGTTAGAAAATTAAGCAAACTCCTAAATTAACTGCCTTGATACACCCCTATATCCAGCTGAAATTATCCCTTTCACATACTGTATTACCAACTACTTTAACTTGGACGTGGTACAAGAACTATTTAGTCACCATTTAAACAACTACGAGCAACTCTGTAATTTAGCAAACAATAATTAGAGTAATAAAATTCTTCTCTTTGAGCTGAAATATGAGCTTCTCACAAACAGAATATAGAACCAGGAAAAGAAAAAAGAGTAAATCACAATGAGACCTGGATCTCCTCTTTGTAGAGGTTTAAATTTGTCAGTCTAAAATCACATTAACAAAACATCTTTAAATAATATAGAATCCAAATCTAAATATATAAAACTCTGCAGCTGTTTGGGGATTTGTGAAATTAGTGAAATGAGCAATTACAGGGTGATGTTCAGTGGTCACAAAGCCTCTTCCAGCATTCTGCACTTTAATTATTCACTGGACTACCAGTGGCCTCCTTTAGTTTGGACAGTTTGTTTGGGATAGAAGTGGATAATCTGTGTCTTAACGAGCAGAGTCACTTAAGATTACATCTATAATCCATATGCAGACACACATCCTGATAAAGCACTGTGTGAGCTCAGGACTGGATATGTGCATAAAATCCCAAATGTGAGTTTCTACACCCGAGACAACCCAATTACCCTGAAATTAGGGGATATTTCCAGGCCCAGGGAATGCAGCTGGGCTCAGCCCCACACTGAGCACTCGCAGTGGAGCCACCAGGACAACCTCCACAAACATTTTGGGCGTCACACTTGGATGGGGGGCGTTGGACAGAGCTCCTCAGTCTTCCTGCCTGGCTGAAAGCTGAGTTTGACATTGCTGTTCCACCCCAGTTTCCTATGAGCACTATTGACACACTATTATTTCAAATTATATGTCTTCTCGCTGCAAGCAAACGCTGCTCTCGCCTCGTTCTAAAGGCCAATCCTTTTTGTTCCCCTCTAAACCACGTCCATGCCCACCCAGCGTGTCACCACATGACTGCTTTAGCACCATGACAGACACCTTATCAAAGCCTGACTGAGTGCCCTGTGAGTGACGAGGCCCCGAAGTTGTGTCAGGTGCTGACGGAGGGGCAGGATTAAACAGCGTCCTGACAGCGCGGGCGAGAGTCAGGGGTGAGAGGGGGCTTTGCAAACAGCTCCCCCTCCCCAGTGCCAGAGCAGCGAGGCTGGACTGAGCCTTCTCTGCTGTCAAACTGCTTTTGTTTGGCAGTGAAGGGATATTGTGTGTTTGGAGCCCTGGGTGAGGCGGCAGCTCAGCAGAGCTCCGGCAGTGCCGCACTCCTCAATCCCGAGGAGGTTGCACTTGGCTGCAGGTTCCTACAAGGATTTTCTTTAGGAAAACCACTGAAATAGCAGGAACCATTCCATGGGTGGTGTGCATGACCAAGGGAACAGGTTGCCTGGACAAGTTGGGGATTTCCCATCTCTGGAAGTGCCCAAGGGCAGGTTGGACAGGGCTTGGAGCAACCTGGGCTGGTGGGATGTGTCCCTGCCCATGGCAGGGGGTGGAACAAGACGGGCTTTAAGTCTCTTCCAACCCAAACCAGTGTGAGAGTCCATGATTCTACAGAGTCAGCCTCTCCATCCAGCAGCTGGTGCCTCCCGTTTACCTGTAGGTGGGTCCACCAGCTCCCACCCAACCACGTCCATACACCTCAGACCAGCAGAGCATCTGCACAGATGGACAATCCACTCCCAGAAGAAGTTTTGTGAAATAAAGTGGACTCTCAAACAGGAGAACAAATGCTTGAGCAGAGTTTCTTGTGTCTGCTCTTTAATCCTCTATAAATATCTCAGCACCCATTCAAACTTCCTCTCCTGGGGCAGGAATATTCACTCAGTCTGTTGTTCTTCCTAGTGCTGCTACAGACCAAATTCAATGTTCTGAGAAACCAGTCATTTTTATCTAAGAAATATCTATTTCTGACCAGAAGTTGTGCCACCTTGGTTGGCCTCACGGGGGATGACAATGCCTACTCCCAATGTCTGAGAGTTTCCCATGAGCTCCTTAGAGAAACTGCTCTCAGAATGAAATTATCTGTGTGGTGTCAACACAGGCTGTTCTTAACACATAAATAGTGTTAAAGCATTTTCCATTATTGAATTAGTGAGACCAGAATTCACGTTGTGGTTGGACTTGGCCTCATAATTTATGAACAGTAAATACTCCAATATTCCCAGGGTTCAATCAACTGGTTTCCTCAGCATGAGAGGGCAGAAGAACAAAGCAACAGCTTCAGCCCTTCAGCACCAGAGTGAACAGAGTTTGGACAAGAGACAGATTTCAAAGCAAAATCTGGACTCATCACAAATGAATGCAACATTATGTTCTGATATTCCAAGGATCCTACACTGGCTATTGGCTCTATCAAAGTCCACTCCAACCCAAACCATTCTGGGATTCTATGATTTAGTTCTTTTATTTTTCTCAATTTATTTTGGTCAGTGTGAAATGAGAAAAAAAAGAGGTTATTTTCCCATTTGGAAAACTCTGAAAGAAAATGAAAGAACATGTCAAATTTAACAATTTTTCCCAAATGTCTCCTTTTTCAGTCAAACCAACTGGACAGACCTTGCCTGATGTCCTATACTATTTCAGATATGTCACAACAGTATTTTCAGCAACTTATTAGATCAGAAAAAAATCAGTTGAACATCAAGTCTTGGTTGGATTCTGGCTGGACTTGATGAGCTCAGTTGTATTTGCTGATGTTAAAGGTCTTTTCCAACCCTAATGATTCTATGATTCAATCAAAATAAATATCTCAGCTGTATCTCAGGCTTCATTTCCTCTCACAGAACTGTCAGAACTGTAATATTTAAATACAGCAAAGTAACAACTGTTTTAATTTACATAGCTGTGATCATCTCAAGACCAGAGAAATAAATGACCATGGATTGTTGGATCAGGTGGAGCTGCGCTAAGTAGGGAGTGTTGCAGTGGGAATCCATAGCAGACATCCTACAAAAACTGACTGTGCATGACAAGAGCAGCCATCACACCACCTGCACCTGAGGCAGAAACCAACATGTGAAATAAAATTAAAAAATAAGAAATTAAAAAAAAATCACCTGAGTCTTGCATTTTATTCCTTGTTTGTATTCACTTTCTAGGGAGACAAAGTGATCAGCTCACAAGATAAAAGGCAGAGCAGGATTACTTTTAGAAGCATTATTTTTGCTACTGTTCTTAAACAATCCCAATACTCAATGAAGTAACCAATTTCCAAAAATACAGTTATGTATCTGGAAGGAAGGCAAATGAGAGAAACATTGGACAAGGCAAGGAGCTCTGATGGTCCACACGTGCTGAAGCCCCACAGACACACTGAGCAGGAGGTGTGGGATTTACCAGCACTCCAGCAGTGACACTGCCCTGAGTTATTTATATTTAGATGGGATATTGGGAAGGAATTGCTGGCTGGGAGGGTGGGCAGGCCCTGGCACAGGTTGGGCAGAGAAGCTGT
>JAOXXN010000102.1:38078863-38090948 GCA_026770055.1 Myrmophylax atrothorax
CATCAGGCCCACCCAGCAACCCAACACCATCACCATGTTCACCACTAACCACTTCAAGTGCCACACCTGCACGTTTTTTGAACACTTGCAGGGCTGGTGACTCCACCACTTCCCTGGGCAGCCCCTTCCAAAGGTTGACACCTTTTCCATGGAGAAATATTTCCTAATGTCCAATCAAAAGCCCCCCTGGTTCCACTTGGGGCAGTTTCCTGAGAACACCACTGCAGAGCTGGAGGTCTGGGGTGATGGATCAGCAGAGCAGCTGTCTGGGAGAAGGCAGATGTTTGGGACACACATATGGGGAGCACTGAAGAGCCCCAGAAGAGCATCTCCCCTCTGCTGGGTCATGTGGGCAGTGCTTGTATTTCTTAAATTGTGGAAATGTTTTGGGGTCTATCATTGTGACTGCATTTAGTCTGATTTCAGTGTGTTCCAAACAAGAAAGAGCACACACTCCCCACGCCACCAACCCCTTGTGCCTCCCAAACACACCGTGTTCCAAGCCCTGAACAGCCACTCCCTGTGCCATCAACCCCCCAGCCCAGCGTGGGGACACTGTCATCATGTCAGCATCCTCCCTCTGTGCTGAGAGAGGCACTCACAAAGACAGTTGTTCTGACACAACAGGTCATGCAGGAAATCATTGTCAGGTGGCATCAGATCTCCAGTTTCCCAACTCCTCCTCTTCACTCATCCCAGCAGCCCGTGCTGATCAGCAAGACAAGCCCTGGAAGTGCAGCAGGCACAGCACACACTGCAGCCCCAGCCCAGCCAGGGGCAGCCCTGCCTCAGGACCCACCTTGGAAGCTCAAAGAGCTGCTACTGAAGAGACAAGTGGTGCTTATGAACACCTGTTCTGTGCTCAGAAGGGGTTTATGAAAGTATCTGTTACCAACCAGCTGCTGAGTCTCCAACCACGCTATTCTTGTATTCAAATTCACCCTTATGAATGTTCATTTCTGCATGTTGCCTTTTGGCAATCAGGAGGGATGTGAGCTTGGATCTGCTCTGCACAAGTCCCAGAGTATGGAATAATGACACTAAACCAGGCCAAGGCTCTGCCCTTCCTCTGGCAAACTGGACCCCCTCCCACACAGAGGGTCTACACACTTCCATTGTCTCAAAAGAGGAATGCAGAAAAGCTTTATAAAGTCATTATTATCATGTTATTTAAACTCATTTTGAGAGCCAATTATGCTTCTAAACCAGCAGAAATCTGTTTTATCCAGTAACCAGGTGTTATACTTTTGCTCACCTAAAGAGCACTGACCTGGTTCCCAGAGCTGAGGTCCCCACGGCCCAGGAGGAAACTCTGCTGATGAGGCAGAACCACACACAGGGCTTAAGCTTTTAAAAATATTGCACCTGCAGATCACCAGGAACCAGGAGGAAAACATATCACTCCTTTATCCACAGTGCATATTTAGAGTAATTCAGGGCAGGCAAATATGAGCTGATCAATAAAGCAGCTTCGTGCCTTCCACACTTACGTCCCTCTCATGAATCTTAACCAAGAGAAATAATAATAAGTGACAGAGAAGATTTCTGGTACTTCAAATAAGCAAGTGAGCCTCCTAAAGCTACGAGCAACATTCTCTGGATATCAAAAATAATAACTGGTTGTGCAGCAGTGCAGCATGGAAACACAAGGGTATAAGATATACTGTACTTTAAGCTCTGTTTGATGAATCTGAGCACAGTTCCTGGGGGATAGATTACTTTAAACCATGCTCTTTTACTTTCTAATCCTGACTTGATTTGATTTGTACTTTAATACAGCTGCCTGGCAATTCAACAGCAAATAGAGACTATTTATGTAATCATATTGTAAGTAGTGGGACAAGGAGAAACTCTCTAGAACCTTTTTGGAAATAGTTTGTTGTACTTTTTTATTTATTGAACAGCAGGGCTTCGGGCTTTTCAGTGCTCATTATAATTGGTTTTCTGCTTGAACTTTCAAAAACTGTCATGTCAATACTCAAACAGAATTTTTTTGCTTACTATATGGCTGTGGGCTCTATTTTCTCATGTGCTACTTGGCAAAGTTCTTGTAATATCTTAGAGGCAAGTTCTAGAGTTCTAGTTGCTATTTCAGAAACTGGAAGGCAGGGTTACTTTATCTTCTCCATTGTTCTTGCTCGCTTTCCCAGAACTCCCCCCTGGGATTTACTGGGATTTAGGGATGGGAGGAGGAAGTTGCCAGCTGCTGGATGCTCAATGCCCGCTCTGGAAGTTGTGCTGCACCAGCAGGGTGGGTCCTGCTGTGAAAAACGAACATGGGACTCCCCTGACTCACTTTAAAGAACAAACATTCCCAGTGCACACCCAGGCAAAACTCAGGGAATCCCAAACAAATCTACAGGGCATCAATTGGAGGCTGAATTCAGGTGTGCCCTTATTTTCCCAGTTTCCATACTGGAAGTGGAGTCCTGCCCACAGAGTGCCCAGTTCCCACACCGGGATGTGGGTGGGACCCAATGGAGGAGTTGGCTCAGCCCAGACACCCAGGACTGGAGCTGTTCCACTGCTCAGCACCCATCCTGCCCCTCAGTATGTGTCCCTGCCTCTCAGCACCCATCCTTCCCCTCAGCACCCACATCCCTGCCCCTCAGGATGTGTCCCTGCCCCTCAGCACCCATCTCTGTCCCTCAGCACCCATCCATCACCCTCAGCACCCATTTCTGACCCAAAATGTTTTCCCTCAACAGGAATATTTGTATTCCTGGAGAACTTTGTCTCAGCTGTTCATTTTTTTATTTGCAAACAGCCTGTAAAATCACTGTAATAATTTTCTATCCTGTTACAAACACTGGAGAATAAAACAATTAAAAGAAGAGGTCGGTGCCTTGTACTGCAAAAAAATCTGATTTGCCAGAAGTAAAAAAGGCTTTTCTGTGCTGCACTTTGGAAAATAAAACTAGTCTAAATGGGAAATACAACTTGTTTATTTTTGTACTGCAACAAAGAAAAAATCTCTATTTGGGGTTAGTAACAGTATTTAAAATCCTACAAAAACAAAAAGAAAACAAACAAACCAACACTTGGTCAAGCTGCTGTATACAGAATTAAATTTAAATAGAAATTCAGCCTAAAAAGCCCTGGTTCTTCTGGCACTGATACTGCAAACTGAGCAGTAAGAAAAGGAGGTGAGATCTATTTTTTCAAACCTTGACATTGGCAAAGTTTCATTTTAGAACGTGTATTTTTAGTATTTAAAGGTAGCACTGAACGTTGTATTCATTCGTTCATCTGCCTGTGCTGCAGGAGTTTAAAGGACACGAACTTGGCTTGCATGGAGTGCAGAGCTAAGGAGGACCAGAGAAAATGGAAAATCTGCCTGTTTGACCAGCACTGGGACTAAAGAAATAAATATCATTATTAAAATACAGCAACTAGAATTTCGCTGTCAACTTCTACCAATGCAAAAAGGCAAACCCAGATTTTCATTCTATATAAACTCAGATTACAAATGAATGATAAGTTATAAATGCTTAGAATGCCATAAATATTTTCATTGCTAAAAGAAGAAAGCAGGTTATGAACTATTTTAAGCACATATTGCTAATTCCAAGGAAATTCAGTGAGTGGGAGAGGAAAACCCCCTTCATATAACAGAAGATGCTGTTTGAAACAATAATGCAATAGCAGCACTTATTAAAATCTATTATTTCTGTCAAATATTGAGTCAGCAGGGATGTGCAAACATGCACCGGGGTGGCTGCACTAACCAGGCTGACACGTCCTGCTGGGCTCTGGAAATGCAGCAGGGCAACTCCACACTGCAGCATTTCAGGGACCAAAATTCATATAAAATGAATATTTAAACTTAAAGTAAACAGGCATTGAAATGCTGTTAATAATAGGCTGAGTAACAGCCTCAAAGCTTTCCTGTTTTAAAAATTACTGGGCATTTTATATTAAAATACATTAAATATAGAGTTCCCACCACAGAATTTATATTTGCTTTTTCATTTTCTTATTAACTCCTGTTTTCTCTGCACTTATGAAATACTAATACTGTAACTCTTTTTAAAAAAAAAAATTTTAAAATCCTGTTCATTTGATTTTTAAAAATTACTGAAAATACAATTTGTCCTTTTTTTCCAGCATTCCCAGAGACAATAGAGGGTCAATAGTCGGACAGGATCAAGACAGAGGACGGTTTATCCAGGGACTGTGACAGCTGGAAAGGGAAAGTAGATACAGTATTGCAGGTTTGGTTCCTAAAACTATATCAAGGCTACTCTTTTAGTCAACTTGGAAATTTATATACTATACACTAACCCTCCTTTAATATCCTCTCTCTCTTTCCTCTGGGCATTTATTGCTGTTCTTTCTAGTTCAGTAACCAGTGAGCAGAAGGTTCATTAAAACTAATTGAATTGGAAACTTGTCTGCCCTGGGAAATGTTAACTCTTTGTTGTTATCTCTGGGAAATTCCTTTTGTTATTTTCCTTTGAATTACACGGTCAGGCTTTGAGGGAGCAAACACCACCTTGAAAAGATTCTCATTTCTCACTGTTCAGGCAGCAGCTTTGGGAAGGTTCCTGTCCCCCCGTTTTTCCCCAGGGATATCTATTCCCTGGGGGTGCCTCCAGTGTGGGGCTCACCCCCCCAGCCACGGCTCAGCTCCCAGGGCTGGGGCAGAAAGGGACCCACAGCGGCTCCTTCCCAAAATCCAGGGTTGGGAACCCTGGCTGAGGTCTGGAGTCACAGCAAACCCCCAGTGGGCACGACTCAAACACGAGGGGTGAAACGTCCCAGGGAATGATGGGGGATGTGAACCTTCCTTTGACTTCCTTCTCCTAATCATTGATGGGCTTCCCAAAGAGATCAGGGAAGAGCTTCATCCAGCTCTCTGCAGCTTGAAAGTATCGATGAAATAAAACACTTGATAAGAGTCACAGTGGTAGATTTTTGACAGCTTTAAAAATCAATCGAAAATAACAGGCAACCCACTGTTGCTAATAAAAGTAAATATTTATGACTGATTTGACTGAGCTTCAATACCAGTCAATCACTTTCTAAAGGATCTTTGCAATTCATTAACCTCTTTTTACTGGTCTTGTCCCTGTTGGTATTAGCCATTAAAAGGGAATAAGGGAGGGGGTCTTGATTTTTCTGTTCTCATCATTCATAGCTTATTTGTTCATTCCCTCCATTCCCATACGTTGCTGTTAAATTGATTGTCTGTTTAGTCATATGAATGATAAAGTAGCTCTGCCAGGAAGAATGAAAGCCTCCATTAATTCCTGAGAAGGGTGGGCTTCTTTGAGTCAGCCTCAGTCCAAACCAAAACTACTTCAACAGTTTCCTGCCACATCAGTAACTAAATTTGGACTGTAACATATTGCTGATAATAAGGGTCATAATTCTCCTCACAAACTTTTGGATGTCAAAATTTCAGGGAAAATCATGTTTATTAATGTCTATTAAAGACTGTTGTTATCAGTCTGGTCTCCTTAACCCACAACATGATGCAGCAGGAAAGGAGGCAGCTGTATTAACTTCATAATTAAATGTGATTTCTAAAACACAATGCTGGCACGTGACAGGGAAAGAAGAATTACATCAGGGGGAGTGTCATCACAGAAAGGGTGGGCAGGCACTGGGAGGGGCTGCCCAGGGAGGGTTGGAGTGCCCAGCCCTGGGGGACAAGACGGGCATCGGGCACAGGGTGGGCTCCATGGGCTGGGAGGTTTTAATCTGAATCAGGCTGTGGTTCTATGACTCTGTAAGAATATACACAGTTGTTCCCTTAAATAATGAGGATGATGAGGGTCAGTCTAACCTATTAACTTACATAAATTCCATCTTTCTTTGGTTTTTCTCAAACTGATGAACTACAGCTTTGGCTGAACAGAGCACTGAACCAAAACCTTAATTCAGTCCCCTGCCCCTTTAAAATACCCCAAGGGGATATGGGAGACGACATATACAGGCAGGATATTTTCAAGGGGCAGTGATACCCTCAGTGATGTAAGCAAAGGACTTCTAATTGCACAGGACTTGCTCTGTTATTAATGACTGGCTCTAGAAACAGAACCTTTAGGATCTGAATTAAAGTCAACTTGGAGGCAACTGCATTACACATGCCCTGTAAGAAACACGTTCTTAGCTCAGGTGCCCTAACCAGGTATAAAGATGCAGGCAGCCTGTCCCAACCTCAGTGATTCTGGACAGCCTCACATTTACCAGCTGCAGAGTCACCAGTTTCCTCTGCTTTCTGCTTCAGAATGCACACTGAGCACTTTGAAACCCATAAAAGAGAAGAGAGGCACTTCATGTCTGCGAGTGTTCACACAGTGTGGAGTTGAGAAGGTGCTTTCACCTGCTCTTCAAGGTATTCACTTGCTGCAGATTTCATTATTTATGATTTTCCTTCACTCCAAAACTAAGCCTAAGGTTTTCTTAAGAAAGACAAAGCTTGTGAACAGCAAAACTGCTGCCTTTTAGTTAAACTTTAGGTAAAAATTTTAATCTTCATTTAAATTAAATCTTGCAAAACTTTAACTGTTCCTTCCAGGGTTTCCTGCAGTCCCTCTCCAGTGTGATGCTGCATTACCACATCAGCTGGGGAGCACCCTGAGGTGAGTCAGAGCAGGGATTGTGCCTGTTCCCTCCCTCCTGGCAGTCTGTAACCCACACCTGCACAGACATGGCCTGTGGAGGAAGCAGCTCCAAACCCACCAACTCTGCTTCTCTGCAGAGTTCACAAGGAAAGACAGGACCTAAGTGGGGTTAGACAATGTAAATCCTATTTAGATGGCAACTCAGACAATGAGATAAAGCTCATAAACTCTGTTTTATCATCCTCTTTCTTTGAGGATGAGTGAAATCCTCTTTCCTTGTTTGCAGAGCGTGAGAAAGCTGTATGAACCTCGCAGACAGAGCACACAGGATGGAGCAGGAGGTCATTACTACGTGTTTCTCTTCTCACCAGACCTGCCCTGTTGACTTCATCCAGGCTATTATTCACATCCAGCATGGAAAAGCAGCACGTGACAGTAACTCCAAGGAAGTTCCTGGCTCACTTCCCCACATGGCAGTGGCAGCACCATGCCACAACTCCAGCAACTACACAATCCTGAGACCCTCCCTGATGCCACAGACCCTGGCACAGGCCCCATCCAGCCTGTGGTGTTCCCAGACTTGCCCTGGGGAGAACACAAAACACTGAACCAAAATGTGAATTTCCTGCAGAAGTGGCATTTGCAGCTTCTCTCCACGACAGCAACTGCCATGGAGCATTTTATTTTTAAAATGTATTTTTAAAATACTCCTTGGAACATCAAAATCCCACCATATGCTGAGTTGCAAGGGACCCACAAGGGTCGTCGAGTCCAACCCTTAGCCCTGCTCAGGACCATCCCCAAGAGTCACACCATGTTCCTTAGAGTGTGTTCCATGTACCCTGAGCAAGTGTTCTAGGTGTGTTCTAGGTACAGACTCACAACCTCCTGCATTGGGAGGGACTCACAAGGACCAGAGTCCAACTCCTGGCCCTGCACAGGACACCCCACCAATCCCACCCTGTGCCTGAGAGCATGTTCCAGGTACAGTTTAGGGATGGTCTGGGTGTTCTGGTCCCTTCCCAGTGCTTTCCTACATTCCAGGTACACCCTAGGTACGCATGTTCCAGGTGTGGTCCAGGTTCAGGTGTTTCAACACGCCTGGAAACCTGTTCCAGGTGCATTCCAGATTTGCCAGGTATGTTCCAGACACATTCCAGGTGTACTTTAGGTGTGTTCCAGGTATGTTTCAGGTGTGTTCTCGGTTCATTTCATATGCACATTCCAGGGGTGTTTGAGCACACCTGCAAAGATGTTCCAGGGGTGTTCCAGGTTCAGGTGTGTTCTAACATCCCTGGAAATATGTTCTGGTGTGTGTTCCAGGTGTTTAACCTGTTCCAGGACATCCCTATCTAAAGCAAAGCCATGGAACCCAGGAGTTCAGGCCCTCCCATCCTCCAGTGGAAGTTCTGCTGCCTGAGAGGGGCTCTGAGCTTGATTTCTTGTAGATAAATACAGAACATATTTACAGCTGCCAATGACAGATGTTCAGTGTAAATATTATTCCAGCAGATTTTTTAATCAGATGGTGTAATGCATGATAGTGTCATTTAAAAAAAATGGATGAATACAGTGAAAAAATTACCATTTGGAAGGCAAAACTATTTTTGGCAGAATTTATAATGAACTAATTTTTTCTCATCAGCAAAATGATGCTACAAGACACACTAAACTTATTTCTTAGTTGTAAGAAACCAAATAATTAAAAATTATATACGTGTTCACCTTTATGTTCAGGTGCAGAGGAGTCCCACACACTGTGACCTGTATTTGTTCAGCACCATGGAAACCATTTCACTCCATTATCCAAACATTATTTACATAAAACCGAGGGGGAAAAGGTAAGAGAAAATAAAAGTGACACAGGCAGAAATAATGACAGCGATTGGATTCATGGTGGAGAAGTGGGCAGGGAACCAAGAGAGCTTTAATGAGATTTACATTCACGGAGGGGAGCGGTTTGAGGAGCTCGTTGCATCCAAATGGGATGAAAAGGCAAAGCTGAGCTTATGTGGAGTAAGATTTCCTCCTTCCTGCACCAGCACTTGTACAACTGCTTTATCAGGGGATAAATCTTAGTTAAACAGAGCAGGGGAAACTTGGCAGGAGGAACACAAAGGTACAACAGGTAAAGGAGCAGAAACTTGGTGACCATAACACACACCGTGTTTGCAGGGGGCAATCAAACAACAGAACAACAGCCTGAGGAGGGACCAACCTCTGGTGGGGAGAGACCTTTTGCTGGGGCCTGGAAACAGCTACTCACAGTCGTGGGCTGGTTAAAATACCTTAAGGTGGCTGCTTTGAGCCTCTCCTTGGCATTCCCCAAACGCTGCTGGCAGCCACTGCACCTGGAGCAAATCCTGGACAGCAGAGCACCTCATTACATGGGGCTCCTTTATAACCTGCTGAAGTTTTCCAATTATTGTTCCCTTTCTAAAGGCAAACACCCAGGACAATGAGAAAATCCAAAGAAACGTTAAGAAAAGCTGCATTTAGCACGAACACTTCCCTGTTTGTCCAGCTCCCGAAGCAGCCAAAGCCAAGAATTCTGCAAACAGAGGAAGGGAAAAACAAGCAAAACAAGAACTTCCACATCCAGTTTTTCTGCCTGGGCTGAGTAAGATGCACCTGAGCTGGGAGTGCCAACCTCTGCCAAGGCAGCAGCAGCAGCCCTGTCCAGGGCAGGACACCCACACCAACTGGCTTCCCAGGCAAGGGCTTCCAAAAACAATTCACAACTGAGTGTTGGAATACTGAGTGCTTAGTGTCACTTAATTAAAAGGATTTCATTTTAATGCCTTCTGCCCATTTAGAGCCAATTAATGCAAGGTGCTAAGTACTCTTAAATCACATTTCAGCCAAGATGAGCCGTTCACAAGAAGAACCTTTTTTGATTTGGCTCTCAGCTGAGACTGAAGTGTTCTCCCCCAAGTGCCTTCGTTGGGATGGGAAGCCAGGGAGAAGCAGAAGCACTGAAGGCCTCCCCTGTCCCAGCCCCTGCAGAATGTGCCAGCCCAGCTGCTGCTGCCCCAGAACACACAGCAGAAAACTTGGGTGCACTTGTTACAGCCAGTTGTGGGCTGAGCTCACCCTTCATTTCAGCTGGACACACAATCCTCCCCTTCCTCTGTCCTGTCTTACCATGAGAGGTTTCAGAGCACTGTGATGCTGAATATGCCACTCCCATGTCCGCCCCATTCCCATGTCTGTCCTGGCTATATAATAAGTGAACTGATTTTATAAGTACCCTGAGTGTATCACTGGGTGGTTTTCAATGATTTAGAAGGAAAGAGACCACTGACACTTATAATAATTTATATATTCAACAGTTCTAAATTTTTAATTTTAAGACAATACCTCTCACAGCATGCTCCTCTTTCACAGGATCATAGAATGGTTTGGGTTGAAAAGGACCTTAAAGCCCACACAGCCTCAACTCTGCCATGGGCAGGGACACCTTCTACCTGCCCAGGTTGCTCCAACCTGGCCTTGGACACTTCCAGGGATCCAGGAGCAGCCACAGCCTCTCTGGGTAACCTGTGCCAGGGCCTGCTCACCCTCACAGGGAACAATTTGTTCCTCATATCCCATTTGAAACTCTCTTATTTTAATTTAAACCCATTCCCCATTGTCCTGTTATTATGTATATTCCCCAAGAGTGTCACCAGGGAAGGATTTCAGACTCCTTGGTGCTGGAGAGCACCATGAACTGTGCCTGGAGCTTCCTGCAGTGGCACCAGAGGGCTCTGAAAGCACAGGGTGAGGTGACCCACACAGAGACAATTACAACGGACCCACAGACAGCAGAGAACAGTCAGTCTGAAAAAATAACCTGAAATTTCAGTTCTGACTATATTTTTGTGCTGATTTCCTCTGCTGGTGTAAACCCTGACATGTGAGGCCCTGCTGAACCATGGCCTTGCAGGAGGAAGGATGAGCACAGTCCCTGGAATGTGCAGGGAGGAGATAAGGAGCCATCTGAAAGGGAATCCAGGGTATCCTGCCCCTGGGATATGGGAACATCCAGGCACAGCAAGCCTTTGAGGGACTGAGACCTTAAGGAATGACCTTCCAGAACAGGCCTGGGGCTCCCCTATGATTTCTGGCAATGGAGAACATGCAAACAAATATTGTGTGCATCTAAAAAGAAACTGTAGAAACAGGGTGCAAAACAGGAATGGAAATGATGAGTAGAATTCCCACACGTCTTCAAAGGGAAGGCTACACAGGCTGGGAATGCTGGTCCAGTCCTGGGGCAGCAGCAGCCCCAGCTCTCCCTTCCAGGCTCCCACCACACTCAGGCCATGCCAGGGGGCTCTGAGAGGCTTTAACACCCACTTTGTTTCTTCCTTAGGAAAAACACCTTGTCTACCACCTGCCTGTTGCAGGGCCTGCACTTGGCCATGAGGGCTCTGTAGGGCATCAAGTACAGCTGGAGGAGGATCTGGGAGGCAGCACATCCTCCCTAAAGGCTTCTGGATCTCCCCATCCCTCTCCAGGGAGAGCTGGAGATGAGGACAATTCCTCCAGCAGTTACAGAGGCAGCCCTTCTCCCACCCAAGAAACAAGCTGTGAATCCTACATGGAATTCCCCTCCTGGCAGTTTCCAAGACTTCCCCCCAAACACTTGTTTATAAACCTATCAACCAATAAGTGATGCACTAAACAGTCTCACAAAAAAGGTGAACTTTGTGCAGCAACAGCAGCAAAGTGGATCACTGATAAGTCAAACAAAACAAACCTAAACAAGGTAAGATTTAATCTCTCAGTTCTTCTTGCATTAAGTCATTCCGAGGATTTAATTTCGAAATACAAAAGTGTTCTGAGAAGATCTGGTAATTACAAACCAATAAGAGAAATCATCCAGGAGGAATAATTACATAATTTCTACATGAACTCGTTGCTCAGAAGAATTTGCAGCTTGGAAGGGCCATAATAAATAGCTCCTCATATCACTGTGCTGCTGCAGCTGATGACTCACCACTGTTATGGGATCATAGCCCAGAATAGTCACACTCCTCTGTGTGCTGCATGCAAAATTAGCCAGCAGGGCCTTCCTATTAAACAGAACAGATTTGGGGGTCAGGGTTTCTGTGGTCATACCATGAAAACAAAAGCTGTTCAGTGTTTTACTGGAAGGCAGAGAATGTGACACACCCAAGCTGAGAGTCTCTGCTCCCCAGCCCACAGAATCAGCACTGGCACATCCCAAAGCTGGGGGGTTGCAGGTGACAGTGCCCTGTCACACTCTCCTGGGCCTGGCAGGAGAGGACAGAGCTCCTGCACACAGCAGGAAACTACTGAGGACAGAAACACACCTGGAAGCACAGAAACCTCAGGGAACAACTCTGGGGTTCTGATGCAGGTAACCAAAAAGAAAGAGATTGTTTAGGCTGGGAGAGCTGGGGGGGTCACCTGGAGAAGAGAAGGATCCAGGGACACCTGAGAGCCCCTTCCAGAGCCTAAAGGGGCTCCAGGAGAGCTGGAGAGGGACTGGGGACAAGGCATGG
>JAOXXN010000102.1:38159927-38175962 GCA_026770055.1 Myrmophylax atrothorax
AGGCCAGGTTGGAGCCACCTGGGCTGGTGGGAGGTGTCCCTGCCCATGGCAGGGGGTGGCACTGGATGGGCTTTAAGGTCCCTTCTACCCAAACCATTCTGTCATTCCGTGATCTTACACAGCAGCTTTCACTCCCAAGTGCTCCCAGCCTCCTCCCACTGTTTTATTTCAGCTTTTGGATGGGAAGAAAAAAGACCAATAAAAGGAGTGTGGGCAGTTTTCTGGGAGTGGTGCAGAGCCCCTGGCAGCTGTGCCCCCCGAGGATGCCCCACAGGCAGCAATCCCACCCCTGCGTCCCTGGCCAGGGGCAGGTGTGGATATATAACAAATAAGGGGGGCTGCAGAGCTCTTTAACTGTATTTCCTTTCTTGGATGGACCTGGCAGAAACAGCATGTCCTGGCAGTGGAAGATGTGAATTCTGGTAAAAGGAATAGCATATCTGTAGTTACACTGAACTCTGGAAAATGAAAGTAACTTCCTACCAGCACTGAGCACACTCAGGGAACCATTGCTGGGTGAGAGCATATCAAGTCCTCAACTTTTTTGAGTTCTTATCTCTACTAAGCAATCAGTAAACGTTTGTAAGCCTGATACTATGGGAAAAGAGCTAAATATGTGTGTGGAGAGCTCGGGTTTAAGCCAGCCAGATTTCCTCCCTGCTGAACTTCCTCTGCTGTTCCCTGCAAACAGGTAGTACAGGTGTGCTGGAAGCAGCTCCTTTTGCGTGCTGCTGGAACTGGGGGCTCTGCTCCACTCAGTCATTTCATTTTCTTCTCTTCCATGTCTCTTTCTACCCTGTTATTTTCCTCCCTTACTCTTAGGTACAGTCCTCAGGAATTTTCAATGCTGACCCCAATCACCTGGTAAAGACTTGGTTTGATACTTAAGGATCTTTACATGGCAATAGCTAAAGAAAAGTCCAGTATTGCCTTTTCTATAATAGCAACAACCAGGATATTAGTAATTTTAATGTTAGACCATTAGGAATTTACTTATTCTGATATTGGTGGAAGTTCTGAGCAGGCACATCTCCAATGTAAAGTTATGCACACACCTTGTGTGTAACTTACAGCGTTACTTGGGTTGTGTATATGTGGGTTCACACTTTATTTTGTTTAATTCTGTGTGTGCACAGTAATAACTTTCTGAGCTAGGCCTTGCTGCATCGTGGAGCGTTTTCCCCAGAGCTCCATCAGTTCCTGGTGACTGTCACTGCTGGGAGCACACAAAGCTGGTGGATGTGGTCGCTTCAGAGGCCATTCATGCAGAGCAGTTTCCCAAAGGAAGCTCCTACACGTTCCTTACTGCTGCCTGCTTTGGCTCCACACAAGTCTCTGCAAGCTCTAGGAAATATTTAAAAGAAATGTGCCTTTTCTGCTGTCAGTTTGCAGTTGTGACTTTCTCCTTCACTCGCTGACGGTTTCAAAATAGGGCTTGGCGTTTTCAAGTAACTCACTTAAGCAACAGCTTCCTTGTACCCTGATGCCTGTTTATGTGCTGGCAAATGGGACTTGGGGAGTTATTTTGCCTTTTTATGGCCTGTGCTGCCCTCAGGCTAACCCAGAGCTCTGATAGTCTGGTTGTATAGATTGATTAATCTACTGTATGTTCTTGGCCTTCCGGTTGTAGTTTGAACCTGTGTTTTTGCAGGAATCAGCTGTACCATCCTGGGTGTGCTCCTGCAGCTGAGGGAGGCACAGAACGTGAGCAGGAGGGTGCTGGTCTCTGTTCCTGCCACCCACCTGGGAGCCTCTGGCCCTGCCTTTTGGGGTGTGCTTGGGAGAGTGGGAGACCATGGCCAAGCTGGGGAAACAGGAACAGGTCAGGCTCTGCTCCCAGGGAGGCAGGGACGGGAAAGGGCCTCCAGCTGTGCCAGGGAAGGGGCAGGTTCAACATCAGCAGGAATTTTTTCCCTGGAAAGGGTGGTCAGGCACTGGAAGGATCTGCCCAGGGAGGTTTGGAGTGCCCATCCCTGGAGGTGTCCAAGGAATGACTGGCTGTGGCACTCAGTGCTCTGGGCTGGGGGACAAGGTGAGGATTAGGCACAGGGTGGGCTCCAGGGACTGGGAGGGCTTTTCCAGCCTCTGTGATTTTGGGATTCTGTGAAATAAAAATTAGAGGCTAGAAAAACAAAGCTGAAGCAAGTGGGACAAAAGTGGAAGATCAGTCTGTAAGGAGGGAAGGATGCCTGCCCTTCTGCTGCTCCATGGGTGTTTGTGGTCCACGCTGGAGCTGCTGGAAGTAAACAATGCAGAGCACAGAGACCACAGGGGCTGTTTGCAGCAGCAGCTGTTGGGTTTTAGGGCTCCACTAATTAGCTCTTGGTGATGTAGATGCAGCCCATTTCAGCCAAAAAGCTTTACTTTAGGAAACAGGTTTTGTTATGTAACAAACAGACAGTTTGTAATCAAACCTCTTCCACAGCATCACGGTATTGATTTTGGAAACATTCCCTGTCCCTGAGTAACTGTCTCTGAGCCAGGTTCGCAAGCAGATGAGTAGCTCTGTCTCCAGGGGGTTTCCAGGTGGACTCGCCCCCAGTCCCTGCCGGGTCCTGTGGATGGAGCCCTGGGTGCAAAGTCTGGGACTGGGCTGGTTCATGTGCGTAGCAAAGGGTTTCTCAAATCAAGTGTTGGTTCTGATTTCAAAGTGATTGGGAATGCAGGCCCCTCCTCCAGGATAAGATTTGCATGTGCTATCAGGTCTCAATCTTTATCCCAGGGTGGAAAACTAGGCTACTTCCTTGCCACACCTCAGTAATCACCTGATTTGTAGCTATTTTTTGGGCAGGTTCCTGTTTGTATATGCAGGTCTGTGTCCAGTCTTGTAATAAAACCACCTTATTTTCTAATCCTTGTTCCCTGAGTGTTTGACTGGGGAGGGGAAAGAAAAGCTGCATTAGGATCAAGCTGAACTGGTCTATTAAAATATCTGCATTGAAAATGAGGAGAATGAAGGATATCAGAAACAAGTGGTGAACAGCTATAAATTGTCACTAACAAGAACATTTCTTTCTAATTACAGTAATTGGCTTACAGTGTTTGTATTGGGCCTGGTGGATTTTGTGGGTGATATTAACCCTCATCAAAAGGGAAAGCAAAAATCACTGTTTGAACTGTTGAAGCTAAAACAACGTTTGCACAAGAACACAAAGGTATGGAAATCGTCCTGCACACATTAGTGCTCAGGCTGGAGATGAGGCTTCCCACTCCTTCCAGTAGGACAGGAGGGAATTTAAATACTTTCATCTAGAACTTGATAAATAAAGTGCTATGTTTGTGTGGTGGGAAAGCTGCAAATACTTGTTGATGTTGGTGTTTCTTTGTCTTCCTGTTAGTCCTTAGGTACAGTCCTTGGAATTACAGCCATCCCTGTCTGTACTATTGCCTCATTCCCAGGAACATGCTGCTTTCTCTGGCAAGACTATTGCTATTGAAACCCCAAGAAGGATTTACACATTGGACTTTTCCCATCATAATTTGTAAAACTTTATTATTTTTTTTTTGGTAGCAGGTTAGTGAAACTGGAGAAAAAGAAGTGGTTGGGTTAAAAATGCAAGAAGTCAAAAGAGGAGCCAAAAAAGTTTGTTCCCTGTAGAATGGGAGCATAGAGCAGTTGTTCTGTCATCTAGTCAAGGGTGGGAATATCTTGGTGTCTGATTACAGAAGGCAGATGAAGTAGCTGGGAACAGTGGGACCATGAGGAGGTATGAGGATAGGATGTCTATTTTCTGCTTTGTTTCTCCTTTATTTTTGTGCCTGACAAGTGCTACAACCACTTTTGGGCATGAGAGCTGAGCTGGTTGCCTGTACTGGAGCGTGGGAAGGATTTTCCTCATATGGTAAAGTGCTGCATGGCGTCCACTTGTGAGTGTGGGGTAGCCCAGAGGGTTTGGAATTTTAAATTCTCAGTGTAGGAACTTACAGGTCCATGGGGTGGTCTGTGACTGAAGGGGACCAGTGACTCTGGGAGCTGTCTGGGTATTGCAGGTTACGATGCTGGGCTTGTTTGGAGAGGTGGTTCTTGGATCGTGACTTTATTAGAGTGCCCACACTTGTGTTGAGAACTTGGAAAACTTTTAGGAGCTTTAGGAGAGAACCTGAAGGGTGGACACTGCTGTGCTGTGTTTGGGACCCTGGAACTCTTCTTTGGGCATGTTGTCCTTCATCAAAGATCTGCCTTTCAGGGGAAGCATCTCCACTTTGAGTAGGTTTAGGCTTTGATTAGTTCTTTTTGAGCTACTTCAGTTAGTCTGGCGTGACATCCTGTGCAGCATTAACCACTCCCAGCTTTCTGAAGGTAAGGGAGTACCAGCTGGTGGGTGACCTGGTTAAGGTGATGCTAATTTGGTTATTTTCTGGTTACATCCCTTTTTTCTCCTTATTTGGCTGCTTCCTGCCTTGACACACCCTGCAAACTGCCAGTAAGGGGAGGGTGCAGCTTCCAAGGCTGGAGTTACACACAGTCAGAACCTCCTGAGGCTTTACTGCTGCTCTGTCAGCGTGGCCACCTGCTGAGCAGTCCTGCAGGAGCGATGAGAGCTGGATTAGAGAGCTGAGGTGGGACTGCAGCTGTTTGGAGAAGCAGGGCTGGTGCAGGACTCTCTGCTCAGCCTGGAGGGACATCAGTGTGGGCCTTTCATCGTCCCAAACTTACCTGAGACGCTTTGGGCCGGAAGGGGAGAGACGCAGTTAGACAGTGCTCCAACGCCAATGGCAAGTCATGCAAACTGTAGTGGAGATGATTATAAGTTTTCTATTTTTAAGTCTTGCATTGAGTGACTCACTTTATTAGATGTTTGTTGGAAATGGAATGCGAGGCACCCGGATTCCATGGTAATGGCCTTGTAAAGCACACGGATATTCAGCACAACAGATTGGGTTTCTTCCCTTCATTTACCAGTTCTGTGTCTGATGGCAGCACACGCTCCTGTGGCAGAGCTCTGCTGCCTGGGTCCATCTGTGCCTTCACTTCTGCTAAACTGTCACCTTGCTTTGGTCTGACTTGTGGTTCTGTGGCTGAATTCCCCACCCTGCCCTCATTCCTCCCATTCTTTCCCCCAGCTGTGGCCATGCACTGCTCAGATCCAGCCCCGGATCTTCGTCATTACAAAGTACCTGAGCACAGAAGTGCTGGCGATTGCTGTGCTTCCCTTACAGTCACCTGCTGCCTGGGGTGGGAGAGGGTTTCACAACTGCACATGACACCATCCAGCAGCCTGGCAGCTGCCTGGGCTGGGCATTACGGGAATAAGGAAGGCAGGTCGCTCCCACGCTCCCAGTCTCATGAGGGCTGCGCATGGCCGAGGTTTGTCACTTGGGGTACTCTGACAAAGCCTCTACTGATGACAGGTGTGAAATCCCTTCTTTAAAAACTGGTGCTTCATAGGCTTTTGGGTTTGAACTGTGGGACTGAAAGTGGAGCAGTGTAAAGAATGCGTTAAAGGATGAAGCTGAGCCCTTCCTGTGCCACAGGAGGCCCAAGGTCTGACAGCTGGTGAGGTCACCTGGGATCTCCCTGGGGCAGGGAGTTGGTCACCAGCCTGGATCTGGAGTGGGAGACTCCTCTGGAAGTGACTTTTGCATGCTGCTGTAGTCCAAGTAAGTGTGACAGGGCTACTGGTTAAGAAATGCACTGAGGAGGGAGCGGTTCCTACTGTGAGGTGATTTGTAGTAACTTCTGTAACTCTTGGAAACTGAAAGAAGGAACTTGTGCTGACAAATCTTTGGTGTAGTTTCTGTTTCACCTAGACTAACTCTCCCTGCCCCTTTACTTCCTTTTAGATTTAGAGGCTATTTCTTCTTATCAGGATCCTTTAGTAGCAGTTTGAGCTAATGTCCCTGTGAATCTTTACCAATGCTCAGCTGGTTCCCTGGGAACTGTTCCCCAGGGTTATTGAACTCCTTGGACAGATCACTCTGTGCAATACCCACTCCTTGTGACATGTCCCTGGCTCCTCCTGTGTCAGTCAAGGGCTCCTGCTCCTGCCACAGCTTGTTCTAGAGCCTGTCAGGGACCTCAGCCCACCGTCCAAGTGAGGGCATTGGTCCAAAAGTGCCATTTACAGCCTCTATCAAAACCAAGAGTCAGGCTTGACACACAGATTTACAGTGTCAGATGGCAGTGACAGCACTAAAACACTCTGTACACTGCTTGAGCTGCTTTTTGAGAGGTGACTCAGAACATTGGTGTGATGGAAAGATGACTTATTTCTGGTTGTGGTGCTTCTCAATGCTGGTTGCTGTTCCAATTGTCATTAAAATAAAGTTCCTTTTCCATCACAAGCTGTTGATCTCAGCTTGGAGGAGAGGCAGGTTTCAGTACCTGCTCACAGAAGAGGAGGGGTTTGTAAGTGTAGGCTCTTCCCTGTGTTGTACAGCCCTCATGGGAATGACATGGGCTGCATTCCTTGCCCTTTCATCTGTGCCCTGGTGCCTCCTGCTCGGAGCCAACACAGCCTTTCCCAGCCGTCTGGGGCAGCGCTTGAGGAACACCCACGTGTGTGTTGGGAGCCTCTCATTTCCCTCTGGCTTTGTGGCTGCTGAGGCAGTGTTTGATCTGTCTTCCTGCCCAGAGGAGCCTTGTGTGTCATTTCCCACCTGCAATGCTGTTCCTTTCTGGAGGAAGCTGTGGAAGAGCCCAGGGCAGAGGCCAGGCCAGCCTGGCACGTCGGTGCCATGTTGGTGCCAGCGCATTGTCCAGGCTCTGCAGCCCCTGCAGATGCTCTGAGCTCATCCAGCCTCATCCATGCACATCTGCTCAGACCTCCCAAATGTGAGCTTGTGGGTTCCTGGGGTGCAATTGAGCTGTTCCAGGTGTAAAAGGACCATCTGTGTATTGGAATGCTTGTCTGGCTTTGCACTGGTGTGGCTTATGCTAAGCCCTATTTTCCTTTCTGTCCTTGAATAAGTTGCTCTTAGGGATGGTGAGCAAACTGATGTGGCAATTTGAGCAGCTGGGCTCCTGGGAAAGGTCCTTTCTCTGGGGAATTGCCTGTAATTGGGCTCTCAGCTCTGAGGAGAGCTGATGCCAACGCTCCCAGGATCCGGCGAGCAGAGGGGAGCCCCTTCCAGTGGCTGAGCCCGGAGATCCCCCGTACAGCCAACACCCAGCCCCTTCTGTGTGTTACAAATGTTACCTGTGTGATGCAAGTGGCAAAGCTGTTCCCTGTGGCACATCCAGTGTCACTTCAGCACAGTTAGACTGGCTGCATCCACAGTGGGAGCAGGGTCAGCTCCTGCTGGGAGCGATCCTGACCCCTTTCCGTGTGCCTGCACCTTCATGCCCACCATGGTCGTGCCCAGCACTCGCTGTTGGTCTTCCCTGAGTTGCTGTAAACAGCTGCTTAAATTCTGAGTGCTGGCTGTCCCTTATTTATACACATAGGGCAAAGTAATGGCCGAAATTGTCAGGGGAGCTTGTTGGGTGCTGACACGTGGCAGAAAGTGTCTGTAGCTCAGCACAGAAGTTGATTTCTGTGAAGCTGATTTCTGCTGGTTGATTTCATAAGATTGTGCAGAATTGTCCTACAAACAACTTGGAAATCTGCTACACCAATTTGGGGGATTTTTGTTTGGGATTTTTTAGTATATATACAGTGACATTTCTAGTGTGATTGACAGTGAGAAACTATAGATTTAGGCTGGTGCAGTAATATTTTTTTAATATAAAACTGAAGGCATAAAGGTCAAACAGCTACAATATTTCTTCAGTTTTAAAAACTTGGCGGGGTGATTTTTGGGGGGGTTTCAGAAGTATTGATAAAATGCCTGTTAAAAAGGCCCAGTAGAACTTACAGTCCTAAGAAAATTATTTTCTTGCTTGAAAACCAAAAAGAAATTACTTTCAGAGCTGTCTGTGAAGCTGTGTTTTTAAAGCAAGCTGGTGCAGAGGATGATCACTGAGGCTTTTAGTCAGTGGTTTGTGTACTTTGTGCTGCTCTAATTCCATGAAAAGGTAAAGGTGTAACTCTGGCAAGTACATCCTTGGTTTTCAAAGTGTCAGGAGAGGTCTAAGAGAGGGGGCAGGATGCAGGGATGAGTGTTGGCTCTGCTTACGGGAATGAGGTTGAGGTTTGGGTTGGAAGGGACCATCTCATCCCACCCCCTGCCATAGGCAGGGACACCTCCCACCAGCCCAGGGTGCTCCAAGTCCCATCCAACCTGGCCTGGGACACTTCCAGGGATCCAGGGGCAGCCACAGCTGCTGTGGGCACCCTGTGCCAGTGCTCACCACTCTCATAGCCAAGAATTCCTTCCTTTGGGACAAACCAGCCTGGGAATGTGTGTCTGTGTCCAGCCTGTGCAGTCATACAGGAGCAGTTCAGTGAAGTGCCCTGGTGGTGTGTTTGGGTCCTGGCACACTTGGGGAGGCTGCAGGGTCCCCCCAGCCCAGCCCAGCCCCAGGGTGGGGGTCTGTCCTGGCCTCTGCTCCTGGCCCGGAGCTGCTCCCGCTGTGCTGTAAATCCCTTGGTGTTCCAGGGTTGGCACAGGGCTGTGCACACTGCCCAGAGCTGCTTTCAGCTTTGTTGGTGCTGAATCTGTTCTGTGGGGCTGCGGGGCAGTCTGTGCCCTGGCAGAGCTGTGCCCATGTCCGGAGGGCCCGGAGCTCTGCCGGCAGTCCCGCACCAGGGCTGGGTGTTGTCCCCAGCATGGCATGAGCCCCACGGGTAGGGGGAGATGGAGTGGGCTGTGCCTGCTTAAGATTCAGGTCAGTCCCATGCAAATTTTTCATTCAGGATCCGAACACTGGGTCTATTAAGAATTTGCCTGACCCACATAGGGCTGGTTTGAAACCCTCTGGA
Source organism: Myrmophylax atrothorax (assembly GCA_026770055.1). Classification (NCBI taxonomy): domain Eukaryota; kingdom Metazoa; phylum Chordata; class Aves; order Passeriformes; family Thamnophilidae; genus Myrmophylax; species Myrmophylax atrothorax. The sequence continues at coordinate 38,168,732 of JAOXXN010000102.1, forward strand.
GCTGGATGATAAAGTGCTGCACTGCTTTCCAGCCACTTAATCTTGTCCCTGTCTGTGCTGCTGCTTCTCGCTGAGGGACCTGCGTCCTGACCAGCCGTCATTCCAGGGTAGGGTGGGCTGTGCTGGTGTGCAGTTCCCAGCTGGAAGGCAGCATGGAGTGCTCCTGAGTTAATGGGATCATAGCAGTAGTTGATGGGATGGGAGGGGAGCTAAAGGTGCTGTTGTGGAGCAGATCTGCTGTGGTGTTGGCGTAAGGATTTGGTGGCCAAGGACAGGGCGTTCCTGGTCTGCCTTTGCCATGGTGTTGGATGAACTTGTCACAGACAGGAGTGTCACTGGGTGTGTGTGTACAGATACCCACGGATCTAAATACTCTTTTGTCATTCAGCTTTCACAGCAAGCACCAGAGCACTCCAGTTGCCTCTGTCTAGACTTTGTTTAGAAATTATTAATATTGCAGTGAAAATCACTAATTAAGACATTGCTACTCTAAATTTTAACTTGTCACAACATCGTCATTGGTTTCTGCAAATGGTCTATTCCGTGTGGCCCAGATCCTGACATGGTAAATCTGCCGATTAATTTTTATCTTCTTTTCTTCCAGTAAAAATGGCATTTCGGAAGGCAGTGAAAGGAACTGCTCTCATTGGAGGAGGTGCCATAGCAACAGTTTTTGGCCTCTCTCAATTTTCTCAGTATAGAAACAAACACGTAAGTATTAATTATGATTTCTGATAAAATATGAAATTTAAAATCTGTTGGAGCGTATGTCAGGCTCGGAGGAATAGTTTTGTTTGGGAGGAGTGCCAGGAGCCTCTTGGCTTGGTTTGGCAGGCGCTGCTCTGGGGGTTGTGTTAAAGACTGCCTCAGTGTCATGGGTCCATGACTGGTGGGGAAGTGTGGTGCTTGTAAGTCATTCTTTGTGTTTAAAAGGTGACCTTTGGGTGCTACTGGGAGTTTTACTTAGTTGCAGGAGTGGAAAGTCCTGATGGAAGTATAAGTGCTGAGTCTGGACAGTATTTTCAAGCTTAGAAGGTGGAAGTGAAACCACCAGTGCTACCTCTGAACATCTCAGCTTCAAACAGTCGTGGTGCCCCCTCCTGTTCAGTCCATGAGGCTGGAAACAGTTTGGGGGCAGGATCTGTGCCAAGGAAGTCTGTGGGACGCCTGCTGTTGTCCCTGGTGAGCCCGGGGTCACTTCAGAGCTGTGCTCGAGGTCACTGGCACAGAATCAGTTCTCTGCAGAGAAGGGAGGTGTTGGAGCCCTGCTGTTGCAATCAGGTAGTGGTAGCAGAAAGGAGCAGTAGATTCCAGTGTCAGTTTGTCCATTGGATCTTGCTGTTGTAGCAGACGGATTTCTCTGGGGTGTCTGCTCCCACAGCAGGGTCAGAGTGGCTGTGCTCTATAACTCCCTTCTCCATCACAGAACCACAGACTTGTGTAGGTTGGAAATGCCCTGTCAGACCATCGAGTCCAGCCATCCCCCAGCACTGCCAAGGCCACCACTGACTCATGTCCCCAAGTGCCACATCCACACGACTTTTAAATCCTCTGGCCGTTTCTGTGGGGAGGAGGAGGAGCAGCTGGGAATGAGATGAGTCATTTCTGGGGAGCCAGGATCCTTATGGCTTCAGATAGTGTTGCAGAAAATAAACCTCAGCATCTCAAGTGAGCTCCCCTTCAGGCTTCCTGCCGTGCTCTGAGCTGATGGTGCTGTTTGGAACTCTATCTGGAGCCTTTATCCCAGGCTTTTACCGTCTGACTTCATTACTGCCACAAATGCCAGCTGCAAATTTTAGGACTGTTAAATAAGAGAAGGAGTTGTGTAGGAAAAGTCACCTGGAGAACTCACCTGTTGCATTTTCAGTATGCCAGAATTAAAGGAATTCCCTTTTATTGGGAATGGATGGCCAATATGAACTTCCAGAGACCGACTGAACCCCAGGGTTTTACTGAATGTCATCATGGTGTCAAGTGACAGAACCACGTGTCCCCCTGGTTTCTAAACCTGTTGTGTAGGATCAGTCAGCAAAGGATCTGAACATTCCCAGCTTTTGTGTGAGCACATGGATCTCTACCCACTTGCCCATACCCCTTCAGGCTGTGGCCTTAAACACCTCCCATGGGACAGCAGATGGGACAAACTGGGGGACTGGCACAGGACAGACGTCTGAGCTGAGGACATGTCCCCCAGTCCCCTCCTTTGTAAGACCTGCCAGTCAGAGCTCCTGGGCAGAGAGCTTGGATCCTTTGTGAGAGAGGGAGGTTGCCCCATGGTGTACTAATTGGCTGTACACTGTAGGAAATGTGTTATCTCAAGGACAGAATCCATCCCGTGATGAGACAGAAATACAGTGCTCAGTGTTTTCACCCATGTTTGTACAGCTTCACTCAGGGACTGCTGGTGCTGTGGCTCTTGAAACTGGGGGCACCAGTACAGAATACAGACCCTGGCTGGGTGGTCTGCCTGGCTCTGTCTTCCATGGTTTTCATGTGAAACTTGGCTGTCCCAGGTAGTTCCAAGGGAGAAGCTGAAGGGTGGTGAAGTTCTGGCCCTTAAGAACAGAGAGGAAGTCATTTGGATTTTTAGTTGAACATTAGTGAGTGGTTTGCCCACTGAAAGGAGAGGTGTGGGCAATTTCTGATGGCGAATATGAAGTTGTCCTTGGTGGGTGTGCTGGGAGGAAAGTGGCACAGGTAGCACCCCTAACCTTGGCTGTGTATCAAGTGTTTACTCATTGGAAACAGAACTGTCCACTGGTCCAGGTCTGTCCTGCTTTTCAAGATTTTTATCCCAACTGATTTTCCTGTACACACATGTGTACTGGTCCCTCCAGAACTGCTTCTGGGTAAAGCAAAAGTGTGTGTAGACTGATATTTTCTCAGTGTAATTGCTGTAAATGTAAACCCCTTGTTGCCCAGAGCAGCTGTGGCTGCCCCATCCCTGGAAGTGTCCAAGGCCAGCTTGGATGGGGATTGGAGCCACCTGGGCTGGTGGGAGGTGTCCCTGCCCGTGGCAGGGGTGGGACTGGATGAGCTTTGGGGTCCCTTCCTACCCAAACTAGTCTGGGATTCCATGATGTGGTCCAAGTCCTCAGACCTCTGAATGGCCCAGGTGACACAGTGAACCTTTGCCAGCTGTTTCCCCAGCACTTCCAGCACAAGTCATGACATTGGATGGGAAGTACCAGATCCTCTTATTTCCTGACTGAATTGCTGCATTTTTGGTTTTGGGGACTGTATTTAATTCATTGACCTCAGCAGGTGGGGCCAGGTGTGATGGGGTGTTTTCAGGTGTGCCAAGTGGAGTTGGAGACCACTGATTGCTTTTCTTCCCCTCCCTCCCTGTAAGCATTAAGGGGGGAGGCACTGCTTTGGTGTGGAGTTGTAAGACATTGCTGTCCTTTCCAGTCCTGCTCTCCCAGTGTGGAAGGGCATTGTTGGTCAGTCAGAATTGCTCAGCAAGGTGAATCCAATAGCATAATAATATGATAATGCATTGGGGGCTGCTTTGGGGAGTTTTAATTCCTTTATTTTTTTGTTTAAGTGAATAAGGATGATGAATTTGACTCTATCAAACCTACCTAGAGATTAACAGTAGCAAATTAACGAGAGCACTGGCTTATGGATTACTAGATCACTCTATAACTTGATGATTAAATTCAAACTGCCAAACTAAATTCCTCTCGCTAAGAGTGTAATCAAAACCATTCAGGGAACTCTTGCCTGAGAAATTGTAGATATAAACAGCAATTGCTTATTTCAGTAAACACACTTGTTCACTGCCAAACTAATCACGTTACTGCAGATGGAATCCCTGTGTGCAGCTTTTCTTCACTCCCCCATTTAATTGACAGCAAGATGCATCATATCTATATCAATTCCTGGTGCTAATCACTCTGCTTATATTCCAGGGCTAATCTCCAGACTCTGGCTATACCAGGGGCTGGATGCTGGGGACTCTGCTCAGGTTTTGCTTTGAGCCATTTGTTGTAGATAATGTGTTTAAGACCAAACCAAAACATACAGTCAAGCCCAGTGGACGACAGTACTTCTTGTACTCTGAGTTTGGCTTTTCTGGTGTTCTCTCGTTTTCCTGAAGTTAAGTTGTATGCCTGGAAAATTGTCTGGGAGCACAGTGCCAAGCTGATTTGGAGGTGTCAATTTTCCCTTCTCCAAAGCTCAGGGAAGCTGAGCACACGTGGCTGAGCTTGGCCAGCCAGAACACAGGCGAGACTGAGCCATGGGTGTTTTCAGTCCTCCTAATTCCCTGCTTGTCACTGCTGTCTCGGAGTCCCGAGGTGGTGTTTGGGGAAGCTGGAAGTTGGCAGCAGCTGCCTGGGATGACCCAGCAGTGCTGCAGCAGCAGGTCAGAGAGGGGAAGCAGGAGCTTGTTGGGAACCAGGCTGTGACCCTGGCACTGCAGCCAGAGTGCTGCTGCTGTGTTTGAGTGTTCCACGGGACAATCTTTGATGTGCTTCAAGTCTTGTCCCCTTTTGGGAGACTCACAGCAAACCTTTGTGGAGTGTGGGGCAGAGGGATGTCTTAGAGCCAGAGAGGGGAACACCGTCAGGAACGGCTGGGTCCTCTCACTGTCTCCATCCTTGTGTCCATCACTCCCTTGAAAAGCTTGTTCTGGAACTGTATCAATGTTCTGATGCTTCATAGATGTTGTGAACTTCTCATCACAGGAGGTTGGGTCCCTTTGAGATATAAACTCAGGTTGGGCAAAGAAGCTGTGGCTGCCCCATCCCTGGAAGTGTCCAAGGCCAGGTTGGACAGGGCTTGGAGCCACCTGGGCAAGTGGAAGGTGTCCCTGCCCATGGCAGGTGTGGTGCTGGATGGGCTTTGGATCCCCTCCAACCCAAACCAGTCTGGAATTCTGTGATATGTTTCTACTGTAGTCTGTGGGATATGAAGGCTTTTAGCACTGCTGGAGAGGCCAGGGCTGGGGAGAGAGCGGGGCAAGAGGCAGTGATAGGTGGAAATGGGAAGAATTCCATGGTCAAATGAATAACGTGGAAGCTGAATTTCTTTGAAGTGCCCAAACTTTGTCCCTCACCTGATGATCTTTGCCAGCAGCCACACGTTGGTGTGTAAACACGGGAGAGCCAGGGGAGACTAATGGGGAGGCTCATCAGGATTCACCTCTGCTTCCCTGCGCCTCGGCTGTGCTGTCTGTGTGTGCCTGGAGCGCCGGGAGCTCGGCTGTGTTTGAGGGCTGAGCTGGCTTTAAACAGCTTCTAATGAGGAGACCTTTGTTCCCAGCGTTTGCAGGAGGTGGCTGAGCCTGGGCACAGTTGGCTGAGTACTTAATGCAGCTCTCAGGTGAGGCCATGCAGGGCTGGGCCTGGTGGGATGGGTGTGATCCCATGGGAACCACAAGCACCGTGTTTGGGAAAAGCCAGTGGTCATGCCAGGGACTGCCAAACTTTAGTTTTTCTAAATTTTAGTTTTCCCTTTATTTCCCTTTGTCATGCGCTGTGTGTAATCTTTGCAGGGTGCCTTGGTGCAGGTTCAGGCTGCAGAAGATGTTCCAGTAAAGAACCATCTCCCCACGAGAGAGCAGCAGATTTTGGCCCTGCAAACCACCACTGAATTTGATGTCCTTGTCATAGGAGGAGGAGCAACGGGCTGTGGCTGTGCTCTGGATGCAGCCACCAGAGGTAAGGGCTCAATTGCAGGCTTATTCCTTACAATAAACTTACCACATTGGCTTTTCAAAACTGCTTTAGGATGGAGGTTACGCAATGCTGTTCTCAGAAGGTACAATGAACTTGAAGGCCCATAATGGCAGATCTGTTCTCCCATTGCCCTACCTTGGGGGAACTAGCTGGTAACTGGTTGAAGAGGCTACTGGGAACCATAGGATTGGTGGTAACTTTCCATGGAGCCTTAACTTAGAGAAAGTTTGGGGGAAAAATGAGTTTGAGCAAATGGTTTTTACCTGACTTTAGAATCCCAGACTGGTTTGGGTTGGAAGGGACCTTAAAGCTTATCTCATTCCACATCCCACTGGCCCGTGCAGAGGATGAGGGTGTGTGAGGACACGGGTGAGAGAACACACCAGGGGATGAGCAGACACTGCCCAGTCCCTCGCGCAGTTGGTCACACAGGTGAAAAGCTCTGTCCAGGGGCTGCAGAAGGAGGACACCAGTGCCCGCTCTGTCATCCTCCTCACACAGCAACTCTGAAATCAGCCAGCAGCCTCAATCAAATTTGAGAGTTTTCAATGAGAATAAATCACTTCACGAGTTTAATGAGAATAGATGTGCAGGTACAGAGGTGAGAACACATGGGTGCTGTGCCTGTATCAGCTTCTCTGCTATCCCATAGCACATTCAATATTAATTAATATTATTGCTATTAATAGCAATATTAAGTGTATTCCTCCAGAATATCATATTTTTACGAAAAAAGACTATGTAAAAGATTTGTGAGGAAAGTTTGTCTTGTAATGTGTTCCCTCAGTTGTTGTTTTCAGTACAGTCAGACAATGAGACACAACCAACTTTAAATTCTGTGTTCACAGACCTTGTTTGTGTTTCTGAAACTAAAATGGAAAAACACCCAGTGTAAAACATAGCAGAGAGCTCTAAAGTTCTTCAGGTTCTTTAACCTGTAGATACACCCCAGAAACAGAGGCAAAACCTGCCTCCAGGTGTGTTTTGCAGTTTGAGTTGAAAAATACTTGTCCAGGAGATGTGATAGTTTGAAATATATAAAGAAGTGATGTCTGCCCATTGGGAGATACACCCAAACTCCAGCCTGATTGTTATATTTAATAACACAGGACAAAAAAGAACTTGGGATCTTTTCACTTCTGCTTCTGCTACGCTGTGGCAGAAAATGCAGTTGTAAAGCAGACAGAAATTATTACAGTTAATCTCCGTTTATCCTTTTCTTGGATATTCTGATTTTGTCAGTAGATTTCTGAGGTGTGAAATATTCCTGGGCATTTGGTTAATGAATTGTGTCTTGTTGCTGTTTGTTCATGGAACTTGCTCTTTTATTGTGTTTGCTTCACTTAACAACAAATTTTGCCTTTCGTGTGTTTGATAAATCTTTGCCAAATTATTTCTGATTGTGTCCATTAATCTTCGGTCACATTTGACAAAAATAAATTGCTCTGATCTTTGGACGTTACCAGTAATAATTAGAATTTTAAGAATAAAAAAGTTTTTGGAAGACCAATAGATGTTAAACTCTCTGTGCTGGGCAGTGCTGAGGC
>JAOXXN010000102.1:38176062-38190233 GCA_026770055.1 Myrmophylax atrothorax
GGCAGGGGCTGCCCAGGGAGGGTTGGAGTGCCCAGGCCTGGAGGTGCCCAAGGCAGGACTGGCCGTGGCACTCAGTGGACGGAGTGACAAGGTGGAGATCAAGCACAGGTTGGACTGGATGATCCTGGAGGCCTTTTCCAGCCCAAAGGATTCTGTGGGGAGCCTGATCAGACTATTTCCTGTCTGTGTCAGATTTCTGTGTGCCCACGTTCTCTGGTGAGCTCTCCCCAAACAGCCCATGGCTGGCTCTCCCCTGGTTTTGGCACCTCTCAAGCAAACCGTAAGCAAGCAAAGCTGCCAGTTGTCTCCCTCTGTGGAATGCTGTTTCAGCTGTTAGTGCAAGAGGTGGAGAGCTCTCTGCAAGGGGTTTAAAGTGTCCATGAAAACCCCCCGTTCCTGCCCTGCATCCGAGCTCTCATGTGCTTGTGGGAGCGTGGCCCCTGTAATGCTTCCCATTGTGAAATACCCCAGTTTTAATGTGCTTCTGTTTAAGTTCTGGTTTGACTTTTCCCTCAGGAAGGAGGCTAAAATTTTTCATTACAATATAGACAGTGCATTACACGTTGAATACAAATTTATCCATGTACAGAGTAATTTTTCTTGTGATTGTCTCTACCCTAGAGAAGTGTCTTTAATGAATTACATACAAATTGTGTAATTTAAGAAGTTAATTTGGTTTTCTGGTAACACAGGACTAAAAACAGCCCTTCTGGAAAGATATGATTTCTCATCGGGGACCAGCAGCAGGAGCACCAAATTGATCCATGGTGGAGTGAGGTACCTCCAGAAGGCCATCATGAAGTTGGATTTCGAGCAGGTAATTGTTTGTGCTGCTTGTTAAGCAATTTTCTGGTAGACACTTCCCCTGTCCCAATTAGAACTGAGTCTCCTGCTGATTTTTTTCACTGCTTGACTGTTGTATTGCACAGTCACTGTGCATGGGAAGTGTCTGCTCCAGGGGAGCTTCCCAGGCTGGGAAGGCAGCACTGCTGCCTTTGCTCAGTTCTTTGGTGGGCAGTGTAATGGCCAGGCCTTGTAGGCTGTGGGGTTTGGGCCAGGAAGGCAGAGACAGGGCTGGCCTCGGAATAAAAACAGCTTTCTACTTGTCATGATAAGAATTTGAGAGAGTGGGTGTCTGTCCTGTTCTGGAATGGGCAAAGAAAAGATAGTAAAGGAGTGATTTAATTTGAAAGGAGGAAAAAATACTGTAAATGAGTGATTTATTTTGTAACAGGGAAAAAGATGGTAAATAAGTGATGAATTTTGGCAAGGGGATAGAAAATATGGTAAATGAGTGAGTATATGTAAATGGTTTTGTGTGTTCTTGTATTGTGGGAAGTGTGGTGTTCCTGTTTTGAGGAATTGCATTGTCTTCCCATTGAAACCTCTCCGAGTATGTTTTTAGTGGTTGTAGTACTGCTATAGAAATGGTAATTTTACAGGGGAAAATACCTAAACCATGCAGTTATCCTGCTGTAGAAACCCACCTTTTTCCCCAAAGAACTACTTCGTGTTGATGCACATTGATTGGTTTGGAGAAGAACCCTTCTGCATTTGTAGCTTGGAGTTAGGATGGGATTTAACTGTGGGAATTGGCTTGGAAGCTGTGTCATGGGATGACTCTTAGCCCTCCTAAGTGCCTCCTGCCCACAGTTAAGGTAATGTGGCTTTTTGTGCTTTATGTTCAAATTAAAAAATATCCAACTGACCTGCCAAGGCACCAAGATTAAATGACTGAAACTTAATTTTCTTCGGAATCATTTTCCTTAGCTTGAATTTTCCAGCAGATCTCAGTGTGTCTCTGAAAGACCAGTAGGAATCACGTGAGGTACTGGCTTTGCTGCAGTTTGCTGCTCAGTGTTGCACGTGGAGCCGAGGCTGGGTAAGGTGGGGCTCACCAGGTGCTCGTGTTTCCAGTACAGGATGGTGAAGGAGGCGCTGGAGGAGCGCGCGTATGTTCTGCAGAGCGCCCCGCACCTCTCCGCGCCGCTGCCCATCATGCTCCCCATCTACAAGTAAGCTCTGCCGTGGCATCTCTCCTTTTCCTTGGCTTCTCTCCAGCAAACCACCTCCTGGGGAAGTTTCCAGGTCCCTCTTCCCAAAGCATGCCCCTAAAGCTGTCACAAGCTCTGCTCCCCAGCAAGTGAGGTGTTGCTGGACTGTAGAAACATGACATTCTCTTAGGCTGCTTTGAGGTGCAGCTCTTCAGTGCCCTTCTAGCACCCCAAGTGGGAGCAGCTGGAAAGAGCTCTCATTCCCAGGATGTTATTTTCTATTCTTTCAGTACACCCTTGTCTTCAACACACACCATCAGAGTGTTCTCAGCAATGCGCTGTTCAGTGCATGGAACCACGGGGCAGTTGGGTATGGAGAGAACAGTTTCCTTCTCCTCTGAGGAAGAGGATTGATCCAAGTGCTTTGTGTTAGGTTTTCAGATCTCAAAGAACAGCTGCTCACTGGAACAGGGTACTAAGAGCAGGGAGGTTTTGTTGAATGATCTTAGTTTTATTGAGGTCCTTCCTGCCTTTATTATTCCTGACTTAGTGGAGGGGGCTTGTAACAGCTGCAGCTCAGGAGGGTCAGTGCTTGACTGCATTTATGTGGCACTGAAGTACAAAAAGCCAGTTTAGATCCTAATTCTAGAGCACACAAAGCCTTGAATCTGCTTGACTCACTGCAGTGAGCAGCTCTGTTGTGAACAGTAGCAAACAATACCTAACTCTTGAGTATTTACATTACATTGTGGTACCACAAGCTTGTATGATGGTTCAAGGTAAAACTGGTGTAAGGCAACACACTGGTACTCAACGTGCTTTATATTACAAGAAGTGTGTGTGCATGTACTTCTCAATTCTTTATTTTTTTTCACTTCATGGGTATTTTTTTCCATGCAGGTGGTGGCAGCTGCCATATTACTGGATTGGAATAAAACTCTATGACCTGGTGGCAGGAAGCCAGTGCCTAAAGAGCAGTTATGTCCTCACCAAGTCAAGAGCCTTGGAGCTCTTCCCAATGCTGCGCAAGGACAAGCTGGTTGGAGCCATTGTCTACTACGATGGTACGTTGCCTCTCTGTGCTCCCAGTGTTTGTGCTGTGCTGGGTTTGGGGACAGAAACACAGGTATGATCCTGTACATTGAATCTCTAAAGGCAAGAACAGAAGCTTGAAGGATTCAGCCTGCCTCTTAAGAATTAATTTGGTAGATAAATTACATTTTTGGGACAGAAGCTTACTGAAGGTAGGAGAAAATATATTGGTTTTCTTGGCTAGTGAGTGTAGTGCTGTGTGAAAGTGTTCTGGTGTTTCCCTACAACTTCCCAGCTGGGCATGATGCTCTGCACTTCTTGGATTGAACACTTCTTCTGAGGAAGAAGTCAGGAAAATTTGATGATTCCAGCAATGTCACATGTTTTGCTCTCTAGATGATCTGGTTGTGGTTCTCACACTGGGTTGGATGAGGCCTGGATCAATTAGTTTTTGTATCACCAGTAAAATATAGTTGCTCTGCAAAAACAGCATTCATGGTAACTACAGTTAAAGACTAGAGATTGCCATAAGACATGAGTGGTTTCTGTTAAAACTGCTTTAAATGATGGGTTATAAATTCCTGAAGGGAAAATTTCTATAAAGTGAACTGGCTTTTCTTTGCAGCATTCTGGTGTGCTGTTCCACAGTGTGTTTTTAATTAGACTGGCAGTGGTCTTCCTCCTCTTCCATTTCCAGCACAGGTAGTTTGGTAAGGCTTCCTTGGAAATGGAGCCAGGCAGGTAACAGCAGGATGTCCAGTGTGGTCAGGATAAGGCAACAAGCCATGAATTCCTTGCAGGCTTGGAGAAGCCCTCCAAAATAAATAGCTGAAGTACTGATTGACTTCCCCAGTGGTACCATTCTGGTTAGTCTGTACCTGAAGATGTGGTTTCTGACCTTTTGGCAGCAGAAAGGTCTTTACACAAGATGGATTATAAAGGGAGTTCTTGCCCCTTTGTGGAACTGCATTTACCCTTCATCATCTCATCAAAGGGGCTTCTGGTCTGGAAAGGACTCTGGAAATACACTGGGCTCCAATAGGGTGTTTATGAGGCTTCTGGCTAAAGCTGGTGTTGGTCATTGCAGGTGTCTCAGACAGAGCCCACCAGCATGAAAAGCAATCAAAAACTCATATATATCTCTGGGAATATGTCTGTGCAGGTTCTTGTTTGAGAGTGGGATGGGATTTAAAGGATGAACTTGATTTTCACTTCTCTCTCACGGAGGCTGCATCTTGTCTGCTTATTTTTAAGGTCTGGAGGAAATTTGCTGTGGGATTATGTGGTGAGTTTTGTACACTGTACCAGGAGGTGCTGGGATACAGAGAAGGAATTAAGATTTCTTTATTCCTTTTCCTAAGCTATCCCTTAGCCTGCTCTAAGGGATCCCAGGAGCATGCCAGAAGAATGGAGTGGTTCTCTTAACTATAATTACACTCCTCAGAAGAGCACTATAGCTGGGAATCTATTTATAATCTAGTGATTTTTTTTTTCTGTTTAAATATGTAATTTGGCTGTATTGTGGCTATTTACTACTCCCAACACTCCAAAGATACAGCTTGCAGGATAGCCTTAAAATTACTCTTCAGGTTTCTTGGATGAATAATTATTTTGAACAGTGTTGCAATAAATCTAAAGACTGAGCACCAAGATGCCACGTGGGCTTTGCTGGCAAACACCAGCAGGGCAGGGCAGGGCAGGGCAGGGCAGGGGCCTGAGTGACTGAGAGATGTCTCTGGAGGTTTTGGTGCTATCCCGACAACAGAAAACAAACCCATACTCTGAATATTGGAAAGGAAGAAGTGTAAAACAGAAAAAAAAAAGAAAAAAATTGTTGGTTGGTCTTGCCTTATTTTGGTTTTTTATAAGATAGGGGTTTAGGCAGAATGTAAAGAAGTGGGGTTTTACAGTGAAAAAAAATTGGAAAACCTCTCAAAGCCCCACCAAACCTCAGTTCCCCTGAAGAATAAAGTGGTTCTGAAGGACTAAAGGGTGAAATTTGTGTGTTGATAATACACATCAGGGTGCTTTGAGGCTGCACCTAATGCAGAATAAAGAATTTTCAACTAAAATGTTAAATCAGTTCTTAACATGCCACATTTCGACTCAATTTTGCCTGCAGTGCCTCCTCTGCAGGTCAGCCCCTGGGGTTGGTGGACTGACATGGGCTTGGAGCACAAGAATTGTTTTATCCTGACCAATTAACTTGTGTTCTGGCCACAGGAAATTTGTTTTAAGTCATAATGTTTCAGCAGGCACCCTTTAGGTCTTGTAAATTATTATACTTGAATTTTAATGATATATTTCACACCCTAAATCCAGAAGAATGGAGGACAAAGGAAAAGGGAATTGAACTGAAAGTGGAGAAGAGGGTAATAAGATGGAATTAAACTGCTTTTAGTACTTTCAGAATGATTAGTCATAAAATAGAGCGTTAAATAATGGCAAAGAAAAAAAAAACAGGTCTTAGAGTCAGTGATATCTTTCTCTTCTCTGTCCATCTCTTCTCTCTTCCCTAAATAATTAATCAATAAATTGGTCTTGACTCTTTCTGTAACTGCAGTTAAATGTAGTTTCACCCTGTTTTCTTGCTTTCCTTTTTCCCTGTCCATCACCCTTTGTCCCTGTACTTGTCAATAACAGGGCTGTTCATGGCCGCAGATGTTGATCCCGGCACCGAAGGCAAGAATTAAAAACATTCCATATGTGAGTCAGTGTTTCTGTGCCCAAGCCCCGTGCCCAGCTGTGCCTCAGTGGTGGCCCTGTCCCTTTGCGGGGGGCAGCCCAGGGACGCTCTTTGTGTGGGTCTGGAATTGCTGGTGGGGCAGGGGCTCGTCCAGCCATCCCTAATTCATGAGCATGTTGTTCCCAAACGGCGCCGGGGTCGTCTTCATTACATCTTTTAAATTGTTTATACAGGCAAAAAAAAATGGTACATTATAAATGTTGGAAGTACCAGCAAGAGCAAATCACAGCCTTGTCCAGAGGCTATTCCTGCTCTGCCTGAGCATCGGGAAGCCAAAGCATATGTTGGATGTTAGCCGGGGTGTACACAACGTGTCCTATTTATTCAAGGTTTGCTTTGAAGCCACAACTTACAAGTTTGTTTCTTAGGGGGACATGTCAGACTGCATTTAGCATTTGTTGGTATGAGGATACTCCTGAATAGCAAAAAGGCAACATTTTGGGGGGAGAAGGCGGCTGCTATGTGAGCAGGGATCTGTCAGATCCACTTAGGGGGCTCGGGGAGAACTGGGCAAGAGGCACAGTGGAGAGGCTGGGCTGGCTCAGGATCAGGGCAGGATTGTTCTAAAGCCCTTGAAAGGCAAGAATTCATCTCTATTTGAATTATATAGAGTTCCTTATAGTAAAAACCAGGAAAACCATTACAGCAAGGATCCAGCTGGCTAGCATGTGTCAGTGTAAAGTGTTCAGCAATTCCAGGTGGCGTGGTTTTCTTTAAGATACGTCATTTTTGTATTTCTAGGTGCTACAGATTTTTTTAACATATTTTGCCTTGCAAGATGAGCCTTTAGGTGTGTAAGAAAAATTTGGGTTCTGGTATCAGTCGTGAATTTAAAATTTTAGGGCTTTGCTGATCCTTCTCTCTGAATTTCCAGGTTGTTTCCTGAAAGCAGGAATTAACATATACTACTTCTTGCACTCCTCTGCCACATTAGGGTCTTGGGTTATTTAATGTCTTGTTCTATGAATTTCCTAAAACATTTACTGGGATGTAAGTAGTTTGCTTTTGTTTTTTTGCATTCTCAGTAGCTTTGTATACATTCTCTGCTGAAATATTGTAATATGGAGTTTATTTAAAGGTATAAAAAGCCTTGGCAGAGGATTTTGCTTTCCCTCTTTACAGCAAACCCCCTGAGAAATCCTTCCCAGGCACACGTGCACACACAGACACACACACAAAAATCAATGCAAAAGAGTAGGGCATTCATTAAGCTGTCAAAAATGGAATAAATGCTTTTTTTTATTTAGGCTCTTGTAGCTATTTTTCCTAGGATTTGAGTGTGTCCTGAATTATGAAATGTTATAGCTTTATAATTCATGTTTGACAAATGGATATTTGGAGATGTTGAGCTGTAATAGGGGTATTACAGACAACTCTGTGGCTGTTTTTCCTTCCCTGGATATAAAAACTCTGACAGTTTGTCACTAAAAAGACTTTCCATAGGTGATTTTAAATACACACAGCTTCTCATATTTCTTGGTATTTCAAACCTGGGGCTGGATGGGTGGGAGAAGCCTGGCAGGCACACTAACCATGGGTATAACTGGGGAAATACTCTGTGTATGCTCTGTATCCTGTCATTTTCCAATACATTTTGCCCCATGTTCTGTATAATAGATCTGTCCTTGAAACCCTGGGGGAAATGGGCAGCCTGGGATGTGAGGAATTCAGAGGGGATGCAGGTGCAGTGAAACCCCACAGCAGCAGAGTATTCTCCCTGCTGGTGCTGGCACAGACACTGGTGGGGATGCAGTGCAGCCCTGGCTTCCCAGTTCCCTGGCACAACCCGTGGGTCTCCGATCGCTTGGGATGCCGCTTGAGTCCCGCCGTGCTTTCTCCATCAGAGCGTTTTTATCCCTCTCAAAAGGGATAAAATCAATGGCCTGAACCAGCTGCATCTTTAACCCAGTTTTGCCTCTGTCAGAGGTGCAGGCTCAGCCACGTCCCTGCAGGATGAGCCCTTTGCTCCCGACCAAAGGGCTGTGCATCCGCAGCGCTCCCTTCCCTGTGCTGGAGGCTCCTTCCCAAAAGCAGGCGGTTGGTAACTGCATCCTGCTGTACCTGTAACAATTTAATTGTGTGAGTCAGCCCAGTCAAGCATCCCCAGCTTATGACTGCGAGACATGAAATTCATTGTCATTATTGTCCCTGTCATTTTGGATCATTATATCCTGCTGCAGAATTTTCCTCACTCCAGTGCTTTCGTACCTCCAGGAAGCAGGGATTATGGCTGAGGTTGGGGTGGGGGCAGGACTGTGAACTACATTTACCTCAGGGGAGCCACAGATTAAATTGGCTTTGCTTTCTGACTTGCTGGATTCGTCTGTTTGTACGCTGTGGGTTTAAGGTTGGAAATGATGAATATTCCAGTGAATTCCAGGTCTCTCTCTGTCTTTTTTTAATGCTCGTATAAGCAAAGGATGGGGTTTGTGTCCCTTAAGAAGTGAACAGGGAATAATTCTTCAGATCATGTTACCAAAAGATTTAAGATTATTCCTGAGCAAAATGCTGTTATTTGCACATTGTGGCACAAACATCTGAGTGGTCCCTGTGGTGTCGTGGCTTTTAGGGGAAAGAAAGGAGCTCTGCTGTGATCCAGGTGTGTGTGTTTTATGTGAGCTCAGTGGCTGGGCATGAGGTAACAGGTGCACTGCTCCCTGTTGTGGCTGAGGTTGTGCAGGGAAGGGGGTGATGAGCCCTGCTCCTTCCCTTGCTCCTTCCCCTGCTCCTTCCCCTGCTCCCTGTGTCTGTCGGTGTATGGGGCAGGAACAGCCCCCTGGTCCTTGGGAAAGCTGGGGAGGTGCACATTGCTCACCTTCCCAGAATCACCAGTCATTAAGGTTGGAAAAGCCCTGCCAGCCCATGGAGCCCACCCTGTGCCCGATGCCCACCCAGAGAACTGAGTGCCACAGCCAGTCCTGCCTTGGGCACTTCCAGGGGTGGGCACTCCAAACCTCCCTGGGCAGCTCCTTCCAATGCCTGACCACCCTTTCCAGGAAGGATTTCCTCCTGATGTCCAACCTGACCCTCCCCTGGCACAGCTTGGGGCCCTTTCCTCTTGTCCTGTCTCTGTTCCCTGGGAGCAGAGCCTGACCCCACCTGGGGGGCCTTCTCACTCTCTCCAACTCCCTGACAGGAGGTTGTACCCACGGAGGGGTCAGGCTCTTCTGCCATGTTTGAAGTGAAAGGACAAGAGGAAATGACCTCAAGTTGCTCCAGGGGAGGTTCAGGATTTTTTTTTTCACTACAAGAATGGTCAGGTATTCAAGTAAGTTCCCCAGGGAAGTGTGTAAGAGAAGCCTGGATGTGGCACCAGGGGACATGGTTTAGGGGCGATTATGGTGGTGCTGGGTTGGTGGTTGGAGATGATTTTGAAGGTCTCTTCCAACCTTGATGATTGTGTGATTCTGTGATGGGTGGGAGCAGTTCTGCCTCTCTCCAGCTCTGGCCGGACATCATGTCCCTCCTGCCACGTCCTGTCCCCTGTGAGGGCTCTGCTGGGTCACACAGTGGCCGAACACAACACGAGGGGCTGACAAATCCATCACTGCTTCCTTTAGACTGAAAAACACCAAAGTTTGCCCTGCTGGGAGTTTACCCTGATGGAGTTTCCCCTGTGGAAGTGGTTGATGCTGTGATAGGCACAGTGCCATTGCCGTGTCCCATTGCCGTGTCCCATTGGCAGGTGCCATCGCCGGGTGCCATCACTGTGTCCCATTGCCGTGTGCCACTGCTGGGTCCCATTGCCGGGTCCCATTGCCGGGTCCCATTGGCAGATGCCGTCACCGGGTGCCATTGCCGGGTGCCATCACTGTGTCCCATTGCCGGGTGCCATTGCCGGGTACCATCGCCATGTCCCATTGCCGGGTGCCATCGCCATGTCCCATTGCTGTGTCCCATTGCCGGGTGCCATCGCCGGGTGCCATCGCCGGGTGCCATCGCCGGGTGCCATCGCCGGGTGCCATTGCCGTGTCCCATCGCCGGGTGCCATCGCTGGGTGCCATCGCCGGGTGCCATTGCCATGTCCCATTGCCAGGTGCCATCGCTGGGTGCCATCAGCAGGTCCGATTGCCGGGTGCCGTCGCTGGGTGCCATCGCTGGGTCCCCGGCCAGCGCAGCCGCAGCAGCCACGCCGTGACAGGCACTCACAGTGACATTTTAGTGCCGCTTCCATAAACTGACAGTGACAATGTTTAGTTTCATTTTAACACGGTGCTTTTCCTGCCACTGACACGGCACTCGCAGTGTAGTGACAAGTTGAAGGCTGACACAAAAGAAGTGGGAAACAACGTAATTACAAAGCACAGAGCCAGAATTCCAAATTTTGTCTGTCACTGGTTGTGGTGGAGATTGTGGTTTATTTCTGTGTTTTGGGATCCTGGTTTCAATACAAGTTTCAGCTGCTGTGCTGTAAGTTGGTAGCAGACTCGATCAGACAGACACTCGCAGGGGAGTGGGATTTCTGCTTTAAAAAAGCTTTTATGGGCTTCCTGCCTTTTGCTTTTGCTGTTTGTTTGTTTATGACTCTGTATGTAATTTGCAACAATTCATACTAGAAAAGGCAGAATGGCTTTAAACTAATAGAGCGCAGATTTAGGTTGGATATTGGGGAGCAATCCTTCCCTGTGAGGGTGGGCAAGCCCTGGCACAGGGTGCCCAGAGAGGCTGTGGCTGCCCCTGGATCCCTGGAAGTGTCCAAAGCCAGGTTGGATGGGGCTTGGAGCAACCTGGGTTGGTGGAAGGTGTCCCTGCCCATGGTAGGGGGTGGAATGAGATGGACTTAAAGGTCCCTTCTACCCAAACCAGTGTGAAATTCCAAGGAGGTTTAGTTCTTGTGGTCTGAGGTGGTGCTAAGTGGATGAAGCTAGAAACTGTTTAGGATGATGGGATGCTTCTGGGTTATTTAAACTGGATGTGTCAAATCTGATTTTGAATCTGTTGGAATCAATTTACCCATGAGAAGGCCAAGCTCAAGGCTTTCCTTCCCATGCAAGCTCCTACATGGCAAGGGCTGGAAGTACCTGCATCTTAGGGCAGATCTTAAATAACTAAAATGTGGCACATGTGGTTATTTCCTGTGCATATTTACATGTATATTGTCCTTCCCACCTGCTTGTGCCTCACTCCAGCAGCACAGGTGACCCAGGGCACAGCAGAATTCAGATTCTCTGTGAATTGTAGGGGCTGTGGGGACAGCCTGGTGTGCTTTGCTGTGCTGCTGTCTGTGGGTGGGATGGGGCTGGTGGACTGAGTCAGAACTTGTACCTCTGAAGCTGCCCAGGAACAAAGACATGAGTGCTGCATAACCTAGAAAATCTAGGAGAGTTCAGCAAATTCCACTTCAGTTTCCTGAGATCCAGAGAGCAAGGACTAGTTCAGGCCTGAGGGCATTGTAGTGGCTTGTGACTCACAAGTCAAAGTGGGCATTTTGCCTGAACTTACTCTGATGTTGTCTGGGGAGGAGAACTTGCTGAGATCTCTCAGAGAAGTCTGGAACAACTTTGAGTCACTCCAGCTGATTCATCTGCCTGAAGTGGGATCCAGCCCTTCCCAACAGCTGTGGGGTTCCTGCTTAGTGTGTGTAATAAAAGTGGACATGCAATTAAGCACTTGCATAAAATTATAGGTATGGTAGTCCTGTTAACTTAATTATATGTGATTGTATATATTTAGTGTACATGTATAATGGTGTAATTATTCATCAGCCTTAGCTTTGGTGAGGTTTGAGCGAGGTTTGAGAAAGGTTTGTGTGTACACAATGATGAAACTTTGAGCATGAAATGATTTGGTTTCCTGCCTTGCTTTACTGTGTGCCTGCAGTTATCCAGTACAGGGCTGGGGTAAGAATATCACTTCTTTTAAAATCACTTCTAGAATATCAGTGCTTTGGGTGACCATGAGTGTTGTTACTGTGATTACACAGTAATCTTGGTGCTGGGTCACCAGATTTTGGGAATGGTCCAAACCAATGGACTGCCTCTGAGTTCAGTTCAGTATTCCAGTTAAATAAGTGGAGCTCACTGGTATCAGTAAAGGAACAATGTACAACCAACAGGATAATTCACAAGTATTTATTTTCCTTTAATTCCCTCAGCTTTTTAGAAGAAACATAAAAAACCCAAACCCTCCTTGTTTTGTGTGACTGCACTATCAAGGGATCTGGAATTGCAAACATATTGGAGGCCTACTTGTCTCATTCATGTATTTCTTTTAATGTGTTTTTGTTTTCCAAAGAGCCTGGTAGGTGGTTCTGAGGAGGGATTTGCCCCCTTGAGAAGGTTCATGAGGGCTGTGACTGAGCCCCTTGCTTGGCTGCCTCCCATTAAACTCGACCTCTGGCACTGACGAGCTGTAAACTGGGAAAAGGTGAGGAGGGCTGTGTGTCTGCTGCAGGGACCAACCTGCTCCTTAAAGCCAGCAGTCTGTAAGCTCAGGTGTTGCAGCTCTGGTGCTGCAGGAGGAGCCAAAATGTGTTTGGGGCAATTGCTGCAAAGCTTGTGTTCATCATTACATGGATAACTGTCATACAGCAGGTATGTGGGATAACCAGGTGGGAATTCTTAGCCCAAAAAGGTTGGCATGAGCATTAAAAGAGCTTCCAGCTTCTTAAAAAAATAAAACTGCAGTCACTGGATGCTGTTTGTGTTAACTGAAGAGAGTTGCAGAGGAAAAATCAGGAATTGGAACCAACTGGTTTAGTGGAAGGTGTCTGTGCCCATGACAGGGGGTGGAACGAGATGGGCTTTGAGGTTCCTTCTAATCCAAACGATTCTGGGATTCTGGGAGTTGGTTTAACAGTAATAGTTGTCAGAGAGTGACACAGGACAGAACATACTAGAACTGCCAGAGTGCCTCATTACTCTGGTTTTCACACAACCAGCCCCAAACAAACCTCTCCAGTATGTGGGCTTTGTTACCACTGCCTGGCTGGGGCTCGGCACTGATAAAAATAAAACTGAATGTACACTGTGTGCACTCTGGGGGAGGATCCTGTGAGTGCCAACGGAAACATTGTCTGTTCAGATCTGAAGAAAGAAATTCAGCATTTGCTACTAAGGAGTGAAAATAGAATTTTCCTAAATTACACAAAAAGAAGAAATGCAAAAATATAAATGGCATCACTGTTGGGCTTAACGTGATGTAGGACCCACTTATTCAAAATGTCTTTGCACACTAAATGCCCTCAGCACTGTGGCTTCTAAGAGTGAGGAGTTTCTAGAGGATTCAGTGTCAATTTAGTGAAGGCACTTCAGCCAGTGTTTTGGGAAAAGCTGGGCTGACTGCCCTTAATAAAAATTAAATTATCTCTCCACTGTCACTGCAATACACCAAGTGACAACAGTGGATTAAAGGGTGGATGATTCTTTCAGTTTTTCTTGCTAGAAATAACTTAAAGGATTTAAACATTTTTGAGAGGGGCCATGGGAGGAGTTGCAAAGAGAACTCTGCATGTTCCATCAGTCGGCTCCTGGAGGCTTCTCCCAGAGATGCTGAGGGGTGACAGGCTTTTATCGGGATGCACCAGGTGATAACTGGCATCATGCAAGGAACAAGTGCTTTCTAAACCAGCCCTGGAGCAGCAGTGACCTCTCCAGGGCAGGGTGTTGGTGAACATCTGTTCTTGGTGAGTGTCACAATTGCCATTTCACTGTCTTGCCTGCAGTTGGGAGATCTCCAGGAGCCTGCTCATCTGTGGAGAAGGATGCCAAATTAACTTGGCTTAGCCATTCTGTTGTTATAAAATAACTTTTTGGCTTAAACATTTGGAAAACCCCAAAGTGTCACCAAGGGTTTACCTCTGGTAGTAAGTGTGGGGTCATTGTTTTGTTTGGCCTTGGAGCCCCAGTGCTGCTGTGCAAGACAGGGATACAGAGCTGGCTGTGGTGGGTAATCCAGGGCCTCCTGTGGAAGCTTGAGGCTGCCTTGGCATTGATCACACACACCTATACTCTGGGTTTCAGAGAATGGAAACACAGAATGGGTATATTCCTAGTGTGCAGTAGTACTCATGTCAACAAAGCTTAACATGTCTGGTCTGGAGGAGGTTAAGCTTGGAGGTGCTTTTATCCTGGGTTTGAGGGGTCTCTGTACCTGGGGAGAATGGCACTGATTTTAAGGTCAGCAAGGCTGAGATGCAGAGTCTTTGCTTTGCTTCATCCTTCTCTTTTTCTCTGGAGTGTTCAGGATCATCATTGTGGTCTGCAGCTTCTTCCTGAGGGGCAGGCACTGATCTCTGCTCTGTGTGAGCAGGGACAGGACCTGAGGGAACAGCTGGAGCTGTGTCAGGGAGGGTCAGGTTGGATCTCAGGGAAAGGTCCTTCGCCCAGAGGGTGGTGGGCACTGACCAGGCTCCCCAGGGCAGTGGGCACAGCCCCAAGGCTGCCAGAGCTCCAGGAGGG
>JAOXXN010000102.1:38211302-38228802 GCA_026770055.1 Myrmophylax atrothorax
TTTAATCTATTCACGTACAGCTGAGTTTTTATTAATTTTAATTTCTGACTGATATGAAAGTCACTTCCAATGAAAGATGGGGGATCTTGGTGCGGGACCTGGGGGGATCTTGGTGCGGGACCTGCAGGATCTTGGTGCGGGACCTGCAGGATCTTGGTGCAGGACCTGCAGGATCTTGGTGCAGGACCTGCAGGATCTTGGTGCAGTGCAGTTTGCTGGCTCATTTTTAAAGGGCTTCTCAAGTGCAGTGTAATTTTAGGGGGTTTTGGCTCTGATGGTGTCATTAAGGTTGTTGTTTTCTGCCTTGGTCCTGCTGTGGGTCTTGGGGTGAGTGAGGCATCACCTGAGTATTCAGGCAGCTCTTGCTCCTGAAGAAAAAACAGTGCTCTTGAGGAGGATGCTCTGCCAGGTGAGGAGGATGCTCTGCCAGGTGAGGAGGATGTTCCCACAGGTGAGCCCACCTTGGTGACCCCCTGGCACTGCCCCCCTTGCAGGAGGCAGCCCAGAAGCTCAAGCCCAGCGTGCCCATCAGGTTCCACGTGTCCAGCCGCACGGACAGGGGGGTCCATGCCCTCTGCAACGCTGCCCACCTGGACGTGCTGAGGGCACCGGGCAAGCCCCAGTTCAGCGGGCACCAACTGCAGCTCGGCCTCAACTGCCACCTGCGGCCGCAGCCCATCCGGTGAGTGCTGCCACCCTGGGGGCATCGGGGCAGGAGGGATCAGCTCTGCAGGGGTGACCTCGGGCTGTGCCTTGCCCTCCTCTGTGTGGGGAAATCGCTGCCCTGTGTGTGTGTTTGTGCTGCTGCTGAAGGAGGGGTGGAGTAATTAGTGTTGTTAATGCTGATAAAGTCATGTTACAAATTAAATATTTTAGGAGTTGTGTTAGAATAGGATATCTAATATAGATGATATATATAATATATAATAGATGTATGGTATATATTATCTATTATACATATTATCTACTATTATATGTATTATATATTATCTAGTATCTATTTTATGTGTTTTCTATTATATACTATGTATTATATGTTATATATAATATATGCTATATATTATATATTATATTGTGTATTGAATATAATATAGACTATATATTATCTATTATCTGTTACATATATTGTCTAACCTGTGGCTCTCATGGCCTCAGGATTGGGTTTTCCAGTGTTTTCCTGCAGAATTCCTGGAGCTGTGTGTTGGTGATGCTTTGCATTTCTTTAAATCCAGTGGGACCTTTTATCTTTGGGATCTGAGCTGGAGCAGAAGCTGCAGCATCTGGCTCAGCCAGCTGCATTCCTTCCCCTCTGAACAGGCACCAGGGGAGCCATCAGAAGGGGAAGGGGAAGAGGAAGTGAAATCCTTGGAATCTGAGCTCAGGAAAGAGGGCAGGAAGGTGCTGTGAGAGCCTCCTGTCTGCAGGCACACAGTTCCTGTTGGTGGCTGTTGGGTTGTTTTATCTGCCCTTTCCCCCTGATGTTTGCAGTTCCTTTGACAGCCCCCAGGCAGTTGGAGGAACAACAGAAGGCCACCCTTCTGCTGGTCCCTTCTTTAAGCCTTTTCCTTTGATCCTGACACTGCCCACGTTGGCTCAGGTGTCACTGTCCCCCCGTGGGGACCCTCTTGTGCTGGCTCTGAGCAGGTGAGCTGAGCTCAGGGCACTGGGGGTGGCTCCTGTGCTGCTTGAGGGGGATGCAGAGTGTGGCTGCTGCTGCAAATCCAGCTGAGTGGCAGCCCCCAGAAATCCACAGGGGGATTTTCCCTCCCCTGCCACCACCTGCTTTGCAAAAATGTGTTTTGGCAGTTTGCAGTGTCGGTTGAGTCTTTAAGCAAAGGTTTCCCAGGGAGCACCTGAAAGTAAAAGCAAGATTCTGATTTCAGCCCAGGGACAGCCAGGCAGGAGCAAGTCAGGTCATGCACCCAAAGCTGAGGTGGAACATTAGCACATAACAGGGGATTGACAGCTCTGCACTCCCAAATCCAGTTGCTCCATTGGCCTCTCCGAGCAGCAGCTTGAGAGCCACAAAGCCAAGCTCTCTCTCAGGCTGCCTGGGAGTTCCTGTCCCCTGACAGCTTTCACCTTCCCTGCCGTGTGTGCAGAGAGCCTGGAGCAGCTGCTCTGGGGTGGGGCTGGAGAGGATTTCTTTCCAGAAGTAAAAATAATATTCTGAAATAATATTCTGAAATAGAATGTGACTTGTGCTCAGATTGCAAAGTAGGTCAGGCTCTGTTCAGCCTGGGAGTCAAACCCTTTCTGGGTGTTTTAGCAGTAACAGAGAACATGAAGTAGGTCATGGTTTTGGTTTCCTTCTTTAGAAGACTAAAGCAGTTTGGGAGCCAAACTCTGATTTTCCAGCCAGGGAGTCTGTCTGGAATGGTCAGGCTGTGCTGAGCATCACCAGCCACTGACTCTCAGTCTCCCTCCCCTGAATTTGGGGCTGTAACATGTGAGTTGTGTTGTTGAGCTTTAATGGAATGAGTTGTCCTGGAGAGCTGAAAGTGCTGTTGGGACCCTGCTGCTCTCAGTGCTGGAGGTGACACAGATCCATAGCTGTGCTCAGGCTTGTCCTAAGAGCCAACCCACTGCTGCTGAAGGAGGTTTGGACCAGGGAACATCTCCAAAAGGAAGGAGCAGTGGGATCTCACGGAGGGGAGAAGTTGTCTCGTGCTCGGATCTGCCACGTTTCAGGAGGTGATACCTTCTGACAGAATACAACCCAGCCCTGCTCAGCCAGCCCGAGTTCATCAGGAAGCTTTTCCTTCTCCCTGGGGCTGAATCTTCCAAAAATGGTTCATCTGCTTCCCATTAGGGTTCCTGGTGCAGGGCATGAGCCCACGTGTGCTCAGCAGCCATCCCTCCCTCTGCAAATGCTGCTCTGCCAAGAGGAATTCTCTGCTAATGCTGAAGAGGGAACTCAAAACTTTCATGTGGTTACAGGCAGGGGGTGATGGAGAGGGATCTTTGTGAGAACACATTGTTGTTGATGGAGCTTGGAAGCAAAACAAGATTCCAAGGGGCCTGACTGTGCCATCAGCCACAATAACCTTCTTTGTGGTCTGATGGGTTCCTTCTATCAACTGCTCTGTCTTTTAAACTGGCAAAACATGTGAGAGGATCTTGTCCTCAAAGATCAGAGCGTGTTTCATAGGTGGGGTGATCTGGGGAGGACTTTGCTGTCCCTCAGGTAGGGATGGTACTGCCAGGAGGGAACTCACACCTCCTGTTTCTGGGTTGGTTTTGTGAGCACCCAGTGAAGGTTGTTGGGTTCCTCCCACCTCCTGCAAACTGGCATTTGCTCTCTCTTGGCACTGGGGAGAGCAGGGTGGGATTCTGAAGGACATCTTTGGCATTTCTTCGGGCTTTTTTCCCTTCCACCCCC
The DNA here is from genome assembly GCA_026770055.1 of Myrmophylax atrothorax. NCBI lineage: Eukaryota > Metazoa > Chordata > Aves > Passeriformes > Thamnophilidae > Myrmophylax > Myrmophylax atrothorax. The sequence goes on from JAOXXN010000102.1 coordinate 38,214,685, forward strand.
CCTGAAATTCAGGCTCTGTTGGAAAGGTAGAGAATGGCATGAGTCTTTATGGACCATTATTTACCCATTTCCAAAAAATGGGATCTTAACAAGGCCTGAAATGAGGCTGCTGGAATAAAGGCTGGAAAGACATTCTTAGCTAGAAGGAATCTGTTGCCTCTGGTAGGAGAGGCAGGAAAGGATTATGTGCATAAATAGACTCCTCTGAAAGAATCCTCCCAAAAGGATGGTTATTTAATAAAAAACTCAGGGAAGTGTTAACCAGAGGAGCTCAGGATGCCTGTGGAGGCAGCAGGCAGAGGGACAGAAGTGGAAGGATTTTATTAGTGTGTTCAGAAGAGGCTGGAGCATCCTGGGCTCAAACTCCACTGCAGGATGTGGTTTGCATTTCTCCTGATGCAGGGAAGGAATGCCCTGGGCTGAGGGACAGGCAAAGGCAGGAAAAGCTGCTGTGGTGCCACCCTGGGGAGGGGCAGAGACACAGGGCAGCTGTTTCCTCCCTTGCCAGGGAGAAGGGGGTCTGCCCTGCCAGCCCCTGTGCCCTCCCCTCTGGCAGTGGTGGCATTGGCTTGGAGACACACACTTTGTCCCTGCTGCTTACAGAGGAAAACAGGCAAGTTCAGCTGCCTGGAAAGCTCCTTCTGGAGGGAACTGCCTGGAGCCAGTGGGAGATGTGCAGAAAATGGCTCTTGGGGCTGTCCCTGGGAAGTGAGAGGGTTCCAGGGGCTGTGCCAGCAGCTCTGTGGTGGTTTCAGGGATGGATGGACAGATCCACCTTGCTTTGCTTCTGCAGCAGAGCCCTGGGTGTCTTGAGGAAGGTGGCAGGGAGGTGACCCACTTTCAAACATCTCCATGTGCTCCACTGAGCTGCCCTGGGGAGTGAGCACAGAGGGCTCTGGCCCGGGGGGTCCTTCCCAAGGGTTTGGGAGCTGCAGGAGCAGCAGCAGGAGGGTGGAGGGTTCCAAGGTGTGCTCCTCTCTCACCTTCAGGAGAACAGGAGTGCCCCCAGCCAGGGGTGAAATGCAGTTTGATGTGCTGGCTGAGCAGTTTGGTGTCTGTATCGCAGAAATCACACACGGGCAGTTGCCATCTCTCAACTGATCCCTCTTTGCCTCTTGTGACAGTGAGAGTGTCCCCAAAAGGTGTTGGGAGACGACCCAAAGTCAGGGTCAGTGTGTTTGTGATGGCAGATGTCAGGTTGGACTGAGCCCCTTCCCCCTTGGCCTAAATTAAATAAGGCAGAGGAGCCTTCTGGCATCACACACTCTGAATCTGACTTTATTTAGCCAAGAGATGCTGTGGCACCTTTAGGTGCCCATCCTTGGTCACTGCCTCTCAGGAGAGTGGCATTTCACCAGGGGCTGCAGTGACAGGACAAGGGGCAATGGCTTCAAATGGACAGAGGGGAGATTTAGAGTGGATATTGGAAGGAATTCTTCCCTGTGAGGGTGGGCAGGCCCTGGCACAGGTTGGGCAGAGAAGCCGTGGCTGCCCCATCCCTGGGGCACCCTGGGCTGGTGGAAGGTGCCCCTGCCCATGGCAGGAGATGGCACTGGATGATCTTTGAGGTCCTTCCAACCCAAACCATTCCATGATTCTGTGATATTTGAGTGCACTTTCTCCAGGAACCCACTGCCTGTTCCCATTCCCATCCATGGAGTGACCAAGTAGAAGGTTTTGAGTTAAACTGTGACATTTGTGCCCATGTCCCTCCCTGCTGTGTCCCTGCAGCATCCTGAGTGCCCACCGGGTATCCAGCAGCTTCCATGCCCGCTTCTCTGCCCTCTCCAGGACCTACATCTACCGGCTCCTGCTGGGCTGTGCCCACCACTGCCAGGTGCCCGTGTTTGAGCAGGATCTGTGCTGGGCTCCTGCAGGAGGGTGAGTGTCTGCTGGGCAACATCCCTGGGCAGCCACCTTGGCATGGGACAGAAAACAGGAGGGTGAGCCAGGGGAGGAGGGGCTGGGGGGGCTCAACTGGAGAGAAGGAGGCTCAGGGGGCACTTTCTGGCTCTGCAATCCCTGATGGATCCGTTTGGGCGGTCGGGCTGTGCCCCAGGGCACAGGGACAGGAGCAGAGGGCACGGCCTCAGGCTGGGCCAGGGCAGGGGGCACAGCAGCAGGAATTGCTGCATGGAAAGGGTGGGCAGGCACTGGCAGGGGCTGCCCAGGGAGGTTTGGAGTCTCCACCCCTGGAGGTGTCCCAGGAAGGACTGGCCGTGGCACTCAGTGCCTCTGAACTGGATGACAAGTTGGGCATTGGGCACAGGTTGGACTCCATGGCCTTGGAGGGCTTTTCCAACCTCAGTGATTCAAGGATTCTGTACTTCCATAGCCCAGGTTATTCCCTGACTTTGGAGAATCTCCCCCAGCTTTGGGAGTCACTGAGCACGATGTGGTGCAGCCCTTGGGAATGCCCAGAGCCCGTGAGGGGTGGGAGCCGAGCACCCCTCAGTTCTGGGCTGACTGTGCTGATCCCTGCTCTGCACAGTGAGAAGAGGAGACGTGCTGGCAGCGTGGAGCGGGATCCGGCCGCTGGTCACAGACCCCAACTCCAAGGACACACAGTCCATCTCGCGCAACCACGTCGTCACCATCAGCGACAGCGGCCTCATCACCATCGCAGGTACTGCAAGGGCTCCTGCACTGGGGCTCTGCTGGGCTTCCCCAGGGCACTTGGTTCAAAATTCCTGTTGCAGGATAACCCTGCAGTTCCTGTAACTGGAAACTGATCTGTCAGTGGCAGCATGACTGCAAGAATCCTGTGATATATAATATATATATACATACATACATACATACATAATATACATACATACATAGTATGTAGCAACTTTGTATTCTTCCTGCTTTCCCCAAATAAAGAGGTGCACGTGTGTTCCCACAGGGGGCAAATGGACAACCTACCGTGCCATGGCACGGGACACCATCGATGCAGCCATTCAGGAGCACAGCCTGAAGGCAGGTTCCAGTAAAACCATGGGGCTGCGGCTGGAAGGGGCTCAGGACTGGAGCCCCACACTCTACATTAGGCTGGTCCAAGACTATGGACTGGAAAGTGAGGTGAGTAGTGGGTTCTGGTGATGCTCTGATGTTTGGTTTTCCTCTAATTCTAACACCAGCATAACTTGGACAAAGGCCTGGTGAGTCTGATGAGAGCTTGTTGTCTGGCTGGGGCAAAGATGGTTTTAACACAAATTCTAGTAGTTGTTCTTCATCTTCCCTTTTTTCTTTCCTTCCAATCTTGACTGTTCCCTGCTTTAAAATGCTGGTGTTTGTCTCCCTTGGAGCCCCCAAAGCTATAGACGAGCTGTGATCACAGCATGGCAGAAGATCTGGGGTGTTACCAGTCCCAGTGATGCAGACACAGGGTGGGCAGTGCTGGTCCAGCCCATCCACAACAGTTTCCTCCCACACAGTCACCATCTAACACCCTTTGCAGCCTGTTTGTTATTGGTGGTGAGGGAATGGACAAGGCATATGTGCATATTTGATGCTTTCAGAGTACACAGGGTTTGTTTTCCTTTCCACAGGTGGCTCAGCACTTGGCTTCCACCTATGGAGACAAGGCTTTTGAGGTGGCCAAAATAGCCCAGGTGACCGGGAAGAGGTGGCCTATTGTTGGGAAACGTCTCGTGTCTGAATTCCCCTATATTGAAGCCGAGGTATGTGGAAAAACTACATCACATTCTTTGAGTCTGTTCTTGGGATGGGCAGGTTCTAGAGCAGGTTCTTGAGCAGCTTGTGGCTCTGTTAAACATCTCCTTAAGCTATTCCCTTTGGAAAGGTCCAGAATTTTTTCTATTCCTGTTTTTCCCCTTCCCTGGGTCACTATTTATTATTATGTATTTATATATATGCATATAAATATATTTTATATGATCTAATATTTATATATAAAGTGAAGAACAGACACTATATATTTATATATTTATATAATGTCTGTTCTTTATTTTATGTATAAATATTTGATCCTAGTTTTATAAAATGCCCCAAGGAAAAGGGAACTTTCCAAACCCTTCTCATGACCGGGTGGGCACTGGTTTCCAGTAGCTGCTGTTGTGTGGGCAGCCCAGCAGGGTGCCCTGGGGTGCCATTCCCACTGCCCCTGTGCCCATCTCACCTGCATTCCCCTGGCTGGCTGCCCCAGGTGGTGTATGGAGTGAAGGAATACGCCCGCACGGCCGTGGACATCATCTCCCGGCGCACCCGCCTGGCCTTCCTCAACGTGCAGGCGGCAGAGGAGGCGCTGCCGAGGATCGTGGACATCATGGGCAAAGAACTCAACTGGAGTGAGCAGAAAAAGAAGGTACAAAGGGGCCTTTTTCAGCTGAAGCTGCTCTGTTTGGCTTAAGGAGTTTCCATGTTAACGATCCAAGTTAGTTGAATAGAAAACTACAAGAGATGTTTTATTCCTGAGAGAATGAGTCACTTGGTGCATTTCTTTATAAAGGCTTTATCAAATAGCTCTGAAATGAGCTGGGATTGGCCAGGGGGTGGAGGGAGAGGGAAGATCTGTATCCCGTTGTTCCCTTGCTTTAAAAATGAAAGCAGATTGGCATTATTATCCTATTCCTATCAATTATTTTGTTTACTGACACTTCATCAGATCTGCCTCAGCAAAGGAGGATCTTGTATCACCCCTTTCTGTCCCTCTGTCTTTTGAGGAGTGATGGTACATCACTCTCTGGCCTAAATGAGTCTTTCAGTTTGTTGTTGGCTTCCTTTGCCCCCAGTGGGTCTGTGCTCAGAGTTGCTGTGGGACTTGCTCACCCCTCTCTGTCATTTTGAGGACATCTGTGGATATCCAGTGACAGGAATCCTGCCCCTTCTGAGCTACCACATCAGGAAGCTGCCAAGCAGCACTTGTTGCTGTTGTTGTACAGAGAGAAGTGCCCAGAATAGTGGAGGCTGCACTTGTAACACTATCCTGAGTGTAGTGGAGAACAGCAGGAAAGGAGGGATAGGGCTCTGGGAGCTCTTTCACTGGGAAGCAAACAGAGCCTGTGAATGCTCACCTGGCACTTCCACCCCAGAGTTTTCCTTGGAGTGTTCATGAAACCTTTTAGCCAGTCAAAAGCTTCACTAACATTCTGGAAAGAGCTCATTAGCCAGGACCTGCTGAGATCCTAAAGCCTGCCCGCAGGAATGCATAAGTAAAGGGATCCCCTCCTGCCCCAGGTGTGAGGCTGCTGCTACTGCTTGGTGCCTGTTTGATGGGCAGCCTCATAGCCAGAGTATGGCTGGATCAGAGGTGCCCCACCCTTACCTCATGAGGATTGCTTATGGAGTAATTTTCTAGGTTGAACAAAGCTACACCAATTCTTCCCTAAAAGCAAATGGGAAGCTGTCAAGGCAAGGAATTTGGAATGAGCACGTGGTTAGTGCTGCATTGACAGCCCCAAGGTCAGCACCTGTGGAGGGAAGTTGGGCACCTTTCCCACCCTCACCTGCAGGAAGGAAAATGGACAAGTCCTGCACTCATCTGTAGGAATTCCAAAGTCATCCATGGCTCATGTGAACTCAGGAATGCCAGCAAGGCATCTGCATTTCCTGGGAATCCACTGGGCTTTGTTCTGGAAAAGGACTCCTTGCTGTAGAGAAAACTGCAGTGCTTTATGTATGTCAGGAGTTTATCACTTATTAAAACCTGGCAAGGGAAGACCTTGCACTGAACGTTCAGGTAATAAAGTAATTTTACTATCAGGAAAACTAGTTTAGACCATAAAGAGCCTGTCTGGTGTTGAGCCTCCTGATTTTCTTGCTGATTTTGGACAGCTGGGTGAAACATCACACTAAGATATCAGCTGGAAGGGAAATGACATGTTGTAGGCCTGACCTAAAAGGGCCACGTTTTCCTGCAGTGGGGCAGACACACCATGTGTGACTGAAGGAGTGGAATGGTCCTGAAAGCATTTACACAGAAATTACAGGTCTTCACTAGAATTGATACCTCTTTCCAAGACTAAAAAGTGCCTAAGCTTAACTTCTGAAATACTTTTCAGCTACCATCTGCTTAATTTTGAGAACTTAGAAAAAAATCTGGTTAAATGGAAGAATCTAATAATAAAATATAAATAAGAAATAAATAAGAAATACTACATGAAAAATACTTGTGTAAGAACTTGGTGTTCCTCAGATACACAGGTTTTCTGTTTTTGTTGTAGGAAGAGCTTGAAACTGCTAAAAAATTTCTCTATTATGAAATGGGCTACAAAGTAAAAACAGATCAATTAACAGACAGCTCTGAAATCAGCCTAGTGCCTTCAGATATTGAGAGGTGAGTGAAGCAGGAGAGTTAATGAGCCCCTGTCCCTCTCCCAGTGCAGTTCCCCATGGATAACCCTTCTCTTGCAGGTACAAGAAGCGGTTCCACATGTTTGACAAGGACAAGAAGGGGTTTATCACCATCCTGGATGTGCAGCGTGTGCTGGAGGTGAGACTTCCTTGTGTTCCTGGTTTGCTTTTGAAGCAGCTTCTCTGGATTTCAGTGCAGAGCCATGCTGAGCAATGCCCCTGTGCTTGTTGTGTGCAGAGCATCAGTGTGCAGATTGCTGAGAACACACTCCACGAGATCCTGAACGAGGTGGATCTGAACAAAAACGGGCAGGTGGAGCTCAATGAGTTCCTGCAGGTGGGTGATTCCTGTTGTTCCAAAAAGCTGTTTCTTTAATGAGCAAAGGCACAGGTGGGGCTTAGGGCTGGGTTGGAGACCAGTTGAGTGTTACCTGTAGTGTAATAAGGGACACATGGAGCCATCCTTGAGCAGATCTGAAATTCAAGGACTTTTTCCAATGAGACCCAAAGAAGAGGCCCAATTTACAGACCTGAATTTTTGATTTTTAGCACAGAAATGGTTTTTGAACATATTAAAAATGATACAGTTGTCACTGGAAGGTGCATGGCACAGCTGTGCACACTGACATTTTCTGGGGCTGTGTGGGATTAGTAGTTTCTAAACTACTGGTAATTATAAATACAAATAAACTGAATAAGAAGAAACTAAATATTAATAATATATAATAAATAATAAATAGCTATAATAATACTAAACAATTAAATACTAAACAAAATAAATTACTATTATATTATATTAAAAAGCCCATCTAGGCCCAATGACCCATTTTAACTCCTGGATTGGCTGAATTATCCTAGTTTCTATGAAAGAAAAACCTTTTGGGGTGCTTTCAAATAAAACCAAGGGCCCTCCCAGTTTGCCAGCTGGTTCTGTGCCTGAGGAGTGTTTTTTGGGGTGGTATTTCATAGCCTGCCTTGTCTCCCCTGCCCAATGGCAGTGATGAATGTGGAACAGGAGAGAAATTAATGCTGGGGATTTTGGTCAATGTCAGCCCTTTCTTCACTGTGTCAAGTTAAACAAACAAGATCAAGGCGAAGGAAATGGTAATTGTCTCTCTGGAGATGAGCTGAGGGATAAGAGCAGCATTGTTGAATCTAAATGCAGAAAATTTTCACAGATTGTGTCCAGCATTAACAAAAAGGAGTATTTATTTGCCTAAAATGCAGCAATTGAACTGGGGAGCTGCAGTGAACTTGGGGGAAGGGAAAAAAGCAAACCAAACAAACTGGGGGGAAGGAGAACCAATGGCTTTGTGAGTTTATGGTGCTATATCCAAAAGGGAGAGAAAATCCCAGCTGGTTCTGGCTGTTGGAAAGGATCACTCTAATACCTCTCTTGGCATGTGGAAACCTTTAACTGGGGGAGCCAACCCATTGCTGCAAGGGATGTGTTAGCTGGAGTTTGGGTCCACTGTAGTTCAGAAGTTGAAGCAGCCAGTAATTGTGTGCTCTGTGGGGGCTTGGGGGTATTCTGAGGTTTTTGCATTACTGGGCTGACCAGTCCTACCAGGGTTGGGTGCTCTGGGGTTTTTGCAAACCTGGATCACTCTGTGGCTCCTGCACATCTCACAGAGCAACCTGGCTATGGAAGAGCAGGGATGGCACTGCAGGGCTGTGCCCCTCCTCACCTGTGCTCTCCTGCCTGCTCCTGGGAAGGCAGAGCAGCCCAGGAACTGCTGCACAACCCAGTGCTAAGTGGGCAGGTTGGCCCTGAAATGAATAGGGGGTTGCCATGGAAGGAGCAAAATACATTAAATGTTTGTTTAATTTTTTAATGGATCTGTTAAGTCAGTGCCCAATAGTTGGGTGTTTGCTTTCTGAAAACTTCCAAGTAATTGCGTTTCACCGCAGAGTGATTGTGCAAGCCCTGGGCAAATATTTGTGGAGGTTCATGTTCGAATATAGAACAGGATGTACCTGGGGGCTGCGTGGCTCTCCAGGTGGGAGCAGAGCAGGGCTGTCCTCTGGCCACCTGCACAGTGCTGAGGGAACCCAAATAATGGCCCAGCAGCCCCTGCTGCCCACAGGTGTCCATGGAGGGATGCTCAGGGGAGGGGGAGAACCTTGGGAACTGGTGTTGGGATGGAAAGGCAACCACCCCATGTTAAATCAGAAGCAATCCCAGAATCCCAAACTGGTTTGAGCTGGAAGGGATGTTAAAGCTCGTCTCGTTCCAACCCCTGCCGTGAGCAGGGACACCTTCCACCAGCCCAGGTTGCTCCAAGCCCCATCCAACCTGGCCTTGGACACTTCCAGGGATGGGACAGCCACAGCTTCTCTGAGCAACCTGTGGCAGGGCCTCACCACCCTCACAGCCAAGAATTTCTTCCCAATATCCCATCTAACCCTGCCCTCCAGCAATGGGAAGCCGTTCCCTGTGTCCTGGTGCTCCAGGACTTGTCCAAACTCCCTCTCCAACTCAGCCTTGGCAGGGCTGACACCATATTTGCACAGGTCCAACTGCAGATGTAATGAATAGATTTTCCCATAGAAAGGAAGGAATCTGAAGGATTCCTGCACTCAGTGGGAGTAAGAAATTGCATTTTGCAAGTGCCAATTGCTTCCCCAGTGCTCTGTGTCGAGCCGACTGCAAGTAATTTCAGATCTAATGCTCACTTTATCCATGGGATAAAAAAGAATTAACTAAAATCTTAGCACTGGTGTGTGTTCATTGAGAGAGAGCCGAGCTCAGCTCCCAGGACTTAGAGGCAAATTAGTTTTAAAAGTCTGTAAAGAAATTTGGATTTGAAAGAATTGTGGAAGTCAAGTACAGTGTCCCTACAGAGAAGGGCTTGTAAGTGGAGAAGGGCATGGTCTGGAGTCGGTGGTGGAGTAGGAATGGTGGAATCCCCGAGTGGTTTGGGTGCTGCCTGGAGCAGGGAGGTGACAGGTGCTGTCCCTGTGTCCCCAGCTGATGAGTGCCATCCAGAAGGGCCACGTGTCGGGGAGCAGGCTGGCCGTGCTGATGAAGAGCGCCGAGGAGAACCTGCGGCGCCGCGCGGCCATCCCGGTGGACCGGAGCGGCGGCGGCGTGTGAGCCCCCCAGCCACGGCTGCCCGGAGCTGCTGAGGACAGCCCAGTGCTTCTGCCCATCCCACTGGCCCAGGTGCCCAGAGCCTGTCCATCGGTGTAGCTCTTACAAAATACCGTGGTGCGTCTGTCCTCGTCATTAACGATTCCCTTATTACTCTGGTACGTGGCCTTTGGGATGGGGGTTTCTTAGCAAGAGTCCAGGAATGCAGGCTGGGAGGGTTTGGGGACACACACAAGCATGTGCTGCCTTGGTCATTAACTGTTCACCTCTTCTACCTTTAAAGCAAAGGATGCTCAAAGTGAATCCTGCCTTTAAACGTGTTTAATTCTCCAAACACAAACCTGGTATCTCAAAGCTGCTGCTGTGTCCTCAGCAAAGAGCATGAGAGGGGAAACTGGTGTTCTGAACTGGACATGCTATCCCAAAAGGAACAAATCTGATACTTCCTGGGGTGGAGGTGATGGTGGAGAGCTGTCCTGAGCCTTCCAGGAGGCTGGATTTGCTTTGTTATTCCAGAGGTGCCAATTCTTGGCCACACAAAAATAGCAGCTGGAAAACAAGACATCTTGATCAATCACCCAAGGTAATAATTTGGCTAAAAACTGGGGACAGCTTCCCTTCTCCTGTATTAACACAACTAACTGCCTTTAATAAATGGCATTGTCTGGCAGGTGGTGCTTTGTGCTGTGCCAGAAAGGTATAAGGTGCTTTATGCTAAAAAGTGCTTCTAGTTTGGGACAAATCCTGATGACATGTAGGATAGGGCAGGTTTTGGTAGCACAACGGTCTTAATTTAAAAATTTAAAATTTCACACAGAGTGAAAAAAACCCAACAAAATTTGTCTTGCATTCCACTAACTTTTCTAGAAAAAAGGGCTATTTTTCAGCAGATTAATGGAAAAAGCAAAACAAGGAGCCCTCACTGGAGCTGTTTCCAGCACTGCTGTACCTGTCTGTTGCCTTCCTGCTGCTGGATTGGGTCAAGATCAGGTGGGAGATTTCTGCCCAATGTTGAATAAGGCAGAGAAAACCTGGTTTATTGCTGGATTTGGCATCTGTTTTATTCCTTGAGTAGAAATAGCAGTTTCCACCTCAAACCAAGCTTCACTTCCCAGGAGTCGGAATTTCTGATAAGGAAAATCTGTTTTCTTTGCCTGGTGTCATCACATTCACTGATGGAAAATAACAGGACAGGAGTGAACAGCAAAGATTCCTTGGATGTTTTAACATGGAAAATGATTCCAGACACAAATAGAGATGCTGAGGAGTGGTGGGATGTAGCACAGTGAGTAAAAATGTTGTGTTTGGCTGATGAAACAGAGTCCTTTAAAAATATTAAAAATACAGGTGTTGAAAAATAGTAGATACAAAAGAAAAAGAAAACAGGGCAAGGCTCATCTAAAAAGAGTTTTTAAAATAGTTCAGATGGTTTTTGCATGTTAAATTCAGTTTTTTGATGCAGATACTGTTCGGGTTGTGGCTTTGTGCTCTGAGCTCTGTGCTGTGAGTAGAGGCAGGAGGAGTTGGCATGTCTGCCACCACAAGGATGTTTCAATGAACGAAGGGGTTTGTTTCTGTGTTCCTCTAAACTTTTCTTTTTGAACTGTGTTCCAGAATATTCAGGAGAAGGCTGGAATGTTTGACTCAGCTTTGTATTTCCAAACCCACGGTAACAGATTTCACATATCCTGCAGAACTGAGGGAAGTGAGTGTATAACACACAGGTTGTTTTGGCTCAGTGAGTGAGGGAAGGGGTTTGAGATTCTACTGGTACCGACAGTTTAAGGGAAAAAAACCTGAAGTAAAAGTCATGAGACCTTTTCCAGGCCATGTAAAGAAAATATTTCCAATAATGAACACCTTTTGTATGGTTTAAAGAGGAATCTTCCTCCACTTCCCTCTAACTGGCTTTGTTAAATTAATAACCCTGGTTTACCTGGAAAGCAGGATTTTCTGTGTTGTACCCAAAGTATGTTCTTTGTTCTCTTGCTTTGCTAATCTTGCATCTGGAATGTGACTTTGGGATTCTCTTGTTTTGCTAATCTTGCATCTGGAATGTGACTCTGGGATTCTCCTGGCTATGTGTGTCCTTGGACATGGATTTGCTTTGTGTCTCAGGCACTTTATGTCACACTCCTGCTCCCCTGTGTGGCCCTGGAGTGCCAGGGACAACTGCATGTGTTCCTTCAACAGCTGAATCTGTACATGGAGAAATCTAAAGTATTTATTTATCCCCTCACTCTGTCTGCAGGAATGTTGGCTTCGTAGTTTGGGGTTTTTTTTAATGTGAATGTACTGTGGGAAGAGTTGTACAATGTCACTGTCTTGCTGTGCTGATCTGGGGTGGAAAAGCAGGAATAAGATAATTCTTTTCTCTTTTTTTGTGAGATGAGACTTAGATTTCTGGATTTTCTGGGATTATTTTGTGTTTTAAATAAACTGCACACCTGGGGGGATCCATGCAGTGTGTGTGTCCATGTGTGTAATACGTGACCAGACACTCACTGCAGGTTTACACGTGGCACTTACGTCTGTTGTCAGGTTCCTGTTGCAGCCTGGGCTGTTCAATGCTGTGTTTGAGGCTGGGTTGTCATTTTTATAACTGTCTTGGTGTTTTCCTGCCATTATTTATTACCTTTGATATCTGGAATGAGCCGCATGCGTTTATTGAGCAATAAGAGGATGTATTTAATGTGCCTTGTTTTTAACTGAGTAAGGACTGAGAGCATGAATCAATAAAACTGGTTAAAAACGCTCCTCTCACTGGGAGTTTGTTACGGCAGGTGCAAAAATAGCCTTGAAAAACTTTCTTTGGGAAGGAAGAATGTTGGGATAGATGATTTGGCAAACAGAGCCCAGTTTTCCCATGCTTTCCCATCTTAGCTCGGAATTTGGCACTCGGTAGTTCCGAAGTGGAAATGAGGAGTTAACGCAGCATTTGGCATTCCTGGGAGGTGACAGGGTGAGGAATCCTGCACTGTCCTCTCAGGCTGGAATTGCAGCAGCCACCTGGATTGGGCTAGGGGGAAATGCCAACCGCGAGCAGTCCCTGCACATTGATGAGTTTGATCCTGACTAAAATCAATAGAAGTGAACGGGAGCGATTTCCTAATCCATTTGGATCATGTTCCATGTCAGGTTTCCCGGGGTTGCCCTGTGTTGATGAATGTTCCGACAGAACAAATCCATTTTCCCTGTCAGTAAATCAGCGGCGCCGTTATCAGGGTGAGCACGAGCTTTATAATCTCCAGATTATTTCACAGGGTTTAATTCACACTTGTAGTGGGGATATTCCACGAGTGGCACGGAGCTGTGCTGCTGCAGGGCTTGTGGATGTGCGGCTGGAGCGGCTCCCTCCGTGCGGGGATGAACCGGACCGGGGGAAACCACCGAGGTGATGGATTTTCTCTAGTCTGTGGTGTGTAAGTGAGATGTCACAAAATGTTTGCCCCAATCAGCTTTGTCCCAAATATTTTGCAGCACTAGAATTGCCTTGGGTCACGCTCCTGACTTTACTGCTGGAAGGAACAGGAGTGTTGGGGCTGTCCCTTCCTCCGGTGTCTCCATGGAATGGTCAGAAATGCAGATTTATTGCGGCTGGTGCTCCACAGCCCCGTTAGAAATATGATGGGCAATATCACAGCAGCATTAATATTTCAGCCTTGGTGCCCGAGCTGGGGGTTTCCCGTGTCAGATGGGAACTGATGGCATCCTTTGGAGAGAACCCCGGCCGTGGGGATGTGGCTGTGCTGCTCGGACAGGCTCAGGACCTCTCGAGGAAGAAGAGGGGGTTCGTATCCCTGGCTGTTGTGCCTCGGGGTGTGAGCCCTGGTCTCACTGTCCCAGCAGTCCCCATTCTCCTGTCGGTGTGGCAGGAGGGGCCGGGATCCGCTGGGATTGGTGCCCTGGGCTCCGGCCGGGCTGGGCAGCTCCCTGTGGATCAGGGTGCGAAGGAAGGCACAGCTGGAATTCTGCTCCGTGCGTTCCCCACAGCCCTGTGCGAGCGCTGCCGTGTGCGTGAGCTCATCCCGGTGGATGGATGTGAGCAGGGCACTGCTGCCTGGAAAATCTGGGCAAGTTTCAGCTGTGGATTTCCCTGAGTCGCTCCCAGCCCTCGGGCTTTGTGTGTCCTGAGCCATCGCAGCCCATCCGACTCCCCCCGGGGGGGCATGGGGGCAGAATTCCCACCTTTCCCAGGTGAGGAGTTTTCCCGTGGCAGTGGGATGTTCTGAGCTGGGCTGTGCAGCTCTGCAGGGGCTCAGAGCAGCACTGGGTGCAATCACCCTCTCCCCCAGTGCCTTTATTTGCCTAAATAAGGCAAACTTGGCTCTGTCTCCCCAAATCTTCTGATCTGTTTGTCCAACTGCCGCAGCTGGAATTAAATTGATCCGTAAAACCGACACTGAGTGACAGAGCCAAAGTGGTGTCTCCGACGTGGGTCCTTTTCCCCCCAGAACAAACCAAGAGCTCTGCTGCCCTTCATTTGCTCTCCCAAATTGTTGCTCTGTTTATTTTGCACAGATTCATTTATTATTTTTGCATCTCTCCAATTAACTGATTTGCAATTCATTCCTATGCAAGCGGAGCTGTTCCTGTCCAAGTCGAGGAGCTGTAAATCTTGGATCTATTGAGCTGACAGAGGAATATATTTCATTTTTTCCCATGAATCATTTGCCATCCTTACTGCAGAAAAATGGCAAAATTATGGTGTACTGTGTTTTCATAAA
>JAOXXN010000102.1:38233802-38241357 GCA_026770055.1 Myrmophylax atrothorax
CCACCTGGAATTTGCCCCAACAGTTCCCAGATGTGAGTGAGCTTTTGGCAGAAGGGCAGCTCAGGGCTTGGGGTTTGGTTTGGGTTTTTTTTAAATAGGAGGAAAAGGAACTGATCTAGGGATTTCCCTTAGATTTGATCTAGTTTACATAACTAAGCAGTTTAAAAAATAAAGCAACTAAAAAACTAAAACACTTAACAACTGTCCCATTAAGCCCAAAGGTGGAGAACTTTTGTCAGGGGGAGGACACAACATTGACACCAACCCAGGACCAACCTGCATCCAAGTAGCCCAAGGGAATTCCTAAAACATCTGTTTTGCTTTGTTTTAGAAGTGGCTCCCCTGCTCTGTGTCACACAGCTCAGGAAGTTTAAGAATATTACACATAGCAAAGAGGTGAGCAAGCAAAACAGATTGGTGGCTGCAGAGTGTAATTAACCCTCGTGGTGAATGGACTTGGATGGACATTTCTAGAATGTTCAAAATAACCATAGGGAAAAGCCCTTCTCAGCCCCCTTAATTCACTACTCCAGCAGCTGGATGAGTGCTGGGCCCATGGTCAGAGCCTCGGGACAGGTGGCAGGTGGTCCCTGACCTGCTGGGTTTGTTGTCCCTCAGAATATTTGCTTGAAATCCCTCCAAGGGAGCAGAGAGACAAAACTCTGGCATGTTCAATATCCCAATGACTTCACAATAGGAAGTCATCCGTTTGTTTTCCAGATCCTAATGCAGCGGTTGCCATAAGAACACAAATTATGTGTACATTTTAATGCATCTATGCTTCATAATTATGCATGGTTGTGTGCTGTTATAATTGACATAAAATATAAAACAGGTCAAAGAGCAGCTATTAAAACTATTTTTCATTTTGCTTCCTGACAGCTCCCGACATCAATGCCGACTGCATTTAATAGGACCATACAGGGAATGCAAAGATAGTTATATAATTTCAACCATATTAAAGCCTCCACAACTTGCAACCTAATTATTTCCTGCAGTGTCTTGTTGTGAGCTGCATTACTTTATTTGGAACGTGTTTGGTTTGAGATTAAACAATTGGGCTACATTAAATTAGCATGAAGGGGGAAAATCATAAAACTTTTGGATGTATTTCATAGGGGTCACTCTGTTAGGTTAAGAATTATCCCAGGAGCAATGATTTTCTGCCACTCAAGATAAAAAACAACGTTAGAATTGTGCTAATTCCATGCAGTTATTGTAATCACTGAAGTAAATTCTACCAACAGGCTAAATTGTACTTGTACCCTCTCTCTGATCACAGAATGACAGAGTGAATAAAAGAAAATTGATTAAAAACTGATGAATTTATAGGAAAACAGAACCCCAGAATGGCTTGGGTTGGAAGGGCCTTAAAGCCCATCTTATCCCACCCCCCTGCCATGAACAGGGCATTCCTTCCACTAGACCAGGTTGCTCCAAGCCCCATCCAGCCTGGCACTGATATCCCTCCTCTTGGTTATGGCTCCAAGAAGACCAAGCAACAGGGTCCAACCCACCTAATTTCACTCATTATTGATCATTCTCTCATTCTGGAGTGTTTGAGGGCTGCCATTCCACTGTGTGTGGTTGGGTTTCTCTTGGAATCCATGCTGGTCCACATTTTTAACAAAGCCTTTTAAAATTAGGTTTAGTGGGGGCATCTCACGTGGGCTGAGGAACAGCCCTGGTTGTGTTTGGTGAGCACTGCTGGCTCCTGCCCCAGAGCCTGTGCCAGCCACGACCAGAGACCCCATGTGAGGTCCTTCCCAGGGACCTGCTGCCTTGCCACTGGAGTTGGTGGACGTGAAGCAAGTTACATGAGCTGAAGTTCTGCTCTGTGGGACCAGAATTCAGCAAACTCCAGCACTGCCTTGGCCGAGGTTTCTGGCTGTTGCACTGAGCGTTGCTGTGTCTCGGTCACGGCCGGGATTGATCGGGGAAGCAGCTGGAGCACCTAATGAGTATTGGCACTCCTGTGCCTCGTGTGCTCACTCCACTTAGAGCCTGGATATTTCAGGTGGCTGGTAATGGGCTGGAGAGGCCCTTTCTGTTCTAGCTGACTGACTCGAGTCCAGTTCGTGGGTAGTGGCTGAAAGTTATTGCCCAATTTGTGGCATATGAAGAATAAGCTCAATCCCATTTCCCAAGGTAGAGGCAGCCCCATCCCAGAGAGAACCATCATAAATGGCCCTTGTTAGCAACTGGACAGGGAGCATGAGGGCTGGAGGAGGGTGAAGGCCAAGCTCAGCTGATTGAGCGTGTTGGCTGTGGAGCATGGAAAGGTCTGTGGCTATTCCATCTCTCTTCAACAGAACAAAGATCTTCTAGTCCCAGAGGAGGGATCTGCTGTGTTCCACTCTTAGTGCCTTAATTTGCACTTGGGTTCTTGCATCTGATGACTTTCCTGTCTTTGGCAGTTTTCACAAAACATTCCCCATTTTGCACTTTTCCAGCTCCATGTCTGCCCAGGAGAACAATGATCAATCCCAGAGCCACTGGTTCCCCAGATCCAAAGCAGGTTACCTCACTCATGCCAGTGATGAGGTTCTTCCCAAGGTCTGTGAAATGCACAGAATCTCTGAGGTTGGGAAAGCCCTTCAGGATCATTGAGTCCACCCTGTGCCCAATGCCAACCTTGTCCCCCAGCCCGGAGCACTGAGTGCCATGTCCAGGCATTTCTTGGGCACCTCCAGGGCTGGGCACTCCAAACCTCCCTGGGCAGCCCCTTCCAATGCCTGGCCACTCTTTCCAGGAAGAAATTCCTCTTGATGTCCAACCTGCCCCACCCCTGGCACAGCTTGAGTCCCTTTCCACTTGTCCTGTCCCTTGTTCCCTGGGAGCAGAGCCTGATCCCCACCTGGATCCAACTTGCAACGTGGTGCTCAGTTTGCTGCCCCCAGTTTGGGAGCCTGAGCTGAGCTGAGCTTTGCTGAGCTGAGCCAAGCTGCCCTGTAGGCTGGTGATTAACTGGGCTTTGGCTGTTCTGTCCTCAAGCACAGCTTCACACTCCCAATCCTCTGAAGTGAAGATGGAGAAGCACATAAAAGCTTCGGATCCCATTACTGTAAAACGTATCAGAAAAGTGTTGAGCTCGGTAATTACCTTAATCCAACCGCAATAGTTGGTCACAGCACACATGAGATGAGCATCCAGAGTCAGATTTGAACACCCAGTCAACCCGAACAGAATTAGCTTGGCAATAGTGGTCCAGATTTCTTAATTAGTTCTCGGAGACAAGAACATTTAATGTTTGCAAAAGTCAAGTGCAAATTCTACAAGTGACACAATTTGAGAGGGTGCCTTGAGCCTGGGGGGCTGTACCCTGCTGGTGGGGACAGCAGTGAGGGCTACCCTCACTTAGTCCCCTCTCTCAGGGTCTCTTTAAACTTCCACAGACCCACGATAAAAAGTAATGGTATGATTAACTTCATAGTAATAACCCATTGCATTCAAAATACACATTTAACTCTAATTTTCATTGAACTACACAGAAGCTGCAAATATAATGGCCATTCCCAGGCAGCTGACGGCACATTTTAGTGCATTGTAATTGGCTCTCTCGGCTTGTCTTGGGTTAATAAAGGAGATGGGATTCACAGAAAAGCACTGTGGTCACTTAGCAATTGTTTAATTTGTGTAACGCTGCTTTTTGGGTTAGAAAATTATTGTTTTCCAGTAGTGTTAAATATTTATGGGCTGCAATTGAGACACATGGCACAGGGCACGCTCCTGCTAAGCTCACAAATTAATAAGTTTCTGAAAAAAAATGGAAATGCAAAATAGCATTTTGAGTGTAAAAAAACAGCTTCTCAGCTTACAGAACATTTGCATCGCTGAGGTTTTATGTTTTTGCAGAGGATGGACAAATACTTTGGCCCAGTAGAGGTGATCATGACCTTGCTGCCATTTGTGTTGGCCCATCTGTGCAGGGTGGGAGAGATGGGTAAAATCTCGAGCTCTCTGGAGAATCTGCCCTCTCCTTTGATATCTGCAAAAAGACAAAGGTATGACCAGGAATTACCTTCACACGGGGCCAGAACATTCACTGGTGAAAGCTGTCATGTCCTATCAGATGATACTGCCCCAATACAAAGAACGATTTAGAGAGTGTAGCTTCATTAAACAATTAAAAAAAACCCCAACTTGTGGAATTAGACACTTTGAGCAAGAGAGTAAATTCACAGGCAGAAGGAAAAAGGAAAACTTTTAAGATGTGTGTAGAAGAATTAAATTTAATTTGTGTCATCTCTGGTATTTTATTTCCTAGGATTTCCCAGCTTTTATAGAAATGGGGTAAAAATCCAGACCATGGTGTGATGGGCTGTTCTGTGGAGGAGCAGCAGGGAGGTGATGGGGTTGGGGTGGGATTGGGTTGAGATTGGGTGGAGTTGGGTTATGTTGGGTCGGGTTGGCTTGAGTGGGTGTTTGGGTGGGTTTGGGATGGGTTTTGAGTTATGTGGGTTTGGAGTTGTGTAGGTTGCTGGATGAGGGTGGTAAGAAGTCATAGGTTGAAAGGTGGTGCCCAAACCCATCCCTGCAGCAAACACAGTGAGACTGTCCCACCCCCTGTGTGTGCACCTGCTCCATGTCCAGCCCCTCCTGTCCCCTCTGCCCGGCCAGGGGGACTGTCCCACCCCCTGTGTGTGCTCCTGCTCCATGTCCAGCCCTTCCTGTCCCCTCTGCCCGGCCAGGGGGACTGTCCCACCCCCTGTATGTGCCCCTGCTCCGTGTCCAGGCCCTCTGTCCCCTCTGCCCGGTCGGGGGACTCCCCCACCCACACACCCCCAGCTTCCCTCAGCCCCAGCAGTGGGGAAAACACAAGTGTTTGCAGGGCTTCTGCTTCCACCCACAGAGAGGGCTCTGGGTGCCTCAGACCTTCCTCTTTCTACAGCACATCTGGTATTTCCAGAGCTCTGGGGCAGCCCAGGGGAACAAACACCCTGCTGGAGTGAGGGCTGAGGGCAAGCAAAAGGAGATGCTTTATTTTATTCACTGTGTGGGTCAGCAGCTTCTGCCAGAGGGATTTGCAGCATTTGAGCAGGGCCTGGTGGAGGACTTTGGTGCTGCCCACAGGTGCCCACCGTGCCCACACCAGAGTGGGATGGGTGTAGGTGGAGGCTGAGAGCCTCTGAACCACCCCAGTGTGCCCCTGCTCTGTTTTCCAAGTAGGAGCATCCAGCCCCAGCCCTGCAAAGGTCTCTCCATTGCAGTTTGTGCTTCCCTGCTCAAACCCCCCACTCTGCACAGGTTCTGTGAAATGCCACAGCTCCCAGTCGGGCTCCCAGGGATGCTGCAGCTCAGTGGAGCCCGGGGCTCCTGCTCAGTGATGGCCCAGAATTATGACATCTTTTGTCAAAGGCATCTTCCAAAAAACCGCTGCAGTTTCTGATGGAGAAATTAGATTGTCTTTTAAAGTAATATAACAGTGGTGCAATCTTTGCCTCTGTGACCCCTCTCATTTCCTGTGGGGTTGAAGTAGAGGCCTCCAATTTAAAACCTATTATACTCTGGGGATGCTTCCACCCTCTCAGCAACGTGACTGCTGCCCTGTTATTTAACATTTGTTGGGCTTGCTTTGCATCACCTGCTAGTTCAGAGAGGGTGGTGCAGGTCTGCTGCCTTCACTGTACCCTGCCTTGTGCATCCCTCCTGTCAACCATTGCAAATAATCAGCATTTATTGGTTTTAGCAGAAACATGGGTGTACTCAGTTTTCTAGAAGAAAACTAATGGCACCTCAACTTCATTACGAGAGGATGCACAATTTCTCAGTGCTTGATAGAAAGATATCCTTAAGGACTTCTTGATTTGAGGCACGGGCTCTTATGCTGGCTGCCCTGGCTGGGCTGGGGGCTTGGGAGGGGTTTTGGAGATGAGATCAGAGCCTTACACATTCTGCATGGGATGTGGAACCTGGCAGTGCTGTCTCCAGATGTTTTTCCTAACAGTGCAGTCTCCAGATGTTTTTCCCATGGCAGCACCTTCTGTGTCTTGAGCAAGAGGTGAGAAGGGTTCCAAAAAAGTGCCTAAAAATCTCATCAGCTTCCTAATTGGGCCATGTAGATAACGATCCCTTCTCAGGCTGGTGCACGAGGAATGGGCAGTGACTGGGGGCAGGAACTGATCCCTTTGATGATGAGTTTTCCCAATACCTGACACTCTGGCAGCTGTAACACATCCCTGCTTGGCTTCACTCCTCCAGCCCCTGTCCTGTGTGACAAAGGGAGGTGGCAATGTCCTTGGGAGGGGTTGTATGGGACAGAGAGATGGGACCATGTGGACTCACTGTGGCAGGACTGGGACCTGGGATGGAGCCGGAGCTCGTCCCATGGATTCTTCACCCCTGCAGCTGAGGTTTACATTATGTTTTGGCTTCAGGTGATGATACGGCACCAAACAGCAGCGGGGCTGGTGGCACCGTCTCACTCTGGTGGCAGCACCTGACACCTGGACCCTCCTGGCCTTGGCATTCCTGGGTGCCTGCCAGGTACAGTTGTGTTAAACAATTCACAAAGGAAGACTCATGCCCCACAAGTGAGGTCTCTCTAGGAAAATACCCATAGTCATCTGTCAAAGTGCCACTTGTCGTACCAGATCTGCGGCAGCGAGGCGAGAAAGGAGATGTTAATTAATGCTGTGGGGAGGATGGATTTAAATAATGGATAGGAGGAGTGTCCAAGGCGTGCTGTGTTCTCAGGCTCAGCTCTGGTCGTGGAATGGTCTCATGCAGGCTATTCCTTACCAGAAGGATGAGTGGGAATGGGTGTGGGATGGCTCACAAGGAGCCCCATCCCAGGGTCACCTCCCTCTGGGTACCACTGGGGGGCTCGAGGAGGAGTCAGTGAGGGTTTGTGTGGGGTCTGAGGCTCCAAGGACATCCAGCCCCCAGCTGGCCTCCTCCTCTCTGCCCAGGGGCACTGCCAGTGTTGTTTACACTGAGTTAAACTGAGCATCCAAGCTGGACTGAAACAGGCTTTTTGGAGCCTGAAATCATGAGCAGGCACTGAGTTTTGGAGGGACAAGAAAAGGAGGGCTCAGGAGGCAGAGGCTGCCTTGCTGTGCCTCTTCCCTGGGCACATCTGTAGCCGTCACCACTCAACTGCGTTTAGGCTCCTTCTGTCACTGGGAACCTGCTGGTCTGAGCTGTGCAGGGTCAGAGCAGTCGATAGAATATCTCGCAGTGGAGGCCTCACCTCCACAGCTGCAATCACCTGCTCTGCTGCACACACTCTGGGCTTTTGAGAGCTCAGAGACTTCTTCCCCACTGAAATTTCTCATCTTCCTAAGGTGTCCTCAGCTCTCTGGGCTCATTCTATTTCATAGAACCATAGAATCATAGAATCATAGAATCATAGAATCAGTTGGGTTGGAAGAGACCTCCAAGATTATCAAGTCCAATCCTTAATCCAACCCCACTTTGATTGCTAGATCACGGAACTAAGTGCCATGCCCAGTCTCACCTTAAAAACATCCAGGGTGGGAGAATCCACCACCTCCCTGGGCAGGCCATTCCAATGCCTGACTACTCTCTCTGTAAAGAACTTCTTCCTGATATC
>JAOXXN010000102.1:38267162-38290905 GCA_026770055.1 Myrmophylax atrothorax
GGCAAGTGGAACAAGATGAGCTTTAAGGTCCCTCCCAACCCAAGCCATTCTGGGTTTCTATGATTCCATGATATCTACCCAGATAAGCTTGACCTCATTGCTAACCAGGAGCAGACTCACGAGGAGTCAGTGCTGGTACAATTGGGGTGGGCATCAGCAGGGCAGGGGATGTGGGTCTCTGGGGAGGGTTGGTCCCAGGGTGGGAGGGGACATTCCTTGTCTCCCACAGCAGATGGAGGTTTA
This sequence comes from Myrmophylax atrothorax, assembly GCA_026770055.1. Classification (NCBI taxonomy): domain Eukaryota; kingdom Metazoa; phylum Chordata; class Aves; order Passeriformes; family Thamnophilidae; genus Myrmophylax; species Myrmophylax atrothorax. The sequence continues at coordinate 38,267,406 of JAOXXN010000102.1, forward strand.
TGGGACAATCTCCTGTCACATGGGCAGGAGCCAGGTCAAGGCAGAACCCCTGAGTCCAGGGCTCTGAGACCTATGGGGCACCGTCATGTCCAGGCCTACACAATGTTAAGAGGTGCCAGGGAATCTGGAGTGGGGCAGCAGCAAACCCACGGCCAGGGCAGGTGCCAGTAGCAGCTCCGGGTGCTTCCACACTGCCACTGCCCCTGGGAGGGACACCGGCTTCTGGGTGGGAATGAGCCGTGTGCCCACCACCATCACCTGGATGGATTGGGCTGGGATTGACTTTTCCTCATTTCTTTGGCTGTTTTGCTTCTCTTCCTTCATCCTTCTTTCCCCCCTGCTCAGCTGCAGTGCTCAGCAGTCCCACAGCTCTTTGCCAGCTGTGCAGTCAGGCTGCAGGGGAGGATTCCTCCCCCAGATACCCAACCTGAATTTATACACTCCAACAAAATAAGTTTTAATTGAGCAGGTTTGGGAAAGGGACAGCAAAGCTGATATAATGTAGTGCTGTTGGTTGGCACAGGGACAGTGTCCTCCTGGTCTAAAGCCACACACATGTGGGATAGGAGGGAACCACAGAACCCCAGAGTGGCTGGAGCTGGAAGGGACCTTAAAGCTCATCTTGTTCCACTCCCTGCTATGGCCAAGGACACCTTCCACTAGCCCAGGTTGCTCCAAGCCCCATCCAGCCTGGCCTTGGACACTTCCAAGGATGGGGAGAGTCTCCCAAATGTCATTGTGAAATGTGTCCAAACCCAAACCCCACTGGCTCCCGCAGCCTAGACTGAACAGCAAAGCTGCTGCTGATCAGTGTTCACCTTCCTGCTCCTCCCTGCTGCTCCCAACACCCACATGGGACATGACCATTGCAGGGAAAGTGGGTTTTGCCCTTTCCCTGGGCAGCACAAGGCGGATGTTGAGGTTCTGCTGCCCCCAGACTGCCCCTGCCATGGTTCTGCAGCCAGAGAGGCACCTGGCCAGAACGCACCGGGCAGAGGTGACTCTGCTATGCAAGGGATGACCAAAACCCTTCGGCAGGATGAAGAATAAGAAAAAATGGATGGGAAATCTTGTCCTTTGTGATCCCCAGCCCTATTTATGGACTCGGTGAGCCCCTGGCGGGCACAGCCGCAGGGACGCGCTGCTCCTGCCCGGGGGCACCTCGGCAGCAGCGAACAGCTCACCAGAGGGAAGGTGTCACATTCACTGATTCATCAGCTCTTCCCGCGCCGGCAGCGCTACCTGTGCCATCTGTGTTGAGCACTTACGGGGAAGCCTCTCGGCAACTGCCATACAAATCAGGGGCACCGCCAAGGTCACGCTGAAGGGAATTTCGGGACACGGGGAAGATGTTCGGCGGGGCGGCCGGGAGCGAGAGCAGCATCCCCGCGCGGGTCCCGCCGCAGCCGCGGCTGCTCCGCCCCAGCCTCCAGCAGCCCGGGCCCCGCTGGGAAATGTGTATTATGCCTGGGTTAATTTACTGATTAATCTCTAGTCAGTGGTTTGTGCTTTCCCCAGATGGCCAATTAAAATTTACAACTGGCAGAGCAGTGCCCTGTTGGCAGCCTGTGCGGGGCCGCCAGCGCAGGCAGCAGCAGAAGGCAAGGGCCCACTGCTGCCTTTTTTCCCTCTGCTGGCTTTAATCAGAGGGGAGAGGGGCTCTGCCCCATCACGGGGCACAGGGATGGGGATGGAGACCCTCCTCCTCCCCACCTGCACTCCACCTGATGACCACACCACCCCCTCCCCGCCAGTGTGGGCAACATCTACAGCTGTTGGCAGAAATTAAAGTGATGCCTGTGAAGGGGACACTGTGATACCTATAAAAGATAAGATAATTTTCAGCAATTACAGGAAAAACCCACAGAATTTTGTCCTTAGACAAGGGAGTTGCCTGGGCTGGAAAACTACAAAGCAAATTAAAAATCAAACCTATCTCATTTCCTGAAGAGGCCAAACACAGCAATGATGATTGTAGACTCCCAGAATCCCAGTATGGTTTGGTTGGGTTAGAGCCCATCTTGTTCCCATGTGCAGGGACACCTCCCACCAGCCCAGGTGGCTCCAACCTGGCCTTGGACACTCCCAGGGATCCAGGGGCAGCCACAGCTTCTCTGACCAACCTGTGCCAGGGCCTCACCACTCTCATAGTAAAATTTTTTTTCTGAATATCTATCTAAACCTCCCCTCTTTTAGTTTGAAGCCATTCCCCCCTGTCCTGTCACTCCAGGTCCTTGTAGAATGTTGTGCACCAACACAACTTGCTTTTTTCAACAACTGTCCTTATAAGTTCCGACAACACTCTGAGAAATACAGAGGGAAAATAAACTGGGAAAAACACACTTCCACAGGCACTCCCAGAAGATGTGGCCATTCTCTGGTTCAGAGCAAAATTTCCCTGCTCCTGCTTCTTTTTTTTTTAAAGAAGCCTTCATGAATATTGATGGTAAACATAATAACTGCAATACTCAGGAGTATAGTCAACCCGTGCTGTACAATTCACATAATTCCCCTTAAATTAACGGAGTCCCGCGTGTGCCTGGCACAGCCTGCACCCCCCGGTGTGATGCTGGGCAGCTCCGGGGGCACCAACCCAGCATCCCACCCCCTCTTCTGGCAGGACAGCTCAGGGTCAAGCCCCAGTGGGTGCTCTTTTCCTCTTATTTTTAAGGCTGAAGGCAGCTGGTTGGACTGCACAGACCTGCACAACCAGTGCATTGGGTGACAAATGCACTGGAGTTAAATCCAATGCTGGTTCAGTTTATAAATTCCCAAGGGATCATCCTGACGCCCTCAGCCTTCAGCACCCCCAGCACAGAGGAAGCTGCAGCTGCAGACCTGGGGAGCAGCTCAGACACTGCTCCCTGCAGGGCTCCCATGGACTGGGGGGGCTCTGGCAAAGGGACAACATCACAACACCCAATTGCAGAGTGGTTCAAGGACACATGGATGTCGAGAGAGAAATAATAATAAGACCCAAAAAAAGGAACTGAAATTCCAAAGGCATCTTTGTTTAGCAGAGCATCCCTCGTAATGTCCCATGGCATATAGTGGGACCAGCATCACTTCAAAAGCTGAAATTGCTGAGCAAGTCACTCGATACTCCTCCAGGGAGAAAAAACCTGCACTGGCCAGGGTGACAGAGTGCTGGACACAATAGCTCTGATTTCTGGGGCTGGGAGTTCCTCTGGCTCAGAGAGGAGCAAGGCTCCCAATACCCCAGCTTGTGTTCTTCAAGCAGCTCCCTCTCCCAGGAGAGGCACAGCTTCTGCCCACCACAGCCACACCAACCACAGCCTGTGCAGGGATGGTTGGACACATCCCTTGGTATCCCAGCCATGAGAGGGATGTGCTCATGTCTCTGGGCCTTCCCAATCACTACCTGGCCCTGCTGTGCAGATGGATCACAGGACACAGCACATGACCAGATGTGTCCATCACACACAGCCCTGGAGTGAGCGACTCCAGCTCCCACACCCCTAATTCATGTCACCACACCTGTTCCAGAGCCCTCTGAAGCCTCTGGAGGATGTCCATAGGGTTTGGGGTGCTTGAATTCCTCTCTTGGCATCCAGACAATGGGCTCTTTGTGGGGCAGGTGGGATGGCAGGGGTCCCCCAGGGCTCCTGCTCTGTTCACAGCAACCCCCAGCCCCAGGTTGCAGGTGGGGCTGTGCCAGGCAGGCAGGGATGGGGGTACTGCTGGTTGTTGTATCACAGGGAAAGGGATGGTGATGCCACCAAATCCAGGTGTGCTGCTGCTCCACAGGGTCTGCCCAAGAGACCTATTCCCCCTTCCAATGCAGCTTTCTGGAAGCTGTGTGTGCAGGATTCCTGAGAAACTAAAGCACCAGGGCTGAGCAGAAGTGTCCAGACAGGGCATGAAAATATTTACATTTTCAGAGAGCTTTGCTCAGAAAGGGAAAGAAATCTTGCCTGACACAGCCTGGTTCTGCCAGAGGAGCCAACCAGGCTGTGGCACTATGGGGCTGCTGCATCCCCACAGCCCACCCAGCTCCATCCCAGAGCCAGACCTGCTCTGGGTCCAGTCCAATTTGGGAATCACAAGGTGTTGGGGCTTTTCTCTTTTTTTTATGGTTAAAAAAGATCCGCATTTTGGAACAATCCCACACATGTTAACAGCATGACCTGCATGGTTCCTGTCAACAGAGCCAGACTGGTGATCTTTAAAAGGAGATTTTCTCTGGGTGAAGGACAAACATGACATTAGAGTCATCAAACTCCCCATCTGACAAGGACATATAAATTGTAAATGCTCGGGGGCACTGAGATCAGCCTGTCTCTCTTCCAGGCGTATTTCCATCGGTGTGAGGAACTGCTGGATATTGTCTGCTCCTCGTGCCATGTGCCACCAGCAGGGACAGGCAGTGGTGGTGGCATGGTGGCTGTGGTGTACTGCTGCCCACCGGTGCCTGTGCCCACAGGGCACTGAGTGACAGGTGAGGGACAAGGGGAGGGGGAAGGGCAGCAGCTGTGAATGGTCACAGAGCTGATACCTTGGTCCTGTGGCCACTTCTGTGGGTTAAGCACCACTCCCAGATCAACCCTGTCTTGGTGTGGAACATGGGGGTGAGCCCATGGGGCAAGGCAGGGACTGACCTCCAGCACTAAGGGGGGGACAGTGGCCAGTTCCTCAGGACTTGGGGTCACCAGCTCTTGCTGCCAGGGCTGGAGCATCAGACATTGCCATTCCTCTTACCACGGGTCCTCCCCTGGCCAGTGGGAAAAACAAGGGGAGCAGAAAGTGTTCCCCAGGGGTGATGGGGAGGCTGAGGGTCCTGGGTGGCCCTGGTATCACCACCCCCTGCTCTGGCCAAGTGTGGCATCCTCAGGCATAGAGGGGAACAACAGTGTTTTGGGTTCATCCTACATATGGACAGCAGAAACCAACACAGTGGCACCAGCGGTGGACAGAAGGTGACAGCACTAAAGGGGTGCCAGCAGAGGCGCCCAAGATGCTCTGACTGGTGAGGCAGGATGAGTCCTGCCCAGATTCCTGTCCCCTCAGGGACACGGTCAAGAGCAGCAGGCAAGGGCAACAGCCAAGGCAAGTGTAAAAAAATAAAAGCCAGGACTACATGTAAAAGCCCCCAGGAGTGCAGGCAGGGTCAGGAAAACAGGCACACCCTGCTCTTACTGCCCTACTATAAATCTGGGACCCTCACTGGATTTATCCCACCTGAGCATGAGCCTGACTGAGATGGATTTAGTCCTTGAACTGTAATTAAAAATGAGAATGAGACGAATGCATAGTCCATGTGCTCATGCAGATGAAGGACCCACCTCCATCCTGCTCTGCTGGGAGCCACTGCCCAGGGGTGGAACATCAGCTGCACAACTGCAGAAATTCAGTGAAGCCTGATCTTTAGGGAAACCCCTGCATGTGTCTCCTTCAGCGACTGGTGATGCTCCCAAGTGCTGCTGCAGGAGTTTGGATACCACCCCTCACTGTATGTGAGCTCTGGGCAGCCCCCTGAGGCCCCCAGGGGTGGCTGTGGCTGCAGAAGAGCTGGTGGGTGGATGGTGACACAAGCAAAAATCAAAGCCCATTTCTTCCCTTGCATGTTGTTCATGTGCTCAGCAAACCCAGGCACTTCCCCACGATTCTGGGAAGGGGAAGCTAAGGAAGATGACTTTTCAGCATTAGAGGCTTTACCACGGTATCACTGAACCAATTGGGCTGGAAAATCCCTCTAAGAACAACGAGACCAAGCTTCAACTCAGGACCACCAAGTTCACCACTAAACCAGGTCCTCAAGTGCCACATCTCCATGGCTGTTAAGTAAAACCTGCACCCTCTTTCTGTGCCTCAGTTTCCTCACCTGTAACATCAGTTTATTGGTGTCTATTGTTTATCCATGTACCATTAATTACCCATGTTTGCAGTCCATTTGGTTTGGAAAGACACAGCTGGAAGATGCTGGAGGTTGGCAGCATCTCTGCCCAGCCAGCTCTGTCCAACACTGAACAGCCCTGGCACCCATGGGAGTCCAGCTGGGCTTGATCTGTGGGCACAGGATTAATCAGTCCTTGCCTGGGATAAAAAGAGGAATCAGCTAAGGACCGAAGAGGAACTGGGACACCAAAAGTCTGATTATCCTGTTTGCATTCAGGGTAAACTGAGGCACCAAGCAGGGCACAGGGTCCCTTTCCATGAAAAATGTCACCCCAGCCATGCAAGTTGGGTGTTGGTGAGGGGGAGTCAGGCCCTGGCACCCACAGAGCCAGCAAATGTCTTCATCTGCCATGTGCAAGCCATAAAAGGGTTCAGAAAATACTATAGAATTTACAGCCTCAAAAGGAAAAAAAAGGTATAAAGTGTCACTTCTATATAAAAATGTTCCTGCCATCTTCAACATATGCAACTCTCCTTGCAGAGAGGTATATGCATCATATGTAAGTCTTGTAAATATCTCATATATTTTATATATATATACACACACACATATATGGATCTTATACATTATTATTATAATATTATATATATACACAAATATGTACTTTGTTTCTATACTATTATTTACACAGGTACATACATATATATGTGTGCAGGTATTTTCTAAGGAATCAGAAGGAAGACCATCACATTGTACCTTTTCCCAGCCCTGGCCCCTTATCAATGCTACTCACATTTAATTAGTAGACATTTCTCCTCCCTGAGCATATTTACTTGAATTCCTTGTTCCTACGGCAACCCAGCCAGCACTTGGAGCAGCCCAGCCCAGCCTAGACCAGGAATGGAGATTAACAAGCAGCCTCAACATTAAGATTATACAGCAAAGCCCGAGCTTGGGGAGGGCAGCCTTACAAAGCGGTCTCAGCCATGACTCTTATTCCAAGGAGCCCATTTAAAGCAGATTTGTGTTTGTTCAGGGGTACCTGCAGTATCCAGGCTGGGGGAGACGGCTCCTTCAGCCCTTAATTCTCAGTAATTTGCCATCAGCTCAGGGAAAGATGTCTATTTATCTATTTATTTATTTATTTCTATTAATTGCTCCCCATTTTTATTTTAAAACACCCACTGCAGGAGTAGCTACACAACACCCAAACCATCCCCGCCCCCCAGTGCTTTCATTGCTAATGCAGCTGTAGGTTTAAAGCACACAAAATACTCAAATTTCCTGATGGTGTTGCAGGTGCTAAAACAGAAAATATCCCTTAAGAGAGGACACAAACATTTCCACTTTTATGGACATTCTCATTTAGGATTTCCTCACCCGGTATCGGCACTGAAGGCAGATGTTAGAAAGCTGATTTGAGATAAATATCCAAAAATTCTTCTCTTTTTAATTTATAAATATCTCTTATTTTTAGAAGAAAATTCAAAATAATTTAAATAAAGAAGGGACACATGTAAGTTACAGCAAGAGGCATCTAATCTAAACATTTTATAAAGCTTAGAGGATCATGAAGCTTTTCAAGGAAAAGCACAATCCAAATGCTCTCACACCTTCTATTTTTAACCCAGTTTGCACAGTTTAACCCCAGAACATACAACTGTGTTCAAAAGCAGCTACAAAGTGTTTAAAAAAAATAAAATACATAAAATAAATAAAACTAGTAGTGTGGTACCAACCACTGTGAAGCATTAATTTTTACAGATCCCCAAACCGCATTATGGATTTGGAGATGAAACGTGTGCCTGTCCTTGCAGGGAAAGTTCAGGTGTTCCAGGGAAGGTCTTGGGGTGAGGACACAGCGCTGGGGGCTCTGGGTGAGCTGGGCAGGGATGGGGTGAGACCCCCTGGGGCAGCATCACCACGGGGGCTCCAGCTGCAGCAACAAGTCCAGCACAGGAGCCTGAGCAGGGCTGGCTCTGTCTTCAGTCTCAGGTGAATATTTCAGTGCCAATCCTTTGGTTTGGAGTTCAAGCCAGACTTTTACTGGGCTGAGCTTCCCCTCCTCACCCTCTGCCTGGTCCCCTCAGCATCGTCCTGGAGCTGCTCGCACTTGGACGATGCTGTAGGGGCATCCACAGAGCTCAGAGCCAGCAACACCCCTGGGCAGGGCATTGCCTGTATTTGCCCTCATAATGCCATGAGTTTGGAGCCCCAAAATCATCACTTTTACAAAATAACTCTGGGGTGCAATCAGCCACTACACTCTCTGCAGCCTTTTTGCTGCCTTGACTGCGAAGTGAGGGGTGAGAAGAGATGGTATTTTTATGCATTATTTCCTCCTTCCTGAGCTTCAGCTTCCCCACAGATATTGGCCAGCACAGGAATTAATTAATCTCAGCAACCACGGAGTGGGGCAGGTCCTGCAGCAGAGCCCACCCTGAACCCCACAATCCAGGATGTGCTCCCGGGCTTGTTCCAAGTGCCTTTTAATACCAAAGAACACAACAACTTAAATGCCATCCCCTGGTTTTATGAAAAAGCAATATAGGAGAGTAAATAGGGCAAATACCAACAAGGCAGGACACGCGAGTCGAATCGAACAATAAATTCAAATAATATCACTAAATGGAAGAGCCAGGCGGTGTCTGAGAGCTCCCTCCTCTCCACGACTTTTCTGGAGAGCCGAGCACATGGAATAACCCATTCTCCTTGCCCATTAACAACAACAATCAAGGCTGGATTAAACCTCTTCAAGTAATTCTCCAAGTAGAGATAAAGCATAAAAGAGAGAGAGAAAAAAAAATCCAGCATATCCTTTTGCTGCTGGTAATAAGCTTACGTCTGGAACAGACTTGTTAAATAATTAGAGTTAAATTACCTCCTCTCCTACCACTGTCTTTCCCGGCTTCTCCTCTCTAAGTTATGGTTTAATGGAGAGGGATCAATGTGGGAATGCAGGGGAGAAGAGGGTGGCACCTCACTCGGGGCAGTGGAGTGTCCCACTCCCGCACTGGTGATTCAGGGTCCCTGGGGACCCGGAGCAGCCCTGGATCCCAGAGCCCACCACCCTACAGATGCACCTCCTCCATGCCCTGGCCCCACACACACCCCAGGACCTGCCAGAGCCCCAGCCCAGGTCCCCACTCAGAAACAGAAGGCACAAAAAAGGAATTGAGATTTGCAGATCTGATAATGAGCCAGTTAATGACATAAATGATACCTCAAGAACCTCACTAAACCATCCAGGTCCTACAATTTAATCTGTAATAAATACTCCTGCATCATTGCGAGATGGCTGCTCATAATGGCAAATGAAATATGCTGGTATGATAGGTACAATAAATCTGGATTTTCCTATGGTTCCCTCAGGCTAGAACAATATGTAACCAGAGTGCGCACTGTCAGGATGAGCAGATCTCAAAGCCATCATAAAATCTAAATGGGGACTAATTAGGAGGCCCTTCCCTTCTAGAGTTACTATTTCTATTGACATTTTCCATGCATGAGCCCCTCCATAACATCATAAGTCACCAAGATAAGAACTCCCTAGATTATAGGGAAAAAGCTTTAATGGAGAAGTTGAACTCAAAGGCGATGCATAAATTTTCCTTCTGATACCCCAGGAAGTCTGTGCTCAGTACTTTCTTTACAAACTTTCCTCCCCAGTGCCGGTGCTGCTCTGGCTGGCCCCATTCCTGCTCCTGCCTTTTCCTGGGGACTGGCACCTTGGCGTGTGGCATGGGGGGAACCAAGCACCCCAAGCCCAGCCCCCAGGAAGGCATCACTCTCTCCACACCCCAGTGCTTGCTGGAGGGTGAGGGGTCAGTAAGCCCCCAGGCCCTGGGGCACAGGGGCAGCGAACCCTACGGCTCTATGAGTGTCCATAGGTGGCCTCCATAGCCCCAAGGGACAAGGACAGCTTGGCATGGGATGGGGCACCATGGGGTGCCAGGGCTTGGGGCAAAATGTCAGGGGGGAAAATGGAATTCACAGAGTCAGGGTGTTCCATGGCCATGTGATGGGCTGCAGGGGTCATGCCTGGGGCCACAGGAAAGGGGGAGTGGACCGGTCTGCAGGGCAAAGCCCCGGGACATGCAGCCCCCCAGAGGGGAGGGAGGGTGTGCACCAGTGCAAGAGCATCCCGGTACCCTGTGGGCATCCTGCTCACCCCGCTGTGGTCACCACACCCACCCAAACCAGGTTTCTGCAGAGCCACTGGGCACTGACCATGGCAGGGAGTGTCTCCACAGGTCTCCCTGTGCCCGAGCACGCGGGTTACAGGGTGAAGGGCACTGCAGAACCAGCCCCCCACGGGGCAGGCAATGCCTCTGACTGTGCTGGGACACAAACAGCTCCAGTGCCCCATCCCCTTCCACTGCCCGTGGGGGACTCAGTGCCTGGGCTGCTCCTGGCTGAGCACAGAGCAGGATTTATTGCCTGCTGGCAGCAGCCTGCACATTCCATGGCCCTATCACACTCCCCCGGTGACTTCCCTTGTGGGTCTGTGCACATGCCTGGCTGCAAAGCATTGGGCATGGAGCAAATCCTGCCTCCTGGATGAATCCCCTCCGGTCCAGCCTCCAGACATGGGATTTAGGAACTGTCCTGCCATTGTCATCATGGAATCACAGAATATTAGAGTTGCAGAATCCCAGAATCCCAGATTGGTTTGGGTTGGAAGGGACCTTAAAGCTCATCCCATTCCAACCCTCTGCCTTGGGGAGGGACACCTTCTACTGGACCATGTGCCATGTCATGCTGTGCCATACCTTGCCATGCCATGCCATGCCATGCCAATGGGAACACAACCATTCCCAGTGGCACCAGGCAGGAGCTGCACCCACACTCACCCCTAGCAGTGAATCCCCAGCTTTGCCCCGTCCATGTCACTCCACCAGCTCCCTCAGTGAACACCATGGACCAGCCTGGTTCATCCACCCACACACACATTTACCCCACACCACTGGGTGCCTGGTGGAGCCCAGTGTGGGCTGGCTGGGATTTGGTACCAGCTCCTGTGATCCAGCTGCTCTGGGGGGACACAGGAGCATTCCCTAAGGATGACCAAGGGCACTTCTAGAGACCTCAGGCTTTGTAGGCTCTCTGTCATCCAGGGTTTCATCTCTTCTCTGTCAAAGCTGGTGTTGAATTGTTTAACATGAAGCCCCATTCTCCTCCTCCCCCCACAGCTGCAGGGCCACTCATCCTTGCTGGTGTGGCCCAGGGGTGCCAGGAGCTGGACTCAATGAGCCTTGTGGGCCCCTTCCAACTCAGGATATTCCATGTTTCTAGGATTTATGGGCCACACAGTTGGGACAGATGTCCTGAACACTCACCCTCTGGGTGCTGGGCAGAACCCAACCCCTTGGAGGGCAGTGGGGAGGGGTGGTGGGACCCCTGGCACTGTTCCAGCACCACCTGGCTGCTGGCCCTGGGACTGGGAGGTGTCACCCTCTGCCCTGCTCAGGCTGCCCAGTTACACCCAACCTGATGCTTCTCTGTGCTGGGGCACCAGAATGGGAATGTTCTGCTCAAGGCTGTCCATCTCTGCAAACTGGAATTGCCTACTGGAAGGTGTCCCTGCCCATGGCAGGGGTGGAACGAGATGAGCTTTAAGGTTCCTTCCAACCCCAGCCATTCTGGAATTCTATGACTTCTTGAAATTGGGGGAAAAGATGGGAGAGTATGATGTGTGACAAGCATGTCACCAGTGACTTCCTCTTTTGTAATCTTAGTAAATACATTTAAAAAAAAATGTATGCACTTTTGCAAATATTTTCTTCCTTGCTTACATTAGAAAATACAGAGAGGAGAAACTGTAGCAAGGGCACCTGCATTGTATGGAACACATAATGGCTCCTGCCAATGATGACATTTATCCTTACTCGTTAGGGAAGACCTAATGACTGAAAGGAACAGGTCCCTCCTCGCTCCTGAAGAATAACTTCATAAAGTACTCACAAATGGAGGGGTTCAGGATTAACACTCCCACTGTTGGACCCAGCAATCCCTTGTCTTTCCATGCTTTTGGTGATCCAAGGCAAGGAGCCAGCCTGGAGTGGTGGGACCAAAATTCAACAGAAACTTCAACTTGATCCAAATGCCAGAGTTTTCACATGTGATTATCTTTGATCTTCAAATGCACATTATATTCTTGAAAATTACTGACGTAGGTAAACAAGCATTTCCCCAACAACAGCATTCCTGGAGGATGAGTCTAAATACCCTTTCCTCAACTTTGTGTTTGCACAGAGTTCTACAGGGGAAATGAGCCTTCGGAGAATTATTAGAGGGCAAACGAGAAGCAGCCAAGTTTATGAAAAACCAGCACACGAATGACTGAGAGGATAGAGATCTATATCCTAAGTCAACTCCAGCTCCAGCTCATTTTTTTGAAGGAGCAGCAATGGCAGGTGTGATTTACTCTGTATTTTCTAGCAGGATGATGTTGAGGAGTGGACTCCTCTGTTCCCCAAAAGTAACTCACCAAGGCCCTCTCTGCTCCCAGTAACAGCCAGAATGGAGAGGAGAGGTGACCACTGGCTGTGGCACATCAAAGGCCCCAGCATGGGTAGAACCCAAGCCTTCATTTCCCTGTGCTGCACCTCCCTGTGCTCTCACCATCCCTTTCCCCCCTTCTACAGGGGATAGAATCATGGATGAAATTTGGTATAAAATCTGCATGGTGCTTGCACACCTGTATGTGCCACAGCAGCAGCAGCTGCTGTAGGACGCCATCACCTTCCTCCTCCTCCTCTACTCAGCCAGCTCACCCTCCCTGCCCCTCAGCATCCTGGCACAGCCATGGCAATAAATGCAGTCCCATCCACACCTCACCTCAGGGTCTTTAGGAGATTCTCCAAGAGCTGCATTTGGAATTGCAGTCAAGATTTCCTTGGCAGAGCCATTTTCCCAAAGTTACACTCTGGTACTCTGCAATGCCAGTGTATAAATATCAAACACCCACCAGCTCTCCATTGAAAGGATGGGAATTCAGGGAAATAGAGACTAAATACATAAAGAATTTAATTTAGCACCTATTCTAGATCAGTTGGGTTTAAACGGATCCAGAAACCCTCATCTTGAAGATGCAGGGAGGAGCAGCAGTATTTTGTACAGCAGGATCCCTGGAGCTGCAGTGGGACTGCTCAGGCCTTTTATTCCAAATATTCCCATCAAGGGCTCAGGCTGTGCAAATGAGGGTGAGTGGGTGGGTTTGTTCAGTGGGAGAAACTAATTCAAACCCAGAAAAATCAATAGGAAAATTCATGAGCATCTCTCCCCCCAGTCATTTGCTTCTGCTTTTTCCATAGTTGCTTCTGAGGTTAGCATGGCACTGTGGCCACCTGCTCCTCAGGCACTTGGGCACAGGGCCAGGCACTTGGGCTGGCCCATGGGGGCAATGCCCCAGGACTATGCCTGGCACCACTGCCCACCAGAGATGTGCCAAGACACACACCTGGCACTGCTGCCCACCAGGGATGTGCCAGGACACACACCTGGCACTACTGCCCACCAGGGATGTGCCAGGACACACACCTGGCACCGCTGCCCACCACGGATGTGCCAAGACACACTCCCAGCACCACTTCCCACCAGGGAGGCTCTGGGATTGTGCCTGGCACCGCTGCCCACCAGGGATCTGCCAGGACCTGCTGCACCTGGCACTGCTGCACACCTGCTTTGTACCCCAAGAGCACTGCCTTTAAGGTAAGCCTAAAACCCCAAAATTCTGGTGAAAACACTGGTGGAATTTCTTGTTGTCACCCTTGAATGTGCGTGATGTTGGCAAAGGCCCCAGTGATTTCCAAAGGTTCCTGCTTGAGCATCCTCCCAGCTTGCCCCACTCCTCGAGGAGGCACCTCTGCTCCTGACTGAATCCCAGCTGGACATGGCTAAGGAAGAATGATTTATCAACAGATATAAATCAAACTGACTGTTTAGCAGCGCTGATTAGCTGGAGATGAGAACTTCTGGAACACGGCTGCATCCAAACATGACAGCCCTGCATCTGCGGCACCGCACATCTCATTTAGTCACTGCTCCCGTCTGCATGTGCCCTTTCAGCCCTCCAAAGAGTCAGAAATTGGGAAGAGAAGGTTTTTATCTCATAATAAGGATAATCCTATTTCATATGCAACAAATCTACCATCCTGCCAGTGCAATTTAGGATCGCATCATTGGACACAGGCAATGTATCAGCACAGTGCCCACATCATAGCTGGCACGTGCCAGGGTGGGTGCCAGCCTTTGCAGGGTTACCTGGCATCCTTCCCCATCCTTCCTAGAAGTTAATAAACAATTGTACTGGGTGTACAGTGGCAGAAAGAAAGAAAGAGGAGAGCAGGAATGCCAAAAGCACAGAGCAGTGTTTGAGTGAACAGCACAGAGCTGGCACAAGATCCCCAGCCACAGTTTGGGGGCCCAGCCACAGTGACCCATCACCTGGTGTTGTGCAGCACCTGGAGCAGCAGCTGCTGGATCCCTGCACACCGTGGGAGCTCTGGGCAGGAGGACACTGTCTCTGGGGCTTGGGGCCACTTTGTGCCCAATAATGTGCCACTCAGTTGCCTCAAGTGGGGATGCAGAGTTGCTGAGCAATTTGCTGCTGCTCACTCAGCTGGAGTACTGGGGAGTGGGCAAAGCTTTGTCAGGAGCAGCACCGTTATTATTATTATTATGACTATTTAAAGAGCATCCCAGATGTGTGTGGCACTTAACAGACAAAAGTAATGGAGGGGCCTTGCCCCCTGAAGCTGAAATAGCACAAGCCCATCCCTAGACAACAATGAGATGGCTGAGGAGAGACGGAGCGAGGCGGCTCAGGAAAGAGCAGGGGCTGCACCTGCTCTCACCTCTGCTCCTGCACTGATCTGCTCCAGCTGCTCCCACAGGGAGTGCCTACCCCTGATTTTCACTAAGCATCCATTGGCAAGGACAGGAGAGGGGGTTGAATTATTTTATATCTCTCTCTAGAGCTGAAGATGGTGGGGATGGAGGAGACAGATGATCAGCAGTGACCCAGAGGGGGAATGGCTTCTCACTGCCAGAGGGCAGGGTTAGATGGGATACTGGGGAGGAAATCTTCCCTGTGAGTGTGGGGAGGCCCTGGCACAGGTTGGCCAAAGAAGCTGTGGCTGCCCCATTCCTGGAAGTGTCCCAGGCCAGGTCGGACGGGGCTTGGAGTAACCTGGGATAGTGGAAGGTGTCCCTGCCCAAGGCAGGGGGTGGAACTGGATGATCTTTAGGGCCCTTCCAACCCAAACTAGTCTGGGGTTCTATGAAGTTGCCCTTTTAAGATGTGTCTGGTGGGGATGGGGGCGAGCAGAGGCAAGAGCTCTAGAAGCCCACCCAGGGTAAGCACATCCTACAATATTCTCAGGATGCACACTGGCTTTGCCCTGTCTGAGGCCACACAGTTGCTGTACAGGCACCTCTCTACACCAGGACCACACATACCTTGGTGGTGTCAGAGCAGTTGGGGTGGCAGCACCTGCTTTGTGCAGCCCCAGGATTAGGACCCAAAAATCCAGTGCAAGCCTGGAGCACATGTGAGGTAGGAGAAAGCTTCCTATAGCTTTTAACAAGTTCTGGATCAGGTGCCAGGTCATTCTGGTGCTGTTTTGTGAAATTACTTAGATTTATGTACAGCTATTTAATAACAGCCTGGAAAAAAAAAGCGCCCTGCCCCTGCTCAGCTCCATGTAATGGTGTCACTGCTGCTCAGCTCACCCAAAGATTCTAATTTTTTATCTTGTTCGGGTTTTTGCCTTTGCACTGATTATTTTTTTCTAATTTGGTGATCTCAGCGAGATGTTTGGGATGCACTTGACAGAGCGTAATATATCACCTGTCGAGAGATCCCGGCCTTAAAAAAGTGGGAAAATTACTGGTATAATTGCGGAGTAAACACTTGTCTGGGGAAGGGGAACTCCTTGGAGCTGGGGGGCTCCAGGAGTTGTTTCCTCCACTGGTGCAGGTCCAGCCAGTGCCGGGTGCTGACGGGAGCCCAGTATGGAGACACCAAACCTGGGCTGCCCCAGGGCTCCGAGATGCTCCATAGCTGATTGTTTTAATACCAAAGTGACACCAAAGGGGGTCAAGTAAATAAATATGCATGCCTCACCAGTGCAAAATAATAAAATTCCAATGTGTGCAAGCCTGCTTGTTGAACATATGTTTGCAGCACGGCTAAGCCATCTGGCTCAATGTCAAGCATTTACACCAACTGCAGTCTTACACTACCTGACAGCAGAAAAGCTTTATTCCCCTGGTGTTTGGGCACAAATGGAGAAATATTATTGAAATGATTATCTGCATCAAGACTCAGATTTGGTTTGACATTTAGCTGGCTCTGTTTAATCCAAAGGGTTGTCTGAATGAATAAAGAGAAGGGTTCCTCCAGAAGATGCTGCGAGCAGCCAGGGAAAGCCAAATGATTAATGAGACTGAGAGGCTGGGTGGACCCTGCCCACCTTCACCCAGACCTCGGTGCCAAGAACTGCATGGGAAAGCAGGCTGAGGCTCCTGGAGCTTGTCAGAGGATGCTCATGGCTGAGGGGGCTCTATTTTTGGACCTTGAGAAAACAAAAGAAATCAGTACATTGCTCCTGGAAAGGTCTGTGTCCCAATTAAAAGCAATCCCTCAGAGTCACAAGTCACCACCGTGCCCGGTGAGCAGGACGTGCTCGGAGCCCGACACGGCGGAGATGGGACATGCCTGGGCTGGGGGAGCCCCCTCCTCCTGCACCCCCACCCTGGCACAGAAGGTTGAGGCACCTTCATCCCAAAGATAAGCCCTTTCTACAGCCAAGTCTCCTCTAACACAGCAGTGAAGGGAAAAACAGCCCACAGAGCTTGGGGTGAGCTGACAGGAGCCAAGTGGGAGCAGGAGTTGTTTGAACTCCCAGGGTTGCTGAAGGCTCGGTCTGACAGAGACAAATTCATCCCAGAAATCAGACATACTGTGTTTTAAAATAAAATGGGATGGAGCTGCCAGGCAGAAGCTCCAAGAAGCATCATGGTCCAGAAAATCACTCGCTGAGAGCACCAAAGGGCAGCCTCTTCCCCTGCCACAGCAGAACAGCCTGCCCCGGGTTTTTCCTCTTTTCCTTTATAACTCCATTTCTGATTGTTGATTTGGATTTAAAATTAATTTGGTGATTTGAGTTTAATAAGAATGTGAGACATGATTTCCTTCTCACTCTTACTTTTAATTAACTTTTTAATTGAGATTTAAATGAATTCTAATGAACAGAATTGGTAGCCTAATTGATTTGTTGCAGCAGCGTGGGGAGGGATCAGGATGCCAGCAGCATTTTGATATATTACTCCGGGATGCCACACAGTTTACAGGTTAATTTTTTGGCACAAGTTACTTAATGGCAGCAGAAAACAATAATTTACTTTGGACTGATTAGTAAACAGTTCCTGGTAAGTTCCTGGTAAGAGCTGGTTAAACAAGCCCCAGGTTATGCCTTTGCCACCTTGGTGTCTCCTTGGGAACTTGTCCAGGGTTTGTCCAAGAACAGTCTTTGCCCAGATGTGCCCAGATGTGCCCAGATGCAAGCTAGGAGAGGCTCAAGAGCTTCTGTTTTCCTAAATAAATCTGTAATATATTTATTTCCATTAAAAATGAGAAAATACACTCATCACACAGAGAACAAGAAGCAATGAGATGCTCGAGAGGAAAGAGCAGGACACGGGCTGTGACTTCAGGCCACACAAGTCTCAGTTTACCTGGCTATGATCCAGGCACCCCAGGAAGGGAAAGGGAAGGGGAAGGGAAAGGGGAAAGGAGAGGAGAAGGGGAAGGACCAGTGCATGACTAATTGCCAGCTGCCATATTTTGCAGCTTCAAGAGTGAATCAGCTGCCCAGAAGTGCTAACTTGCTAAAATATAAACTAATTTTAGTCTCTAAATATTAAAATATAATCCATCTCACTCTACATTGGGAAAGCTCATGAGAGGCTGTGACTGGCATGAGGGGCCAGGGCCAGGACACCCTCAGGCTGGGGGGATCCATCCCAAACCCCACCCCCCTGACGTGCTGCCTTGGGCTCAAAAGGCTCAGTGCTCTCCCCATCTGGGGTGTAAATCAGAGCGATTCTGGGCCATCCTGGGTGGAAATGCAAAGCTTTGGAGACATTACTGCAGTCAGAGGGCAAAGCAGGATGGATGGAAAAGGAGAGTGGGGACAGTTCGGGAAAATAGGATGAGAGAGAGAAATATTACCAGCAACGCCCAAAATGCCTTGAAATATGGAGTGCTCCCAAATTTAAAGGATTCAGGTTTAAAGGCTTCATTTTACGATTTGTAAGGAATTTATGTGAAAATAATATTCAAAGACTGGCACATTTTTTTCCCCATAATACCAAGCTGTTAGGTGGGAGGAGAGATCCGCGGAGAACATTAAAATCCCTTCATGCTCCCAAACAGAGGTGGGCAGAGCTACTGCCTGCTGGGCCCCCCTGGCTCATGGCCCAGGGGCACTCTGGGGGTCCTGCTGTGTCTCCTCCCCACCAGAGCACATACAGGGGCTGGTGATGATGATGGCAGCATTTGGGTTGGAAGGGACCTTTAAACTCACCTGGTTCCACCCCCTGCCATGGGCTGAGACACCTCCCACCTACCCAGGTTGCTCCAAGCCCTGTCCAACCTGGCCTTGGATACTTCCAGGGATCCAGGGGCAGCCAGAGCTTCTCTGGGCAGGCTGTGCCCTGTCCCCACAGGGCCAGGGTGGCCTCGCTGAGGGCTCGGGCACTGCGGACCCCCAGGGTGGTGAGGAGGATGAGTTAACCAGTGTGACCCCACTCTGTGGAGGGTACAACCTGTGTCTTGTGTTATCAGGAAAGAACAAAGTGCCAAGTGGAAGTGTGTGGGAGGAAAGGTGTCCCTCCTCATCCCTCTTGCAGATATTGTGGCTTCTCAAACATGAAAAAATGGAATTCATCCTTTTCTTCATTCTGCTCCACTCAGTATTTGATACATCACAAGCTTAAGATTAAAGGCAGAGCCTTCCTCAAATGCAGATTAATTTTGTTTTTCAACTTCTTAGGCTTCTGTTAACACCTTTTCTGCAATCAGTACAGTATCTTTTAAGTTAATTAGTTCTGGAAAGAATTACCAGTGTAATTTCTGCTGAGCCCTCCCTCCCTTTCACTCACCAGACAGAGCAGCCTCTGATGGAGATAAAAGGGACACTGGAGGCTCCTCCAGTGACAAGCGGTGTTAGAGAGGAACTCTGATAACATCTTCAAACCATTTATCCCCTTTCAGCTCGATAAATGGGGAGAGCAAAGGTTTGAGTTGGAGTGAAGTGTGTATTTCCATAACGTTTGGAGTTTTCTCCTGAATTATTTAGATCCCTAAACACCCCAAATCCCAGGCAGGGAGCACCTCACACCTCACTGGAGCCCACTGTGGGCCTCCCACAACTGGCCACTCTTGGCCCAACTGTTTTTCTTTTTGTCCCCATGAAATTCATGATGTTGATCAGTGATGCTGCACAAAGCTCTGTGAAACCTCCTGCGAAGCTGAGCTGAATTTTGGGTTCCATACAGACCCTGAACATTTAAAATTAGCTACGAACACCATTGTTTGCTGAGCAGGACTGACTGTCAGCAAAGCCAGAGCTCCCACACCATGTCTCGCTTTGTCTCAAAGGCTGGGGAATTGGCCTGGAGTGGCTGAAGCCACGGGTCCCATCCCACCTCATGCCACTCCAGCTGTTTCTGTGTGTCCATGTGTTTTCACACACCACAACCACCCACACTGAACTTGCACAACATCTGACTCACTGTGAAGCTCAGTAACATCAGAGATCAACTGGCAGTGCATAAATTTACCTTCAGAGCAGCCCAAAAGCTGACATGGCGAGGGGGTTGGTGTCCTCCTCTGGAACGGACCTTGGCCCCCTCATGGAGAGCAGCAGTGACAGTCAAGATTCCTGTGCTCCCAGCCCGGTGAAAGCCCAGGGACAGCCCTGGCAGTCAGTGGGAGCTCCTCACATGGTGCAGCCACTGCAGGTGAAGGTGGGCCAGGGCAGGGAGGAGGGAGGAGCAAAGCCACGTCCTGGGGTCTCCCACAGCATCCAGGGGGTTCCCTGACTTTTATGGATAATATATTTATTTCAGGGAAGCTAATTCTGTTAAAAACATACATAACAGTAACAATGATATTGGCTTCCACTACTAATACTTCACACTAAAATCAATTAATTAAATCCAAGTGGAAAAATATTTATATAAAAAACTGTTCATTGAAGTCTGGTTTTTTTCCTGATAAACCTCAAGTACAGCAGTGCCCAATCTGTCCCTTTCTGGAGTTTGCATTTAGAAGTAGGATCACTGTCAACTTCCCTGCTTTCAATGGGAGGAGGTTTATTCATAATTTGCAACAGCAAAAGCCACATTATTCAGCTGGTTCTGGCTTAGTTAAACGAGATTAACCAATAGACTGAGAACCTTCACAACAGCTGAAAAACCAACCAGTGATGAGTGGGAACTGGCTACTGGCTGCTTTAATGAAAATAAAAGCTCTGTTAACCCGTAATTGAACAAACAATCTAATATTGCCTTACACTATTATCCAACTTCTCAGCTCCCCCATTTACTCCATAAATGCTGTTGACAGTGAAGGATGGGCTGCATTGATCACTCTGTGCAGACAGTTGAGGGTTCGACCCCAGGCCCTGGGACTTCCTTAACCTGCCAAGGTCAGGGCTCTGTCGATGTTACGGTGCAGGGTCGAAGCCAGGAGAGCACCAAGACAAGGGGGAAATCCTCTGGGTTCCTGCTGCTATTGGACAATTTATTGTTGGAAAGAAGGGGCCGGTGTGGGGCTACCTGGCCAAGACAACTCCTCCTCTATACATCCAGTTCTTTCTTTTTTAATGGAACTACCTGCCATGTTTTAGTTGCCCATTCCTCTATTTTTTTCAGGTTGTCTTTAGGCTTGAATTATTTTGCAGGACTGGCTGGAGCTTTTTTGCATATTTGATTGTGTTAAAGTCAGAGGACTGAATCTCTGGGTGCTGCTGCAGCTCTCAGCTTCACTCATGAAAACATCTCTTGTGTGAGGAGAACCTGATGCCACCACCCCCTGCAGTTTGTGCAACAAGGGCCCTAGAAATGTAACCACTGGCTTGTACATGGTCCAATCCCACCTGTAAATGCATTAGTAGAGTTTTAGGGGTGAAGGTGAGCCATGATACCACCTTGTTTCCAGCTGAGGACCCAGCCCAGCTGGCACTGGGAGCATTGGCAGCAGCAAGTGAAACTCCCTCCACTTCCCTCCCACCTCCCTGTCCCCCAGACTGACTGGCTGGGTGAGCCAGTACCTCATCTCCCCCCCAGACAGCAGTGAGGGTGTCCCTGTCCTGTTTCCTGATGTCCCAGCTCCTGGGCCCCCACCACTGCTGGACCACCCAGTGCACCCCGTGCCGTATGACCCCCCCCCAACTCAGCATGGTGTTTGATCATTAGAGAGGAGTTATTTATTTTTTACATACTGCAGTTAATTACACTGTCTCTGATTGTGCTGATCATTTCTGCTCAGCCTGGTAATCAACAACCACTCGCAGATCCCGTGGCAATACCGGCCCATGGGACACGGTGGCCTGATTTGTGCTTGGTGTGAAGTCAACTCAGGCAACTTCTTTGGGGGTTTTTCTCCTGGATTCCTTGCCCCAGCAAGAGGATGTGGTGCTCCCATCTGTCCCATGCCCCTAGAGACACCTGGTGCCAGATTCCAGAGGGCACCCAGGGCTGCCAGGTGCCTGTTTGGGAAGTCTGGGACATCATTTTTACATGCAAGGCATGAGCCCCAGAACCTGAGAAATGCCAGGAAAAAGTGGGGCTGGAAAATGAGCAGAGTCAGACAGCTTCTCTAAGTGTCTATTTTTTCCTTCAGCAACACAGAAACGAGGACCTGCCTCCCAAATTCCTGCAGAGCCTGTAGTGGCAGGAGTTACGTACCAGGAGGGTTTCCTCCTGCACTCATCACTGCTTTTTTCTCTTCTAAACGATGCTCTTAGTAACTGCCTCTATGATATCATCTGCAGAGGCCTTTTGAATTTCTGCTCTGCATTAAAGACAAAGAATTTTCCACAATTAATGTGCTTTGAGGGTTTTCTGTCACAAGGAACGTAATTAACTCTTTGCTGGCCTAACTAATTTCTGCATTTTAAAAAGTAGCCAGATAATGACAAAAGTGGAGCACTCAATCCACAGGATAGCCATTAACAGTGCTCCGGCATTGTGCCAGCTCCATTCAGCCCACAATTACTGTCAGGGAATGGCACTGGAAGCTGCTCCTTGTACGCAAACAAGAACACTGCTCATTAAAGGCCACTTCCAATAAAGCACAATCTATATTTGTAATGAATATTTGAGAAAGAAAATACAATCCTGGATTCCAAAACCTGTGATACAGTTATTATTCTTATAATAACAGACTTTCTCAGGCACAGGGACTGACAGGTGACAGCATGGTGGCAGGTATGAGGTGACTGGTGTAGGAGCTTTGATTCCAGAGATGGACAGCTGGGCTCCGAGTATCCAGGGATGAAAAGCTGGGCTGAAGGAAAGCTTAGCCCGTGTTACATGGGAGAGAGCTGGGGACGTTCAGCTGGAGAAGAGAAGGCTCCAGGGAGATCTGAGAGCCCCCTCCAGTGCCTAAAGGGGCTCCAGGCAGCTGGAGAGGGACTTGGGACACAGGACACAGGGAATGTCTTCCCACTGCCAGAGGGCAGAGTTAGATGGGATATTGGGAAGGGATTGTTCCCTGTGAGGGTTCTGGCACAGAGAAGCTGTGGCTGCCCATGAATCCCTGGGAGTGTCCAAGGCCAGGGTGGATGGGACTTGGAGCAACCTGGGCTAGTGGAAGGTGTCCCTGCCCATGGCAGGGGGTGGCACTGGATGGGCTTTAAGGTGCCTTCCAATCCAAACCATTCCAGGATTCTATTCTATGATAAATTCAGCTTTGCAGTGAGCCCCGACAGCAGGGTCGGCTCCCCCACAACCGCTCTGCATGTGCCGGGCTGGCACAGGGGCCTGGACCCTGCCCTGCCCAGCGAGGAGGACAGGGGCTCGGGGAGCCCGGGACAGGAGGTGATGGAGCCCCCGATGGAGCCTCGGGCCAGGCGGTGATGGAGCCTCGGGCCAGGCAGTGATGGAGCCCCGGGACAGGCGGTGATGGAGTCTCGGGCCAAGCAGTGATGGAGCCCCGGGACAGGCAGTGATGGAGCCCCAGGACAGGCGGTGATGGAGCCCCAGGACAGCCCCCGATGGAGCCCCGGGACAGGCGGTGTTGGAGCCCCCGATGGAGTCCCGGGACAGGCGGTGACGGATTCCCGGGACAGCCTCCGGTGGATTCCCAGGACATCCCGACGGAACCCCCGCACCCCCAGCCCGGCCCGCTCGGCGCTTCCGCACGGCAACAGTGCCCTCTGTTGGGCGGCGCCCGAGCGGGGACACCGGGGATAGCGGGGACAGCGGGGACAGAGGGGATAGCGGGGACAGCGGGGATAGCGGGGACACTGGGGATAGCGGGGACAGCGGGGATAGCGGGGACACTGGGGATAGCGGGGGCAGCGGGGACAGCGGGGATAGCGGGGACAGCGGGGATAGCGGGGACAC